>CM035417.1:158217832-158220332 GCA_020310875.1 Ceratopteris richardii | reverse complement strand
TTTCTGTGTGGTTTAGTAGCACATGTTTTCCCCTGGAAACCAGTTAAGGCAATGAAGGAGGAATTGCTTTATAAATGTCCTGTTTGGGTGGAACTTGTGGATTTGCCCTCTTTTCTATGGACAAACATTGGTAATGTAGCTTAAGTGCTCGGCAAAGTGATGTATACTCCTTCCATCTCCGCCCCTAATAAGAACAGAGTATGTGTGTTGTGGAATACATCGAGACCCTTCCCTAGAACACTAGGTATAAACGTGCTTAATATCGGAAGTATAGTTATTTATTTGAAATGGGGTAATGTGGCGGGTTCATGTTTCCATTGCGGTAATTTGGGACATTACTCCAAAAATTGTCCTTCTTTAAAATCCGATGGAGTTAAGCTAATCCCTACATGCCCTGGGAGTAAAATTTTGGTGCCAGAAGAACAAATTTTTGGTAAGCAAAGGGGGTATGCAAATACTAATACATCTTCTAAAGTAATGCAAGATCATGCATCTCCTTTACCTCAAGATTATAATCGTAAGGGGAAAGAGGCAATAGTGGAGAAACAAGGACATCCTCCTGCTCCTATCACTCCAGCAAAATTGAATGTTTATAAGCGAAGGGATAGTGAAAACATAAGCAGGGACGCTCCGCGTAGAAGTGAAAATGATGCTGGCAAGCGAGCTGTTGATAATGATGGTTTCACCACCGTTAGCTATAAGAAAGCCTTACTTCGTGGCAAGAGGGGCAAATTCCAATCTGGCTATTCAACATCTATCACTGATGAGGCTAACTTTGCGCCTCATACCGACGATGGCATGACAGAGTATTGTGACAACATGGATTTTGTTTTGCAAGATCTAGCTCCGGCATTGGCTGCTGGAACTTCGTCCTTACCAATTCCATGAAATTAGCAACATGGAATATCCAAGGGTTGGGCCAATATGGAAAGTGGACTAGATTATGGAGGTGGATTGTTAAGCATGAGATTGATCTGGTTGCAATCCAGGAGCACAAAAAACATGATCATGCGGGAATGATGTTATCTACCAAGGACTTTCACTTATGTTATAATGGTATAAAAAGTCGTTATTCAGGGTGCCTGTTCATTGTTATGAAGAACTTTCATTTCACAGTACTGTGTGATGATCCTCAGGGTAGGTATATTATGTTGCATCTCAGGTCTCAGGATCTTTCATATATTTGCATTAATGTATATGCTCCGAATTCTCCTGCTGAAAGGGTTAAAACTTGGAAAGACTTAGTTCTTTCCATTCAGCATTGTATGCAGCTCCAAATTTGGGGGGAAGCCCGTATTTAATTATGTGGAAATTTCAATATGGTAGATTCTAAGGTTGATTGTACAACTATTTCATCGTTGTTTTCTTCGCAAGAAAATGGCATATGGAATGAACTTTTGAACATGCTTAATTGCAAGGATTTATGGGGTTATATTGGTGGGCATACACTTAGATATACTTTTCATTCAAGATCTCATAAGGAAGCTATGAGCAGACTGGACAGATGTTACTATTCTCACATTGCTTCTTTGAGTGCAGCTTCCAGAATGTGGATTGATGCTACAATGCTTCTTTCGGATCATAATCCTTTACTTATATCTCTCAAGGAAGTAGATTGGAATGCATGTATTCCAACTGGTTTGTCCAGAGTCCCGCTAAGAGTAAACCACTCTTGGTTGAAAACATATTTGTTCAAATCCAAAGTGCAAAATCTAATAGAGCAAGTGATCTCTTTGAAGGTATCCCCTTGCATGAAATGGGATTTTTTTGTGACAAAAATGCAGGAAGTGATTAGAGATTGTGGGAAGCTCTTTTCTAAAACCCTCCAATCTGCTAGAATTGAAGCTGAAAACATTATTTCCCTCATGACAGACAAGATAGATTGTGGTCATATCCTTGCTGGGGAAGAGTATGATCGCCTTTGTAAGGCTTACAGATGCTTAGAGGTACTTGAAAATCATGCTATTCAGGCTTCCAAGGTCAAAGCCCGTTGTATGGAAGTTAATGATTTACATGCGAATTCAAAATGTTTCTATGATTTCCTGCGGGCTAAACGTCTTAAGGATACAATTTCGCAGCTGGAGGTTAATATAATTAATGATGGGAATTCCATGGCTGCTTGCTGTGTTGAGCATTTCCAAAAGTTATTTGCAGCCTCATATTCATTAGATGATGCATGGTTTACTTCTATTCATGAATCCTTGAAGTACACTCCATCAACATTAGATTTTAACACGGCTGCTGCGTGTGAAAAAAGTATTTCTGAGGAAGAGGTTTGTATGGCTCTCCAATCTCTTAAAAATGGAAAGGCTCCAGGTATAGATGGGATCACAAAGGAATTTGTTATCACTTTTTGGCCTTCTCTTAAAGGTCTCATTCTTGAAGTGTGTAATGAAATATGGAGGGATCAAAGGATGCCGTACTCATTTAAGTTAGGCAAGATCAAACTTATTCCTAAGTTGGAGGTTCCTAAATGCATTAAGGACTGGAGACCTATTAC
>CM035417.1:158042832-158207832 GCA_020310875.1 Ceratopteris richardii | reverse complement strand
CAAGATAGGCTGAAATTTCACGATAGATGGAGCAATGGGAAGCTCCTACTCTGACAAACTCACAATCTCCCTTCAGAACTCAACTCAACCCGCTCGAGGTACGGGTGAAGTCCACCGGTCTCTACCGAGCACTCAGTCTTGTAGACTTACTCCGCTTGTCCACATTGACAAGACCAGACCCTCTTGTCTAACTCCGTGACTGAGCTGCCTAGATTAAGAATAGGTGCACAATATCCTCCCTTTCACAGATCTTATCTCTCTCAGAGTCCTTGTATCTCCCTTGTGATGTGTCTTTTTGCCTTCGAGTCTCTTTCCTTTATATAAGCGGCTCTCTATGGAGCGGTTACTCCACCACTCCTTCACTCTCACTTTTCTCTGCCAAGTCTGGTACTCTGCAAGTCTAGTACTCTGCAAGTCTGGTACTCTGTGGGTTCTGTCATGGCTCTGCCACGTCTGGTACTCTTGCCGCCACTCCTTTTCTTTGTCTCTTTATCTCTCCACTCCTTTTCTTTGTCTCTTTATCTCGACTCTCTTTTCTGCTTGCTCAACCGCTTCTAGTGGGTCCTTTCTTAAATTTTCCTTCCAGAGGCGAATCGGAGGATTTAGTCTTTTTTGGAAAAATGAGTTGTTGGACCTCTTTTGCTTCGGATGGATTCTTACGAAGACCACTTTCTTCAAAAGAACTCTTAAAAGTACTAATTTGTGGGATTGGTTTCGAGACCAATTTTGGCCTTCTATGAAAAAAAAAAATTTGTAGGGCCCTATTTTGAGTTATACAGGTTGCCCCCCACTACTACACTCTCCGTCTCGGAGAGTGCCCATCACTGAAGTTAAATGCTTGCTTTGTGTCTCTGTTATGTGTGTGTGTGTTTTTTTTTTTTTTTTTTTTTTAATAAATAAATTATAAACTGCTATTGCAGAATAGATCAACTGTAAAAGTTACAATCAACTGGACATAAAAGGTGCAAGATGAATATATACAAAGTTATGCCCAATGGCATATTTGGTTTGATACTGTTCTCGATACATGAAAATTAAAAAGGCTGATGGCTAAGTCTAAATGCAAATACTGATTTTAGTGATGGACTAATAGATCAACCAAAAATGCATCTACTAAAATGCAAAATAACTAGACTGCTAGAAGAGGCAAACTCTACTCGTTGTCTGCAGAATAAGTCAGCAGCCATGGTGTGTAGTGCTCTGGCTCGTTCATACTTCTCCCTTGCTTTTTCATACTTCTCTTTGTAGAATTCCACCTGTTTATGTATTTCTTGGTTTTCCTTCTTTATATCAGTGTTTTGTTGCCCTTGATGAGCCAGTAAAAGTAGTTCATTCTGTAGCCTTTTAAACTCTGCATCCATGTAATCCATACGAGATCGAAGCTCTCGGTTGCATCTTATGAGAGATGCTACCAAGGTCCTCATTGTGGTCAGATATGTATGCTGCTCGTTTGAAGCAGCCAGCTAAGATTCCAGCGAGATATCTTGCTGATCGCACAGCTCCAGCATGTGAGTAAGAGTATCTGCGACGTGAGTAAGAGTATCTGTGACTTCATTGAAAGGAGAGTTGTGAAGGGGGATGGATGGAATGGCGAAAGGGCATGGGAGTGAAGGAGCTGGATTCGAAGAGTTAGGTGCATGTGTTATGGAGAGAGAGGGGATAGTAGGTGCAATGGGTTCTAGTGAGATGGGAGTTTGTGTAGGGGCAACAATGGTTGTAGGAGTTGTCAAGGATGTTGAGGTGGAATTTAAAGAAGGTGGCACATATATTTGCGGTGGTGAACTAGTATGTGCGGGTGATGGAGGTGATGGTGAGTAATTAGGTGATGGTGTGGATGCTTGTGGCTGAGTGGTGTGAGTTGTTGTAGGTTGAAGGACTTGAGAAGGAGTATCAGATATAGAATGTTCAACAAGTGCAGCCGAGGGTGAAGTAATGTGTGGTGGGATCATAGAATATATAGTAGATGTTGTGGGAATAGGTGTAACAATAGGTGCTGTGGGAGTGATGGTGGATGGGGTAGTGCAAGATGGAGATGTCAAAACATGTGATGTAGAGGGTGGGGAAGTAGAGAAAGATAAGTGTTTACTAGCTCTTGGTCGTGCATAGGCTTGCTCATGAACAGGAAGCGAATCCAACTCTGCTCTAGAATCACCGACTGCTTTGGCCCTTTTTTGTATGTTGTAGGTCTGTAGTTTGGATCGAAGCACATATGATCCCCTTTTGGTTGTAGATGTCTGCCTATTACTCCATGTTAATGTCGAAGAGCGAATATTGAGATATAAAGGAGGAAGTGATCGTAACCAAACGAGTATACTGGGTGAATATACATGGAAGGTCAAAGCTCCTTTATTAGCTTGGTAAACAAAGCGCTTTCTCTTCATGAGTACTGATTTCCACATTAGTTGATGAAATGAATATGGCTTGGAGTAAAGCATACATAGCAATCCATCGCACAAGAAAGTATTAGCAAAAGAAATTTTGGCTTGCATGTTCCTGAGTAAAAAATAAAACTTGAAGGCGCGTGAAATGGGTGCTGTGGCTAGAGCAACAGGGTTTTCAGCAAAGGTTACCTTGCATTTAGTAATTAAATGATCTTCTTGTATACCCAAGTAAGTGGTGTTTGAGGAAGAAGGCATAGTAGTGGCTGCACCCATGGCTAAAGCAACCATATCCAATGACAATGTGCCCCAGCAAATTTGGGAAATGATTGAAAAAAATCAATTATTTCCATATGATCGGGATTATGTGTGAGAGGAACTAAGGAAAATTCCCTTATTCCCAGGGCTACCAATTGGTCAGTGGGGAATAGATATGAAAGAGTTTCTTGTTCAGCCGGAAAGTGAGAATGAGCATGTATGAAAATCCCTTTACTTCACGTACCTGATGAGTTCTGAGAAAAAGAACCTGTTCCTTATGAAGGATCCATAGAAGAAAGACTTTCGGAAGGTACAAATTCAGACCCAGTAGACCGATTGGATTGGTCGAAATTTTCTTCCTCTTCATTTGTGTTGCCATGGTCTCCTGAGGAGAGAGAAACCACCAATTGTTTTTGTTTTCCTTTGCTTATTTCTGGGGGAGCATGATGTTGCACGTTCGTGGGCTCTGCTTCTGGAACTTCTGCTGCTGGAACTTGAATCCTTTCGTGCGATGTCAAATCAGAGAGGGGTTTGATAACTGTTGCTTGTTGGGTAACTGTTGCATAATGGTCATGGTGGACTATCTCTTGTGATGAGGTCACCCGAATGGTCGATGATGCCATTCTGGAGTCAGCTTCCTTTATTTGTGCAGCAAATTCGATGAGAAGGACAGGTCAATGTTGAGCTTCTAAGTAAGGCAAATTTTAAATGTTTGTAGAGCTGAGGGAAATTGGGGGGCCATGTAGCAGATTTTAGTAGTTTTCGTTGTAGAATTAGCTGGTATGAGGCAAAAGACAGTTTAGAGCGACTGGGTAAGGCTGAAGTGGTGTGCAAACATCGCTAGGATCGATATAAAAATGTGCAAGTCGGATATATGTGTGATTGGAGGCACAGCTTGTGTCAACAGCAGTCTATGCATCAATATTTACCCAGGTCGGTAACAGCAGTCTATTCGTAGTCATTATGCACATTTGCATATGCGATCCACAATATGTAGCAACAGAGGAGGCGTCTGGTAGGTCAAAAATTCTTCATAACAACAGTGGAACACTATATTCAGCTTGCGGGCCCCTTCAATGGCTATAGACAAAAATACACAGAGGGATTGATTTAGCGTCGGATTTGGAGGACGCCCTTGAGGCTGAATTTGACGGGCTAAAATTATGGACAATATTGATTGAGGTAGGTAAGCCAGCTAGTGTGACAGGAGGACGATACGCAAGGAACAAGGTGGAGCCCCATTCAGCTAGATTTAAATAATGCTAATTTGTATCTTCTGGTGCGTGGTGGATAAATTGTGGAAGAAAAAATCAAAGAGTGTGTGTTAGAGAGATATATCAAGGACGAATTTCCAGGGTTGAATTTGTAAGATCGAATTGCTACTATGGGATAATTTCTCGAGGCCGAAATCCAGTGGTCAAAATTTTGATCGTGGAGAAGCTTAGTTAGGAAGGACGAATTTTCGTGCTCAAGAGGGATGAAGTTTCAGGTTTGAATATTACAGGGACGAAATCTTCGTGAAGGACGATTTTTTTTTGTTTTTGTGATGGAGAACGAAATAGGACTGTCATTAAAAGTGCCGCGATTACAACTAGGACCCAAAAACTCCAGCTAGGAACTTGGCAAACATCCCGAGTGACCAGGTCTTCCTAAAATGCACCTATTGCTAGCACATGAAGTCAATTGCTTAAGTTGAAAATATGACTATATCCATTATGTACATGGAGAATGAAGAGGTTACTTGAGAGGTTGGTAGGGTTTTACCCTGGAAGCATTGACCAATGGCAAAAGTTCACCTTCCAATGTGGCAAGTTTTATTGCACCTTGAGGAAGTGATTGAACCACTTTATAGGGTCCTCTCCATCCTGTGATGAGCTTGTTTACTTTTTTATTGGCCAAACTGGGTTGATACAAAAGTACAAGTGAGCCTTCATGTATGGTCCTTTTCCACAGGTAGCGGTCATGCTATTGCTTTCTTCTTAACTGAGAGGTCTTTATGTTTTCCCTTGCCCTCAGCCTGAGTTCTTCGACTAAGTGGATCCTCACATATTGAGCTTGCTTAGATGAGCCATTGATTTTATGCGTCCCCACTCGTATCGATCCTTGAATGAATTCTAAGGGAGCTATAGCTTCCATGCCATACAATAATTGGAATGGTGTGTGCCCAGTGGTAGCCTTGTAGGCGGTTCTGTAAGCCCAAAGCACAGCCAACTATGCTATGCCCCAAGTGGTTGGCTTCTCATGACACATCTTCTTAAGTAAGGTAATGAGCACCTTATTTGTGCTTTCAGCTTGACCATTAGCTCTCGGATAGTATGCACACGATACCTTGTGGAAGATTTTATACTTCATGAAGATGGTTGTAAGAGTTCTGTTTACGAAGTGTATACCTTGGTCCGTAGTGATTTCAATTGGGCATCCATACCTGCAGAAAATGTGCTCGTACAGAAATGAAGCTACTGTGTTAGAGGTGCAATCTACAGATGCAATGACTTCTGCCCATTTAGTAGCATAATCTGTTGCCACCAATAAGTATTTTGCTTTTGAGGGATAAGCCATGGGATAGATGGGACCTACAAAGTCTAGCCCCCATCTTTCAAAGGGCTACCATGCTGTAGAAACGGTTAGAGGTCTATTGTTGAGCTTTGATGGTTTAGGACCACATCTTTGACAGATGTCACAGGACTTGACCATGCTACATGCATCTCTAAATAGGTAGGGCCACCAAAGTCCACTGTGGAGCACTCTATGGGCATTGATGTGTCCTGGATAATGACATGATGATGGTCCATTGTGGGCACATTCTAGGATGGCTTGAACTTGTTGAGGATATGCACATCTTCTCATCATACCATCAGCTCCGATTTTGAAGAGTTGCCCGCCAATGAGAGTGAAGCTTCTACTTTTGATTAAGAGTCTCCTTTTCTCTAATGCTCACATTTGTGAAGAGCAAGTGCCAGTAGATAACAAGTGGACTATTTCACTGTACCATGATGGATAAGTATTTACCTAGAGTAGGTGATGGTATGGGAGATCATCATTTACTCCCTTGCCTTCATCAAGTACTCCTATTCTAGATAGATGATCTGCCATGACATGTTGTTTTCCTGGTCTCTACATTATTTCAAAATCAAACTCTTGGAAAAGTAATAACCACCTCCAAATACGACCGACAATGTTGGGATTATTGATCAAGTATTTGATTGCTTGATGATCTGTAATTACCACAAAATGAACACCCAAGAGGTAGTGTCTAAATTTCTTGAGAGCAAACACAATGGCCAATGCTTCCCTTTCTATCGTGCTGTAGTTTCTTTCAACTTTGGAGAGAATTCTACTTGCATAATGAATGGGTCTATCTAGTTTATGTTCCTTGCTTGGTTGTGCACGAATTGTGCCTAGAGCAATGGAGCTGGCATCCACATGCACATGAAAAGGTACATTCCAATCCGGAACTATGAGAATGGGAGTGCTCGCCAATTTACCTTTGAGATTTTCAAATGCTAATTCCTCTTCCTGAGACCAAGTAAATGGGACTAGTTTTCCTGTTAGTCTAGACAGCGGCCTTGCTATATCAGCATACATTTTGATGAACTTTCTATGATATCCAGTGTGACCAAGGAAGCTTTGTACTTGTTTCGAACTACTAGGATGTGGCATTTTCATAATGGCAAGTACCTTGTCCGGATGGGGAGCCATACCTTTTGATGAAACCACATGCCCAAGAAGTGTTCATTCAGTGCCTAAAAAGTGACATTTGTTTGGGTTTAGCTTGAGTCGTGCTTGACTGCATAGCTCGAACACTTCTCGCAATTGTGCAATGTGTTCTCTAAGATATTCGATAGCAGAGAAAAATCCTGCGCCTGAGAAAGTGGAAAAATCATCCATAAAAATTCTTAAGAATTTCAAAAGCAATGGTCTAAAAATGGTGGAGACCACCCTGTTGAAGGATGCAGGAGCATTTCTTAGACCAAAAGCCATCTTAGTGTACACATATGTACCCCATGGTGTGACAAAGGATGTTTTGGGTTGATCTGAAGGATGAATTGGCACTGAAACCATCCATGAAACTGTAGAGAGAATGTCCTGCTACATCTTCTACCACTTGTTCAGAAAAAGGAGTAGGAAAGCCATCAGGGATTGTTACCTTATTGAGAGTCCTGAAATCGACACAAATTCTGATTTTATTCGATTGCTTTTTAGGAGCTATGACAATGGATGACAGCCACTGCAAATGTTCCACTGGTACAATTATTTTTGCCTCTTCCATTTTCTCAATCTCTTTTTTCACCGCTTCAGCATATTTTGGATTGAGTCTTTATATCCTCCCTCTGATTGGTTTTGCATTCTCCAGGAGAGATATTGTGTGCTCTCCTAAGTGTGGAGCTATCCCTTCAAGGTCTTCATATGTCCATGCAAAGATGCTTTTGAATTTACTCATGAAAGTAATTACCTCAGCGAGTAGAGTAGGATACTCCCACAACCAAGATGCCAGAAGAGCTGATTGAGGTTTCGCTTCTGTTCCGAAGTTGACCTCCTTCACTAAGCTGGAGGTTAAAATGGATTTTGTAGCTTCTTTGTTGAAAAGCTCGCTTGAAAAGAAGGGAGACTCATCGAAGAGGATACTAGTCTCGTGCTTTTGAACCCATCCTTTTGCTAGCTCCTCCCTTGGTGCAGAATCCTCCTTTACCTCTTTTTGCAAGTCTTCATGGTCTGGTGATAATTCGTATCCATCGAGAGCGCCTTCAGTGTAATACCTGCACATTTTATCTTTTCCCCGTCTATAGTCGAGGATAGGTTCCCCTAGCCCAATAGTTTCAACTTCCTTGTCATTTTCACTTATATTAATCCCATAGCATGGAAATGAGTCTACTGCTTCTATCCATTGGAGCAGGTCTTTATCATCTTCCACCTCTAATTCTTTTTCCTCATGAAAAGGGAATGTGTGTTACCTTCATATTGTCTTTGATCCTTGTTGTCCTGTCTTAGATATTGCCGTGAATCAACTGTGTTGACTAACAAAGTTTCATTGCTCCAGTCATGAACTGTGTGATGATGTCTCAGCCAAGGTCGGCCAATCGGCAGCGGGTATCCTCCTTCCACGAAGGGAACATCGACCACAACAAAATTCAAAAAAAATTGGATTTCCTGAATAATCACCTTCACCTATTCCACGATTCCCAGTGGTTGGACCCTGCTTTGATCTGCAAGAGTCACAGTGAAAGAGGCTTTCTTTGTCATGTCCAGACCTAGTGAGAGCATAGTGTAGTGAGGCATTAGATTAATGCCCGACCCTCCATCAATAATAACTCCTATAAAAGTTTTGCCTTTGATGGTCAAGGTGACTGTTGGACTTCTAGAGTCAGTGGTGGGTGTCTTACCTTCCATTATCAAATTGGCTGGTACATGTCCGCCACTAATTTTGATCTCAGGGGTTGGAGGGCATAATGTTTCAATTATTCCGAGAACGTCACTCTTAAACCCTTCATCCATCCTTAAAAGATCATAGAGAGATACCTGTTTATAGGTGTTTTTTAGGAGATTCTCGGTGTTGACAATAGTAGATTCCATCTCTTCCGATGAACCATTCAGTTCCTTCACGGCATCCTTGTAGGCTTTATCTACCTCCTCGCTTCTTCCATCAAGATAAGGCACTCACCAGCTAGGTTTTGCCTCTTCCATGTAATTGGTCTTGCGCTTGATTTGATCCTGTAATTTCTTCTTTTGGGCCCTTGTAAGTACTCCAGCATCAACTTCTCCAGCCTCTGCTTCTCTAGCCTTGATTTCACTTAGTGATACTACATTTGTTGCAAGATATTCAAGGTTATTTTGTTTTAGTGGATTTTAAGCATATATTAGTTTGGGTCTTCTTTCAAGAATAAGTCCCATCAAAGTGGACCCAATTTCTGAAATTGTCCCCTTTCCTGGAAATGGTCCAATTTCTGAGATTGGACTTATTTCTGAAATTGGCTTCGCCAATCTGTCTGTCATTTGTCTCCCTTTGGTAGTTGACCCAACTTCAAGAATCAGTGTGTTTTCTTGAATTGGCAGAAGCTCTGAACTTGGAATTAGTCTACTTTGTGAGATTGGACGAATTTTCGAAATGGGACTGATAATTGAAACTGGCCTGTCGAAAGGATTTTGCATACCTGGAATTGGTCCAGCCATAGGAGTTGATGTTATTTTTGAAGGTAACCCTCTCTCTAAAACCGGGTTGGTTAGGTTGTCTCCCCACCTTGGACTGCTTTCACCATTTACAGAAATTACGTTTACCTGGTATGAGGAACTCCCAGGTTGTTGCCCACATAGTCCTCCTTGGTTGGTGCTTGGCCGAAACTTTGGACAATCTTTTGAATAGTGGTCGGTGACGTCTGGGCAGAGTTTGCATGGAGGTGAACCTTCGGAAAGAGAACATCTACTCTGGAAATGCCCGTACTCGCCGCATCGATAGCACATTATGGGCTTCCTCTTGTTGATCGGTTTTCTTTGACCATTATTACTGTACTGAGGGGCATTGTTGTTGAATTGAGGAGTAGTGTACATTACTTCTTGTGGGTGGCTATGTTGGTTGAACTGTGCTCCAGGAACCGGGACCCAATTGGTTTGAATGCCTTTGAGGAAGTAGCAATCTCTTGCCTCATGGCCAATTTTTCCACAGAATTGGCATGTGGTCTTCTCTGGATATTCCTGGTTGCTATGACCTTGTTTGTTACATATTGTACACCAAATGAAAGATTTTACCTCCTTCTGAGCCTTAAGCTCCTCCACCTCTTGTCGGAGATGTGCAATGGTGTCTTCTCTTGCATTCTTTTCTTCTTGTAAACTCTTCTGTAATTTAAGGGCTTCTAACTCCCTCCTAAGGCTCGCCACTGAGTCCCAGTGAGATTCTTCTTGACTTGCCTCCTTTCCTTCAAAATGATGGCGCGCCTCATCGATCTTAGCTGCATCACCTTCAAATTTCTGTAGTGTTGCGTCTGGGCGTAATAGTTCCCTCAGTTTCTGCTGAGAGGATTCGGGAGGGCTTTTTCCACCCACTTCTTAACCAAGAAGTCTCCAGGTTGTGCAGGGAGTTTGGCTACTAGAGATTTTACTCTACTCATTAGCTCAGGGAATGATTTCCCAGGCTGAAGCTTAAGATTTTCTAAATTATCAAGGGTCCATTCAGTGGAGTTACCTGGTCTGAAGGTGTTGGTGAAGGCTTCCCATGTTGCAAAGTGTCCTTCAGCATATTGGTTGAACCATCTATCAGCAACGCTCTCCAAAGTAGCTCGAAAGAGGGCTAGAAAAGCGTCATGTCGGTTCTGGAGCCCCCTTCTCTTGCACAAGGATAAAAACCTTCACATATGGTCATCTGGGTCCTCCTGAGAAGCTCTTTTGAAGGTTGGAAATTTTATGTTGATTCGACATAGAAGTGTGGCTAAATCGTCTACCATTTTGTGCTATTGTTGAGGGCAAGTAGTTCCTCTGATGATGAGGATGAAGATGAAGATGAAGATCCAACCGGAAGTGGAAGAGGGTTGGGAGGTACCCTAGAGGTATAATGAACAGTTCTTCTGTGGTAGCTTGTGATGGGCGTTTTAACTGGACTCAGAGATCGCCCCTTATGAGATCGGGTACGAGTCATAGACCACCACTCGATATGAACTCATAGATGAGAAGTTCGCCTAAGACGACTTGGTTCAGGTGGACTCAAGGTGGGATTAGAAATTAACTTGAATTAAATCCTCAACCTAGCCTTGATCAAGGATAAAGGCCAAAAAATAACTAGGATGAAAAAATGAAGCGAGAAGCAAGACTAAGCTCAAAAAAATAACAAGGACGAAAGAGTGAGAAGACAAATTTTGAGGGACAAATTTTGAGGGCTGAATTTTGAGGGACAAATTTTGAGGGCTGAATTTCGAGGGACAAATTTTGAGGGCTTAATTTTGAAGGCTAAAATTATGGACAATTTTGATTGAGGTAGGTAAGCCAGCTAGTGTGACTGGAGGACGATACGCAAGGAACAAGGTGGAGCCCCATTCAGCTAGATTTAAATAATGCTAATTTGTATGTGCTGGTGCGTGGTGGGTAAACTGTGGAAGAAAAAATCAAAGAGTGTGTGTTAGGGAGATGTAACAAGGACGAATTTCCAGGGTTGAATTTGTAAGATCGAATTTATACTATGGGATAATTTCTCGAGGATGAAATCCAGTGGTCAAAATTTTGATTGTGGAGAAGCTTAGTTAGGAAGGACGAATTTTCGTGCTCAAGAGGGATGAAGTTTCAGGTTTGAATATTACAGGGACAAAGTCTTCGTGAAGGACGATTTTTTTTTTTTTTTTCTTTTCTTTGGGGATGGAGAACGAAGTAGGACTATCATTAAAAGTGTCATGATTACAACTAGGACCCAAAAACTCCAGCTAGGAACTTGGCAAACATCCCGAGTGACCAGGTCTGCCTAAAATGCAACTATTGCTAGCACATGAAGTCAATTGCTTAAGTTGAAAATATGACTATATCAATTATGTACATGGAGAATGAAGAGGTTACTTGAGAGGTTGGTAGGGTTTTACCCTGGAAGCATTGACCAATGGCAAAAGTTCACCTTCCAATGTGGCAAGTTTTACTGCACCCTCAGGAAGTGATTGAACCACTTTATAGGGTCCTCTCCATCCTGTGATGAGCTTGTTTACTTTTTTATTGGCCAAAATGGGTTGATACAAAAGTACAAGTGAGCCTTCCTATATGGTTCTTTTCCACAGGTAGCGGTCATGCTGTTGCTTTCTTCTTAACTGAGAGGTCTTTATGTTTTCCCTTGCCCTCAGCCTGAGTTCTTCGACTAAGTGGATCCTTGCATATTGAGCTTGCTTAGATGAGCCATTGATTTTATGTGTCCCCACTCGTATCGATCCTTGAATGAATTCTAAGGGAGCTATAGCTTCCATGCCATACAACAATTGGAATGGTGTGTGCCCAGTGGTAGCCTTGTAGGCGGTTCTGTAAGCCCAAAGCACACCCAAGTATGCTATGCCCCAAGTGGTTGGCTTCTGATGACACATCTTCTTAAGTAAGGTAATGAGAACCTTATTTGTGCTTTCAGCCTGGCCATTAGCTCTCGGATAGTATGCACACAATACCTTGTGGAAGATTTTATACTCTATGAAGATGGTTGTAAGAGTTCTGTTTAAAAAAGTGTGTACCTTGGTCCGTAGTGATTTTAATTGGGCATCCATACCTGCAGAAAATGTGCTCGTACAGAAATGAAGCTACTGTGTTAGAGGTGCAATCTACAGATGCAATGACTTCTGCCCATTTAGTAGCATAATCTGTTGCCACCAATAAGTATTTTGCTTTTGAGGGATAAGCCATAGGATAGATGGGGCCTACAAAGTCTAGCCCCCATCTTTCAAAGGGCTTCCATGCTGTAGAAACGGTTAGAGGTCTATTGTTGAGCTTTGATGGTTTAGGACCACATCTTTGACAGATGTCACAGGACTTGACCATGCTACATGCATCTCTAAAGAGATAGGGCCACCAAAGTCCACTCTGGAGCACTCTATGGGCAGTGATGTGTCCTTGATAATGACATGATGATGGTCCATTATGGGCAGATTCTAGGATGGCTTGAACTTGTCGAGGATATGCACATCTTCTAATCATACCATCAGCTCCGATTTTGAAGAGTTGCCCGCCAATGAGAGTGAAGCTTCTACTTTTGATTAAGAGTCTCCTTTTCTCTAATGCTCACATTTGTGAAGAGCAAGTGCCAGTAGATAACAAGTGGACTATTTCACTGTACCATGATGGATAAGTATTTACATGGAATAGGTGATGGTCTGGGAGATCATCATTTACTCCCTTGCCTTCATCAGGTACTCCTATTCTAGATAGATGATCTGCCATGACATGTTGTTTTCCTGGTCTCTACATTATTTCAAAATCAAACTCTTGGAAAAGTAATAACCACCTCCAAATGAGACCTACAATGTTTGGCTTATTGATCAAGTATTTGATTGCTTGATGATCTGTAATTACCACAAAATGAACACCCAAGAGGTAGTGTCTAAATTTCTTGAGAGCAAACACAATGGCCAACGCTTCCCTTTCTGTCGTGCTCTAGTTTCTTTCAGCTTTGGAGAGAATTCTACTTGCATAATGAATGGGTCTATCTAGTTTATGTTCCTTGCTTGGTTGTGCACGAATTGTGCCTACAGCAGTGGAACTGGCATCCACATGCACATGAAAAGGTACATTCCAATCCGGAACTATGAGAATGGGAGTGCTCGCCAATTTACCTTTGAGAGTTTCAAATGCTAATTGCTCTTCCTGAGACCAAGTAAATGGGACTAGTTTTCCTGTTATTCTAGACAGCGGCCTTGCTATATCAGCATACATTTTGATGAACTTTCTATGATATCCAGTGTGACCAAGGAAGCTTTGTACTTGTTTCGAACTAATAGGACCTGGCATTTTCATAATGGCAAGTACCTTGTCAGGATTGGGGGCCATACCTTTTGTTGAAACCACATGCCCAAGAAGTGTTCCTTGAGTGACTAAAAAGTGACATTTGTTTGGGTTTAGCTTGAGTCGTGCTTGGCTGCATAGCTCGAACACTTCTCGCAACGGTGCAATGTGTTCTCTAAAATATTCGATAGGAGAGGAACATCATGCACCTCAAAAAGTGGAAAAATCATCCATAAAAATTCTTAAGAATTTCAAGAGCAGTGGTCTAAAAATGGTGGAGACCACCCTATTGAAGGATGCAAGAGCATTTCTTAGACCAAAAGCCATCTTAGTGTATGCATATGTACCCCATGGTGTGACAAAGGCTGTTTTGGGTTGATCTGCAGGATGAATTGGTACTTGATTGTACCCACTAAAACCATCCTTGAAACTGTAGAGAGAATGTCTTGCTACATCTTCTACCACTTGTTCAGAAAAAGGAGTAGGAAAGCCATAAGGGATTGTTACCTTATTGAGAGTCCTGAAATTGACACAAATTCTGATTTTATTCGATTGCTTTTTAGGAGCTATGACCATGGATGACAGCCACTGCGAATGTTCCACTGGTACAATTATTTTTGCCGCTTCCATTTTCTCAATCTCTTTTTTCACCGCTTCAGCATATTTTGGATTGAGTCTGTATATCCTCCCTCTGATTGGTTTTGCATTCTCCAGGAGAGGTATTCTGTGCTCCCCTAAGTGTGAAGCTATCCCTTCAAGGTCTTCATATGTCCATGCAAAGATGCTTTTGAGTTTACTTATGAAAGTAATTACCTTAGCGAGTAGAGTAGGATACTCTCACAGCCAAGATGCCAGAAGAACTGATTGAGGTTTCGCTTCTGTTCCCAAGTTGACCTCCTTCACTAAGCTGGAGGTTAAAATGGATTTTGTAGCTTCTTTGTTGAAAAGGTCACTTGAAAAGCAGGGAGACTCATCGAAGAGGATATTAGTCTCCTGCTTTTGAACCCATCCTTTTGCTAGCTCCTCCCTTGGTGCAGAATCCTCCTTTACCTCTTTTTGCAAGTCTTCATGGTCTGGTGATAATTCGTATCCATCGAGAGCACCTTCAGTGTAGTACCTGCACATTTTATCTTTTCCCCGTCTATAGTCGAGGATAGGTTCCCCTAGCCCAATAGTTTCAACTTCCTTGTCATTTTCACTTATATTAATCCCATAGCACGGAAATGATTCTATTACTTCTATCCATTGGAGCATGTCTTTATCATCTTCCACCTCTAATTCTTTTTTCTCATGTATGAAAAGGGAATGTGTGTTACCTTCATATTGTCTTTGATCCTTGCTGTCCAGTCTTAGATATTGCCGTGAGTCAATTATGTTGACTAACAAAGTGTCATTGCTCCACTCATGAACTGCGTGATGATGGTTTCAGCCAAGGTCTACCAATCAGAAGCGGGCATCCTCCTTCCACGAAGGGAACATCGACCACAACAAAATTAAAAAAAAATTGGATTTCCTGAATAATCACCTTCACTTGTTCCACGATTCTTGTCCTTGAAAGTCAGCCCTACCTCAATTTTTGTCCCTCGAAAGTAAGCCCTCAAAATTTGAGGCTGAATTTTGAAGGCTGAATTTTAATGTAAAAAAAAAATTGCACAATTGTAGAGGAAATTCTTGTTATCCTGTGCTCTAGATGGGTTCTTTTTCTGAGTGCAGTATGCACTATGAGCTTCTTTGCACAATAAAAAAAAAACTACAAAAACCTCAAATTCCACAAAACTACAAACTTAACAGAAGAAGGTAAAGCTTAGAAGCATCACTTCGTTACCATAAGCATGAAAATATACAAGATACAAGATAGGCTGAAATTTCACGATAGATGGAGGAATGGGCAGCTCCTACTCTAACAAACTCAGAATCTCCCTTGAGAACTCAACTCAACCCGCTCGAGGTACGCATGAAGTGCACCGGTCTCTACCGAGCACTCAGTCTTGTAGACTTACTCTGCTTGTCCACATTGACAAGACAAGAGCCTCTTGTCTAACTCCATGACTGAGCTGCCTAGATTGAGAATAGGTACACAGTATCCTCCCTTTCACAGATCTTATCTCTCTCAGAGTCCTTGTATCTCCCTTGTGATGTGTCTTTTTGCTTTCCAGTCTCTTTCCTTTATATAAGCGGCTCTCAGTGGAGCGGTTACTCCACCACTCCTTCACTATCACTTTTCTCTGCCAATTCCGGTACTCTGCAAGTCTGGTACTTTGTGGGTTGTGTCACGGCTGTGCCACGTCCGGTACTCTTGCCGCCACTCCTTTTCTTTGTCTCTTTATCTCTCCACTCCTTTTCTTTGTCTCTTTATCTCGACTCTCTTTTCTGCTTGCTGAACTGCTTCTAGTGGGTCCTTTCTTAAATTTGCCTTCCAGGGGCGAATCGGAGAATTTAGTCTTTTTTGGAAAAATTAGTTGTTGGACCTCTTTTGCTTCGGATGGATTCTTACGAAGACCACTTTCTTCAAAAGAACTCTTAAAAGTACTAATTTGTGGGATTGGTCCTCCAGACCAATTTTGGCCTTCTATGAAAAAGAAAAATTGTAGGGCCCTATTTTGAGTTATATAGGTTGCCCATCTCTGAAGTTAAATGCTTGCTCGGTGTGTGTGTGTGTGTGTTTTTTTTTTTTTTTTATATATATATATAAATAAATAAATTATAAACTGCTATTGCAGAATAGATCAACTATAAAAGTTACAATCAACTCGACATAAAAGGTGCAAGATGAATATATACAAAGTTATGCCCAATGGCATATTTGGTAGTGTTCTGGATACATGAAAATTAAAAAGGCTGATGGCTAAGTCTAAATGCAAATACTGATTCTAGTGATAGACTAATAGATCAACCAAAAATGCATCTACTAAAATGCAAAATAACTAGACTGCAAGAAGAGGCAAACTCTACTGGTTGTCTGCAGAAAATAAGTGAGCAGCCATGGTGTGTAGTGCTCTGGCTCGTTCATACTTCTTCCTTCCGTTTTCATATTTCTCTTTGTAGAATTCCACCTGTTTATGTAATTCTTGGTTTTCCTTCTTTATATCAGTGTTTTGTTGTCCTTGATGAGCTAGTAAAAGTAGTTCATTCTGTAGCCTTTTAAACTCTGCATCCATGTAATCCATACGAGATCGAACCTCTCGGTTTCATCTTATGAGAGATGCTACCAAGGTCCTCATCGTGGTGAGATATGTGTGCTTCTCGTCAAAAGAAGCCAGCTGAGATTCCAGTGAGATATCTTGCTGATCGCACAACTCGAGCATGTGAGTAAGAGTATTTGTGACTGCATTGAAAGGAGAGTTGTGAAGGGGGATGGATGAAATGGCGGAAGGGCATGGGAGTGAAGGAGCTGTATTCGAAGAGTTAGGTGCATGTGTTATGGAGAGAGAGGGGATAGTAGGTGCAGTGGGTTCTAGTGAGATGGGAGTTTGTGTAGGGGAAACAATGGTTGTAGGAGTTGTCAAGGATGTTGAGGTAGGATTTAAAGAAGGTGGCACATATGTTTGCAGTGGTGAACTAGTATGTGCGGGTGATGGAGGTGATGGTGAGTAATTAGGTGATGGTGTGGATGCCTGTGGCTGAGTGGTGTGAGTTGTTGTAGGTTGAAGGACTTGAGAAGGAGTATCAGATATAGAGTGTTCAACAGGTGCAGCCGAGGGTGAAGTAATGTGTGGTGGGATCATAGAATATGTAGTAGATGTTGTGGGAATAGGTGTAACAATAGTTGCTGTGGGAGTGATGGTGGATGGGGTAGTGCAAGATGGAGATGTCAAAACATGTGATGTAGAGGGTGGGGAAGTAGAGAAAGATAAGTTTTCACTAGCTCTTGCTCTCGCATAGCCTTGCTCATGAACAGGAACCAAATCAACTCTGCTTTGGAATCACCGACTACTTCGGCCCTTTTATGTATGCTCTAGGTCTGTAGTTTGGATCGAAGCACATGTGATCCCCTTTTGGTTGTAGATGTCTGCCTATTACTCCGTGTTAATGGCAAAGAGAGAATATTGGGATATAAAGTAGGAAGTGATCGTAACCAAACGAGTATACTAGGTGAATATACATGGAAGGTCGAAGCTCCTTTATTAGCTTGGTAAACGAAGCGCTTTCTCTTCATGAGTACTGATTTCCACAGTAGTTGATGAAATGGATATGGCTTGGAGTAAAGCATACATAGCAATCCATCGCACAAGAAAGTATTAGTGGTAACACTCTTAGCCCAAGGGAAAGTCCCTATACACAATAATATTTTGCCCAAACTCTTTGATGCTAGGTCAGTTTTTATCATTCTAAGCCCCCAATTTCACTCCAATGTGTGTGTGGGGAGGGGAGGCGAGAAAAATACACGCAAAAAAATGGATCTCTATTCCTAGTGGCTGCTTCTCACGTCCTCATTCTCCCATTGCTCACCCTCTCCGATCCCTCTTAATTCTTCATTCTCTCTCCTACTCCTGCCCTCACTTCCCTTTTGCTCACACACCTGCCTTTCCCACACTCTTGCCTTTTTCTTTCTCACTTCCTCTCACACACACATACTCTTTAGCCTTCCCCTTTCTCCAACTCCCACTTTCCAACCTCTTCTCTTCTTTCCCTCTTTTCTTTCGCACTCTCTCGCTCACCTACTATACTAACACCTGCACACTTCCTTATGGATAGAACTCAGACATATTCTCCCTCTCTTCGGTACCGAATCTTTCTGGGACCCATTGATCTTCATCCCATTGTCCATTGTAAGCCATATTGGATTTGACCCCAATCGAGCCCCACCTATAAATATACCAACCGAATAGGTCCAACCCACATGCAGTCATGCATGTACGTTATCCTAGATAAGCAGTTGTGCACACATGCTTTTTCCCAAACTCCGCTTTGATCATGCAACCACTTAAACATCATAAAGTACGAGGATGAGATCTATTTACTTTGCAAACATACGGATCCACAGAGATACATAAACAAGAAAGAATCTTCAAAAGTCAAGCAAAACTTTGCTTGATAATGTGCACTAAAGTCTCAATGAGCTCCCGAGGCCGTTTACTATGTTTCAGTCTAAAGTTCTGAACTCTTCTTGCTCCCCCTTTTTTCGAAAGCACAAGCATTAATTTCAGAAAACCTTCCAGTTGAAACCCGTTCAAGGTTAGTGCAAGTTAACCCATATTCACAGCCAAGATTTACATCAATAATCTAACAGAAGCGATTGAATGCGTTCTTGACATTCATCAGATGATTCCTTAAGAGCGGTTGAAATCACAGTAATGATACAACCCATCAAGTAAAATAAAACCCGGTTCAAACACAGTAGAAAGGAGGAGAAATAAATAGAACCTGTGGATAACCCTTTGACCTTCAACTTCAAATTGAAGACTTAAGAGAGAATGTTCATTTCTCCCGAGCTCCTATCCTCTGAATTTTCATCATATCCTCCAATGTCAAGGAGATTTTCCCTCAGTCTTCAGAAACAGCGAACAACCTTTTCCTACTCCTGCTTAGCATGATTACGTTAGTGCATAACATCCTCTCTATACCCCACATCGCATCTGAGGAAGCTCCATTCACTGCCTATCTTCTTAATCCATGACTAGTGTCACCTTCTTCCCGAAGTTAGCAACCCTTGCTGAGAGTACCGCCCCCCCCCCCCATCTGAGAGATAAACACCCGCACTTCTGTGACTATTAACCCTCTACGGAATAAAATTCATCAGCACCAACAACAGACATAGGCAACATCGTGCTCTCACGCCCTCGAGATGCTAGTTTTGGATATAAGTGATCTTGGGCTAACAGCACAGGAAAGATTCACGAGCACTCCTCCTGTCCGGACCCAAATCTCTGTTTGTCCTCCTTCAAGAAATGCAGCTCCCTCGTCAGTAGTACTTCCAAGAAGAGCCCTAATCGTTGTTGAAAGACTCCTCTTCAGGATAAGTTCTAGCTCCCAATATCTGCACCCTGAATCCTTCAGTAAGTGTTTTCCGCTATCACACACACCAGAAGAAGTTCTTTGATCGAGGTCTCCCCTTTTATGTCCCTTCAGCACCTGTCTCTCCCCTTGCTTTCGTCCCCAGTACTCGGAGGGCCCGTCAGAGCCGAACGATGCTCTGGTCTGCAGCAACAAAACACTTCAATGCTCCTCCGGCTGGCCGTCCTCAGCCAATCTTCTCTGTTGCCTAGCGGAATCCCGGGTCGTATAGATGGACAGGCACCCCTTCAAAGATTCGAATATCCTCTACTCTCCTCCTGCCTTCACTTGCACTTGTAAAAAAAAAAACCCCGCCTCCAGAGAGCTCGCAGAAGAAATCCCCTCAGCCCCCCACTGAGGATTATATTTTTCTGACCAAAAAACTGTGGTTCGAAGATTAGAACGAAAAAAGAGGAAGCACCCCACGCTCGTGTGCATTCATGGGCACTTCCCTTCCCCCCTTCAGAGCAGTCGGCAGCCATTTTCTCTTCGTGTACCTGCGTAGGTACCATATAGACAAGAAGGAAGGAGCAAAAAACCAAGAAATCGCAAAAAAAGATTTCCCCGGATGTGTTGAAGAGGCATGATCGTATGTACCAAAAAAGAAAAATAAAGTAAATTAGCCCATCCATAACAAGTCCATAAAGGATCTAACTAGCTCGGGGACATAGCTTAAAGCAAAATGATATTTGCCAATGCGATAATAGCTCATAGATTCCATATCTACAAGCCCCTTTTTGAGCCAAAATCTGTATCAAGGACTCTCCATCCCTTTTTTCACTCCAATGTTCTTGATGCTTCATGGAGCATCTTTGAGGGCCTCACAACATTCATGTTAAAATTTCCACCTTTTCCTTATCACCTATGTCACCATTGCCTGCATTTGCTTCATTTATCACATCTGCATTACTACATGTGATGAGTATCTTGAATCTTGATCTACCTCCTTAGTGTCATGTTCATTAGAGGCATCAAGCTCCATTCTTCCCTTTTGTATGGATCCAATCACACCTGTAATGCCTACATTAAGCATAAATATTACAAACTGTCCACCAGTTAGTACACCAAAAATCAACAACAACCGGTGCTAACATACTCCCCCCTTCTGCTCGCGAAGTCGTCCTCGACAAGCCAATTTGGTACCTGCGCTCAAGCCAATGATGAGTTCTCTTCAAAAAACATATGACTAGTTTATCATCAATGATATGCTTTCACATTTATATGCAGTATACTTCCATTCTCCTACTCTCTCGCCTCAACTAGGCTCTCCCATGTCCACGCACATACCATTATGCACACACATATCCACATCATGAATGCACATTTTCACACACTATTACTCATGCTCACTCATCTCTTCTTGTATTAAAAAACACTTGACACCCACATTCAGTTCCATGTCCTCATGCAATCACCTTTTACTTCTCCCCTACCTCACATCTCCTCTTCATCCTACCACATGCAAGTCTATGCAAACGCACACATGAACCATGCCTCATACCATGCTCTCAACCATATCCATATGCTTACACTCCCTTCACCAACCTATTTCCAAACATGGAACCACAAGATTCATGCTTACATCCTTGTCACCACTTCGTTGACTCGATCGCTTCATACCTTACTTGTCATTCATGGCACTCTTTTTCCTTTGGCCTTTCACTTGTGTTCATGCATCATCCATCAGAACCAAATCCAACCATCACAAAAAAGGCTTACCATATATAGACGTACCTGACGGAATCCTTCTTTTCCATTTCACCTGTTACCTCGCACAACTCAACCAAAATGTGAGTACCAAAAAGATGTATCAAAACCAAAATCATCATGTATAATCCGCATGCATATAGGCATCTTCCCTAACTGATCATACGCAAACGAGAGGACGTCTGAAACAAAACCGAACTCGCGCAATCAAAAAGAGACCAACTCCAAAAATAGAACGTGACCCAAGTAAAAGAATCAGAGTGGTATACCTCATTGCCGTCTTAGAAAGAACCTGTTGACAAGAATAGAAAAGCCAAATCCAGTGAGAAGGTAGCAAACAAGTCAAATACACATGTGAATACCGGTCCTCGTTGGCGTCGACGTTAGGAAGATCGATCTATCAGCAATCACAAAAAGATCACAAAAACATATACATGCATAGCACACCCATCCGGACGATCATCGTCCTCCTCCTTTCTGTCTCTCCCCCTCAGGGATGGGAACACAAAATCTTTCTTTTCTTTTTCTTATTTATATTTATTTACACATGAGTTGGCCTATGCGGCAACCGAATGCGACTCGTTGCCCTAACCGCCCGGATAGGTTCGTTCCACCCATCTACCGGTGCAGCATAGCGTGCAACAACATAGATACACGATGTATAAACACACACAGAAGGGCTTGCCCATAGTGAAGCCGAGTGTGGCTTGTGGTCTCGTCCGCCCGGCCGAGATGGCTCCACTCACCTGTCGACCCACTATGGCGCGAAGCACCAAGACACATACACATACTCCAACACCTATGGCATAACTAGCGTCGGCTCGCAGTCCTGACAGCCCGGCCAAGTGGACTCTGCTCGCCTACTAGCCCGGCATAGCGTGCTGGCACACATATAGACCCGATGTTTTTGCTTTTTCTTTTTGTTTTGTATTTTTCTCATTTTTTCTTTTTTTCTTTTCTTTTCCTTTTTCTGTTCCCCTCGAAAGAACCCTGAGAGTTAGGGAGAGGCAGAAAGGAGCGCTTCCCCACCTATCCCACACGGCAAGCATACCAAAAACACAACAAAACAGACTCCTGATAGATCGATCCTCCTATTGTCTTCGCTTCCTCAGACGCGACACTCAAATGGTATACCCGACTGCCTACAACCTAACTAACTGACACTTAGCTGTTCATCCCCTCGCAAGGCCTCTCTTCCAACAACTCTGCTGGAAGACCGACTCGAGACTCTCTCACCTAGCCACGTTCACCTCGCGGAAATCAATACTCTCTAAGAAGGCGAATCCAGCTCCACCTCAGGAGCCTCGTCATCGCTGCCTATGACCAATTGGTCCGCCCAGGCCCAAGTGATGTCGTTCTCTTCATTAGGGATTTCTCGTAAGGGATCGAAATAGTAATATCCTTCTCCAGCCCATCCCACATTCTGAAGAAGGTATCTCTCAAACCACGGGATGTGGAATATAATATCTAAACCTTGGTTTATAAAGCATACTAACCAATGAACCTTCTCCACGTCATACTCAGTCTCGAAGTCCTCGACCTCTATGCCCATGCGAGCAAATGTCTGATCTGAGAAGTATATTACCAGGTCGTACAAGTAAATCTGGGTTATTTGATCCGCCATCTGTCGTCTGGCTTCTAGCGGCTCCCTGCATAATACCCAAACATAATTAGATGCCTGACTTCCTGAGCTTGGGAGTAATATCGATAACAACCGAGATTACAGTTAATGCATACGTATATATACACCATATGTCTATGTACATACGCCCTACTAAGTCTCTCCTCTTCGACCTCGTCTCTCTCCCCTGTCTTGATACTAGTTGAAGTATGGTTTAATTCTGAGTGCATTGACCTTTACCCGATCACATTCTCCACCTACATCTTGTATCTGCAAAGAACCATTCAAGTTGACCTCCACCACTTTAATCGACCCTGCCCATCTTGTTTGTAACTTCCCCGGGAACTTATAATATTTACTATCGTAAACTAGTACCAAATCGCCTTCTTGAATGGCATATGTCTTGAGGTTCTTATCGTACCTATCCTTCCGTCTTCTTTGAATAGCCTCCAAGCTTTGCTGCACGATGAGTCTCTTCTCTTCTAACTTGACTAGTTGGACATACCTCTCCTTCAATGACTCCTCTTCTCCCATCCTAGCCTCGATGGCCACTCTCAATGTTTGCACTTCCTTCTCGATAGGAAAAATAGCTTCCTCACCGTACACTAGTGAGAATGGGGTGCTCTTTGTTGTTACTCGGTAAGATGTTCGATATGCCCACAAGGCCTCTAAAAGTCTCTCATCCCAATCTCGCCTATGAGCAGCCACTGTCTTTGTCAAAATCTGTTCCAGAATCTTGTTGGTGACCTCCACTTGTCCATTCGCTCTCGGGTAGTATGGAGTACTCTTTCGGTGCTTGATCTTATACAGCTCCATTAACTCCTCGATTAGTTCATTAACAAAATGTGTTCCTCTATCACTTACTACCTCCAGGGGACATCCGAATCGTGTGATAATCGATAGCTCGATCGGTCTTCAAAGCCTTTGCTTCTACCCACTTGGTGACATAATCTATGCAGACCAAGATATATCTATTAGACCTACGTCTGGAAGGAGGGTCAATAGGTCCCACAAAGTCAATTCCCCATTTCTCGAAAGGTTTAAGAGCTAGCACCGGGGTAAGAGGAGCTGCATGTACCAGTGTCGGTTTACCCATTCTTTGACATTTGTCACATTTCTTGCAATAGGTGTGACAGTCTTTGAACAACGTCGGCCACCAATATCCAGCCAATAAGACTTTTCTGGCTATGAGCTCACCCGCAAAATGTCCACCGCAAGGTTCATCATGCAATGATCTCAGAACTATAGTTACCTCTTCTTCCTCTAGACATCTTCGATAAATGCTTTCATGGAAAAAATATCGATAGAGTTGTCCACCAATGACGCTATGGTGTTTTGCCAGTGCTAATAGTTTTTGCTTATCTCTTTTGCTCGCTCCACGTGGGTACTTGGCTGTGCACAAGAAATTTACCAAATCAGCATACCAAGGTTCTTTGGCATCAACTTGAAACAGATGTCCATCAGGAGCATTGTCGGGAACACCAGAGATTGGCTCCTCATTAATTATTTGAGATAAATGGTCAGCAAGTATGTGGACTTTCCCTGGTTTAGTTACCACCGTGAATTGAAACTCTTGCAAGAGTAACATCCACCTCATCAACCGTCCTGATAGCTCGAGTTTATTGATGATATACTTTAGAGCTTCATGGTCCACATAGAATGTAAAATGCTTGCCCATCAAATAGTGTCGATACTTATTCACCGCAAAAATCATCGAGAGGCACTCCTTTTCCGTAGTCGTGTAGTTCCGCTCCGCACTATTCAAGTTCCGACTTGCATAATAAATGGGGTGATCCAACTTCTTCTCGTCAGCTTGACATACCACGGCTCCTACCGCAGTATGGGAAGCATCTGTATGCACATGGAACTCTTTCGTCCAATCAGGTGCTACCAAGATTGGCGCATTTATCAGTTTCTCTTTGAGAGAGTCAAATGCAGTCTGACACTCCACGGTCCATTGGTATTGCTCGTCTTTTCTTAGAAGGTTTGTCAACGGTGCGGCTATCAATGCGAAATTCAATATGAATGGTCGGTAATAGTTAGCATGTCCCAAGAAACCTCTGAGTTGCCGCAAGTTTTGAGGAGGTGGAAGTCGTCCGATTTTTTCTACCTTATCCTCGTCAACGGAAATCCCTTTTTCGGAGATCACATGTCCCAAGAGCAAGCCCTTTCGTACTCCAAACATGCATTTTTCCGGATTCAATGCGATGCCCTTTTCAATACTCCTTTTCAGGATGGCTTCGATTCTGTCTTCCATATTTTCATAATCTCCTCGAAGGGCGAAGTCATCAAGGAATATTTCCATCCAGTCTTGTAAATAATCTTGGTATGCCGCGATCATCGCTCTCTGAAATGTAGCTGGCGCATTGCATAGCCCAAACGGCATGACTCGATAGGCATATGTACCCCACTCTGTGGTGAAAGTAGTCTTCGGCTGATCTTCTTCATAGATTTGAATCTGATTGTACCCGCTGAAGCCGTCTAGAAAGGAGTACAAATTATGACCTTCCACTCGATCCAAGATTTGGTCCGTGAATGGCAACGGAAAGTGATCTTTCTTCGTTCGCTCGTTCAGCTTTCGATAGTCCACGCAAATGCGAATTCTGTTGTTCTTTTTCGGGACCACCACGATCGGTGACACCCATTCGCTGAATGCAACGGGGTATATGAACCCTGCTTTCAATAACTTGGTCAATTCCAATTTGATCAAGTCCAAGTATGCTTGGTTTGTCCGTCTAAGCCTTTGACATATTGGCTTAGTCCCTTCTTCCAAGTCAATATAATGCTGACAAATCTGAGGGTCGATCCCTCTCAGATCATTGTATGACCATGCAAAGGCCTTACTGAAATTTTTGAGTACTGATTGAATGTTTTCTCGTACGCCATATGGTAGCTCTGATCCCACGCTTAGGAATTTTTCTGGAAACACTTCCCACTTTTCCACTTGGTCTTCCCTCGCATACCCCTCACCTTTCCTTGTCACTTTGATCGGAATGTGTTCCCCGATCACACGTGCACGGCCGGCTAATAAATCATTGGATTTTTCCTTTTGGATTGGGTCCAATTTCTTCAACTCGGCCTTCGCGATCATTTCTTGCACTTTGGTCTTACCTCTCTCTTCTATTTCCGATTCTCGGTCTCTCCTTTGGAGCTCCATCTCCAGCACTCCGATCCTTTCTCTACATTGCTTTACTTCTTTTGACGAAACTAGTTCGAGCTCTGGCTCTTCTTCTAAAGTCCCCTTCCCCTTGGACTTGGTAGCTTTGCTTTCCCCTATGTCTATACTCACCATATAGCAGTCCAATTCGGTCGTGCGCGTTAGCCATCCTAGCAACTCTTGGTCCGAGTCTTCCTTGTAGACTAGCGGGTCCTTATACTCTCCCATCTTTGCATTTTGGAATTTAAACAATTGCAAATTAAATCCATCTTGGAGGAGATCTTTGTGAGTCTCCATGTGTAAGGCAAATCGTACCCGTGCCATTTCTTGCCTAACCTTTTCCTTTGCTTTTCTCTCCATCTCCTCGACTGTCGTCGACTTCTTGCTTGTCGAGTTTGGAGACACTTGAATTTGTATTCGATCATTCTTTTGTCCGATGGTAATAAATCCCGTGCGCCAGTCATGCACACATTTGGCTTGCATAAGCCACGGCCGTCCAAGTAGGATTGAGAAAGTGGCTTCCGAGGTTCTCGCTCGAACTATCAAGTAATCCATGCTAAACTCCAATCCTCCAACGACTGTGCTCACATTCCTTAAAAGACCAGCCAGCTTCACTTGTGTCTGATCTGCCATCCTTAGAAACATCGGAGTTTCTTCCATGTGGTTCAAGCCAAGAGCCTTCATCATATATTCAGTCATCAGATTGACAGCGGCTCCACTATCCAATTGAGCGCTTGGGACCGCATATCCCTTAATCTCGACTATCAGAGCTGGAGCTGTCGAGTCGATTTGCGTTGTAACGCTCTGAATAAGACCTTGGACGTCTTTTTCTCTCTCCTTTTTATCTCGAATTTTCCTTGGTTTCTTGATATATTCGTTGTAAAATTGCTTCCTATATGTCGGGGAACATTTCAACAAGGTGCCAATGTCCAGCGTGACTTCTGTTCCTGCCAACAATTTCACGATATCAACTTCTTCTGAGCTTTGCTTGTCCTTTCGACATTTCAGAGCCTTCAACCTTTCAGGGAATGGAGCAACGCCTGGCACGAACTTCCTTGCCACTGGTGGAAGTATCTCCACTTCGTCTCTTTCTTCCAGTTCTACTTGCTCCAGAGTTCCTTCTTCTCTTTCCTCTACTTCACTATACTCAGGTGCCCTCCCTTTGCTCTCATTTTCAGTACTTTTCTCCACATCCTTTTTCAAATATTCTTGTGTCCGGGTGACCATTGCCACAGTTGGCTCTTTCCATGCACCCTTGCCATGGTTAGCCTCTACAAAGTGCATTGATGAACTGGATCCCTCCTGAGGATTTGGTGTCCTAAACACCACTCCAATAGTGGGGACTTGCTCTTTTGCTCTAGGGGTGGGATATGTCTGAGTATCCACGTAATTGGACGATTCAGCTCTTTCTTTCCTTTTTCAGTGTGCGCCTTCCTTTTTTGGCAATCTACATCGAAATGGCCCTCTCCACTGCAATACCTACACATCGGGGTATAGTCAACAGGTTTCTTTTCGTTTGGGCATCTAGCTTGAGTATGCCCCAATCCATGGCATCTCCAACACTGGATTGGACCAATCCTCCTTTGATCATGTGCCTTCTCTGATATCCTCCTCCCTGACCTTGGGCACCATCTCCATAAGCCTGTCTGTTTCCCCAACGGGATGTAGGTGGAATGCCTTGTGTAGGCAACCCCGTGTAAGCATGCTCCCTTGTATTTACTGATTGCATGGTTCGGCTTTCATAGGCTATTTTATGATGGCACCGATCCTCTATATGATTTGTCCTACCACAAAAGGTGCAAAGCATCCTACGTGGCGGTCTTTCCAGGACTACTCTTGAGACCATAGGGCACTCCGAAGCCATATGACCGTAGCCATGACACTTCCCACACCATGTATGGGTTCTGAGCACCTCTTGATTAGGGGGCATGATTGCCTCTTGTTTCACTGTATATGCTTCTTGGGCTATCGTGGAAGCCTTTATGGCTTGCGTTACTAATTCTAGAATTCGTTCTTCAGTCAAATGAGGCTTCACCTCGCTTGTTGTACTAGTGGTGGCTACAACAGCCGAAGTCTTCAGCGTAGGACTCCCTTGGCCCGGATCTTGTATGGGTACACTTCCTGGGCCTACTAATGGCTCGTACAAGAGCTCGATCCTTCTTTGCTGACATAGTTGTACTTCTTCCCATAATCTTGCTTGTTCTTTAGCAGCCAGCAAATTGGCAGGTCGGGTAAGGCTAATGTGTTGTTGCGTAGTAGGATCCCTAAGCACAGCAATAAATCTTCTTTTCAGAGTCTCATCGTTCGGGGCATTTGCACCCATCTTTCTTGCCAAGGTTTCCATCCTCTCGATATAGTTGTCAATGCTCTCGTTGACTCCCTGCCGCGGATAGTCCATTTGTTGAGCTAGACGATCTTGGAAACCTTGCCTACGAAACTTAGCCAAAAATGCATCCTTTAGCATTTGATAAGTTCGTCGTCGTGGCTCTTCCAAGTTCTCGTACCAATTGGAAGCCTCATCTCTAAATAGAGCTGGCAAGATTCGAAGTCTTTGCGCCTGGTCGACCACTTCATTTGCTTCACAAGTGACCTCGAACAACTAGATAAAGCTATCCGGATCCTCATCCCACAATCCCGAGAATTCGGAAAAGTCTCCTAGATGCACTTGGACTCGTTGTGCCATTTCAAATAATGGCCTAATATCAATATCTTCACGATCCCAAAAATTTAGTGCACGCGGCCTCAGGATCCCTCCTTCGAACTTTTGCACTTGATTGGCGACTCTCCTACTCGAGTACCCTTCAGGTTTCTTCCTGCTAGTCGGGGTAGACTCACCTTGCGACTCCCACCTTTGCCTTTCTTTTTCAAGGGCTCTTCTTTGAGCACGTTCTTCTCTTTCCGTTCGCGTTTCTCCTAAGGATGAGCTCCCCTCGCTCATGTACTAGATCGGGGGTCCGCAAGCTCGGCCAACACTCATGTACTAGATCGGGGGTCCGCAAGCTCGGCCAACACTCATGTACTAGATCGGGGGTCCGCAAGCTCGGCCAACACTCATGTACTAGATCGGGGGTCCGCAAGCTCGGCCAACATGTGGCGCTAGGCGAACCTATGGCACTCTCTTATAGAGAAGTACCAAGCTTTTCCCGGCAAAAGCACCAAAATGGTAACACTCTTAGCCCAAGGGAAAGTCCCTATACACAAGAATATTTTGCCCAAACTCTTTGATGCTAGGTCAGCTTTTATCATTCTAAGCCCCCAATTTCACTCCAATGTGTGTGTGGGGAGGGGAGGGGAGGCGAGAAAAATACACGCAAAATAATGGATCTCTATTCCTAGTGGATGCTTCTCACGTCCTCATTCTCTCATTGCTCACCCTCTCCGATCCCTCTTAATTCTTCATTCTCTCTCCTACTCCTGCCCTCACTTCCCTTTTGCTCACACACCTTCCTTTCCCACACTCTTGCCTTTTTCTTTATCACTTCCTCTCACACACACATACTCTTTAGCCTTCCCCTTTCTCCAACTCCCACTTTCCAACCTCTTCTCTTCTTTCCCTCTTTTCTTTCGCACTCTCTCGCTCACCTACTATACTAACACCTGCACACTTCCTTATGGATAGAACTCAGACATATTCTCCCTCTCTTCGGTACCGAATCTTTCTGGGACCCATTGATCTTCATCCCATTGTCCATTGTAAGCCATATTGGATTTGACCCCAATCGAGCCCCACCTATAAATATACCAACCGAATAGGTCCAACCCACATGCAGTCATGCATGTACGTTATCCTAGATAAGCAGTTGTGCACACATGCTTTTTCCCAAACTTCGCTTTGATCATGCAACCACTTAAACATCATAAAGTATGAGGATGAGATCTATTTACTTTGCAAACATACGGATCCACAGAGATACATAAACAAGAAAGAACCTTCAAAAGTCAAGCAAATCTTTGCTTGATAATGTGCACTAAAGTCTCAATGAGCTCCCGAGGCCGTTTACTATGTTTCAGTCTAAAGTTCTGAACGCTTCTTGCTCCCCCTTTTTTCGAAAGCACAAGCATTAATTTCAGAAAACCTTCCAGTTGAAACCCGTTCAAGGTTAGTGCAAGTTAACCCATATTCACAGCCAAGATTTACATCAATAATCTAACAGAAGCGATTGAATGCGTTCTTGACATTCATCAAATGATTCCTTAAGAGCGGTTGAAATCACAGTAATGATACAACCCATCAAGTAAAATAAAACCCTGTTCAAACACAGTAGCAAGCAGAAGAAATAAATAGAACCTGTGGATAACCCTTTGACCTTCAACTGCAAATTGAAGACTTAAGAGAGAATGTTCATTTCTCCCGAGCTCTATCCTCTGAATTTTCATCATATCCTCCAATGTCAAGGAGATTTTCCCTCAGTCTTCAGAAACGGCGAACAACCTTTTCCTACTCCTGCTTAGCATGATTACGTTAGTGCATAACATCCTCTCTATACCCCACATTGCATCTGAGGAAGCTCCATTCACTGCCTATCTTCTTAATCCATGACTAGTGTCACCTTCTTCCCGAAGTTAGCAACCCTTGCTGAGAGTACCGCCCCCCCATCTGAGAGATAAACACCCGCACTTCTGTGACTATTAACCCTCTAAGGCCAATTCAGGAAATTTGGGAATTATTCAAGTCCCATTTATATCACTTACTATGTTAACTTATTAAGTTTCAGCCTAACCTTGATACCCCATTTATAATAAAGTTATCCTTGATATTAAAAGTGTCAATTTAATATACTCCAATCAAAAGATAATAACATGTTGTAGTGTGTGAATGAGTCAAAAACTAAAACATTCAAACACAAAGAACTGTCTCAAAATCCTGTGTAATTCCCATTTTTCCTGAATAGGCCTTCTCTACGGAATAAAATTCATCAGCACCAACAACAGACATAGGCAACATCGTGCTCTCACGCCCTCGAGATGCTAGTTTTGGATATAATTGATCTTGGGCTAACAACACAGGAAAGATTCACGAGCACTCCTCCTGTCCGGACCCAAATCTTTGTTTGTCCTCCTTCAAGAAACGAAGCTCCCTCGTCAGTAGTACTTCCAAGAAGAGCCCTAATCGTTGTTGAAAGACGCTTCTTCAGGATGAGTCCTAGCTCCCAATATCTGCACCCGGAATCCTTCAGTAAGTGCTTTCCGCTATCACACACACCAGAAGAAGTTCTTTGATCGATGTCTCCCCTTTTATGTCCCTTCAGCACCTGTCTCTCCCCTTGCTTTCGTCCCCAGTACTCGGAGGGCCCGTCAGAGCCGAACGATGCTCTCGTCTGCAGCAACAAAACACTTCAATGCTCCTCCGGCTGGCCGTCCTCAGCCAATCTTCTCTGTTGCCTAGCGGAATCCCGGGTCGTATAGATGGACAGGCACCTCTTCAAAGATTCGAATATCCTCTACTCTCCTCCTGCCTTCACCTGCACTTGTAGAAAAAAAACCCGCCTCCAGAGAGCTCGCAGAAGAAATCCCCTCAGCCCCCTACTGAGGATTATATTTTTCTGACCAAAAAACTGTGGTTCGAAGATTAGAACGAAAAAAGAGGAAGCACCCCCCAGTCGTGTGCATTCATGGGCACTTCCCTCCCCCCCTTCAGAGCAGTCGGCAGCCATTTTCTCTTCGTGTACCTGCGTAGGTACCATATAGACAGGAAGGAGGGAGCAAAAAACCAAGAAATCGCAAAAAAAGATTTCCCCTGATGTGTTGAAGGGGCATGATCGTCTGTACCAAAAAAGAAAAATAAAGTAAATTAGCCCATCCATAACAAGTCCATAAAGGATCTAACTAGCTCGTGGACATAGCTTAAAGCAAAATGATATTTGCCAATGCGATAATAGCTCATAGATTCCATATCTACAAGCCCCTTTTTGAGCCAAAATCTGTATCAAGGACTCTCCATCCCTTTTTTCACTCCAATGTTCTTGATGCTTCATGGAGCTTCTTTGAGGGCCTCACAACATTCATGTTAAAGGGATTTCCACCTTTTCCTTATCACCTATGTCACCATTGCCTGCATTCGCTTCATTTATCACATCTTCATTACTAGAGGTGATGAGTATCTTGATCTACCTCCTTACTGTCATGTTCATTAGAGGCATCAAGCTCCATTCTTCCCTTTTGTATGGATCCAATCACACCTGTAATGCCTACATCAAGCATAAATATTACAAACTGTCCACCAGTTAGTACACCAAAAATCAACAACAACCGGCGCTAACAATTAGCAAAAGAAATTTTGGCTTGCATGTTCCTAAGTAAAAAATAAAACTTGACAGCGCGCGAAATGGGGGCTCTGGCTAGAGCAACACGGTTTTCAGCAAAGGGTGCCTTGCATTTACTAATTAATTGATCTTCTGGTATACCCGAGTAAGTGGTGTTTGAGGAAGAAGGCATAGTAGTGGCTGCACCCATGGTTAAAGCAACCATATCCAATGACAATGTGCCCCCAGCAAATTTGGGAAATGACTGAAAAAAATCAATTATTTCCATATCATCGGGATCATCTGTGAGAGGAACTAAGGAAAATTCCTTTATTCCCAGGGCTACGAATTGGTCAGTGGGGAATAGATATGAAAGAGTTCCTCGTTCAGCCGGCAAGTTAGAATGAGCATGTATGAAAATCCGTTTACTTCCCGTACCTGATGAGTTCTGAGAAAAAGAACCTGTTCCTTCTGAAGGATCCATAGAAGAAAGACTTTCGGAAGGTACAAACTCAGACCAAGTAGACTAGTTGGATTGGTCGAAATTTTCTTCCTCTTCATCTGTGTTGCCATGGTCTCTTGAGGAGAGAGAAACCACCAGTTGTTTTTGTTTTCCTTTGCTTATTTCTAGGGGAGCATGATGTTGCACGTTCGTCGGCTCTGCTTCTGGAACTTCTGCTTCTTGAACTTGAATCCTTTCGTGTGATGTCAAATCAGAGAGAGGTTTGATAACTGTTGCTTGTTGGGTAACTGTTGCATAATGGTCATGGTGGACTATCTCTTGGGATGAGGTCACCCGAATGGTCGATGTTGCAATTCTGGAGTCAGCTTCCTTTATTAGTGCAGCGAATTCGATGAGAGGGACAGGTCAATGTTGAGCTTCTAAGTGAGGCAAATTTTAAATGTTTGTAGAGCTGAGGGGGAAAATTGGGGGGCCATGTAGTAGATTTTAGCAGTTTTCGTTGTAGAATTAGCTGGTATGAGGCAAAAGACTGTTTAGAGTGACTGGGTAAGGCTCAAGTGGTGTGCACACATTGTTAGGATCGATATAAAAATGTGCAAGTCGGATATATGTGTGATTGGAGGCGTAGCTTGCGTCAACAGCAGTCTATGCGTCAATATTTACCCAGCTAAATTTTGGAGGGCCAAATTGAGCACCCGTAGAGGAAATTCTTGTTCTCCTGTGCTCCAGATGGGTTCTTTTTCTGAGTGCAGTATGCACTATGAGCTCCTTTGCACAATAAAAAAAAACTACAAAAATCTCAAATTCCACAAAACTACAAACTTAACAAAAGAAGGTAAAGCACAGAAGCATCACTTCGTTATCATAACCATGAAAATATACAAGATACAAGATAGGCTGAAATTTCACGATAGATGGAGCAATGGGAAGCTCCTACTCTGACAAACTCACAATCTCCCTTCAGAACTCAACTCAACCCGCTCGAGGTACGGGTGAAGTGCACCGGTCTCTACCGAGCACTCAGTCTTGTAGACTTACTCTGCTTGTCCACATTGACAAGACCAGAGCCTCTTGTCTAACTCCGTGACTGAGCTGCCTAGATTGAGAATAGGTGCACAGTATCCTCCCTTTCACAGATCTTATCTCTCTCAGAGTCCTTGTATCTCCCTTTGTGATGTGTCTTTTTGCCTTCGAGTCTCTTTCCTTTATATAAGCGGCTCTCTGTGGAGCGGTTACTCCATCACTCCTTCACTCTCACTTTTCTCTGCCAAGTCCGGTACTCTGCAAGTCTGGTACTCTGTGGGTTCTGTCACGGCTATGCCACGTCCGGTACTCTTGCCACCACTCCTTTTCTTTGTCTCTTTATCTCTCCACTTCTTTTCTTTGTCTCTTTATCTCGACTAGTGGGTCCTTTCTTAAATTTGCCTTCCAGGGGCGAATCGGAGAATTTAGTCTTTTTTGGAAAAATGAGTTGTTGGACCTCTTTTTCTTCGGATGGATTCTTACGAAGACCACTTTCTTCAAAAGAACTCTTAAAAGTATTAAGTTGTGGGATTGGTCCTCCAGAACAATTTTGGCCTTCTATGAAAAAAAAATATTGTAGAGCCCTATTTTGAGTTATACACTAAGTCCCTTAATCCTTTCTTGTTGTACTCAATATCGCTCTGGTATTGGAACAAGTCACAGTCGATGCTTCGGAACGGATTCCATATTTGCTCCATCTTTTCGTCTAAACCTCTCATACTTTTTTCAGATCCGAAGGGAATATCCTCCCTCTTCTGAACTCGAGCAGTCAACTTCTCGACTTCCTCTCTAATCGATCTTTCCTTCCAAATCCTACTCATATTTTCTACATCCAGATCATCTACCTTCTTCGACAATTCATTCTTCGTCCTTTCTAACTCCATTCCGAACGCATCCAACCTATCCAACACCGCTTTCAGCTCTTCCTCCGTTTTCCCCGCTCTAGTATCCTCTACCTGTCCTCGTGTCTCGTCATCTTTTCGATTCATCCACCTACCGAGCTTGCTACTCAGCCTTGCATTCTCTTTCTCTACCCGTCTCACTTTCTCATCGCTCTCTACTTGGGCACTTTTCATTATTTCTAAATCTAGGTGGAACTCTTCCACTACCTTACCTGCTTGGTCATCATATCTACCGGTCATCTCTCGCAACTTCTCGATTTCCTTTTCCATTCGATCGACTCTCTGTGCAAAGTCATCATCATATTTAGGGGAATCTTCTTCGATCGCAACCCTATGGCAATCGGCTATCATCAAGCCAGTTTGAAGGTCTAAGACCAGGTTTTCATTCTCAGGTCTTGCAAGATCTTTCTTCAAATTTTTGTTCACCCTTTTCAACTCTTTGTTTCTATTCTCCACATCTTGCAACTGTTCTACACACTATGCAACAACCTCTCCTAATCTTGCTCGACTTTCCTCCAACTTTTCTATTTTTGCCCTCTCATTGTTGTGTTCCTCGCAAAGACATTCCAACTCACGTTGTAGGCTTGCCAAAGAGCTTTCGTTGTCTTCAGCTTTCACATAAAAAGTCGCAACCTGCGGACTAACCTCTTTTGCCACGACCTCCTCAACGAGAACATCCTTTGCGCGACACACATGCTCGCATAGCTTCTTGTTTCCGCATTCCACGCATCTAGGGACAAAGTCCAATGGACTTGACACACGAGGGCAAAACTTTGCAATGTGCCCGACTATATCGCAACACCAGCACCGAATATAATTTGAGATTGGACCAACCTGATGATATTCGTATGCACGGCTTCGCGTTGAGCGTCCAAACCCGCTTCGACTTGTAGTCCATTCGGAGCTCATTGTCCTTGGGCTTACCTTTCGAACATTTATGACTTACGTACTTTGCACCATTTTTTTTTTTTTTAAATTTTCTTTTTTAACCTAAGCTAGGACCCTCAATCCGGGCCGACGGGCTGTGCCGCACAATTGGGGCACCGAGCGCACTCATGGCACGACTCTATGAGGAGTGCCAAGCCGACTCCTGAGTAGGATCGCTGGAGAGAGTCTCTCAGTCCAAGGGAAAGTGCCTACGCACCCTGATATTTTGCCCCACCCTTCTGATACTAGGTCAATTTTTTGATTTCCCTAATCCACAATTTCACTCCAATGTATTGTTGGAGTAAGATGGGAAAATACATGCACAAATGGATATCCAACTTTAGTGATTACTTCTTGAGGCCTCTCTCTCTCTCTCTGCTCACTCCCACACTACTCCCAAGAACACCCACTCTTATGCACAAAGGCCCACACACGCTCACTTTTCCTCTTTTCTATCAAGCTTTCTCACTTACGGACACTCAATTTCCCACACACCCTTTCATAGGCTCATGCACTCTCCTTTTCTCTTTCTCTCTCTCTCTCTCTCTCTCTCTCTCTCTCTCTCTCTCTCTCTCTCTCTCACCCTTGGGGAATGTTAATATCACTTTCTTTCACGCCAAGGGTTGCTTTTAGACCAACTCAAATGATGAATAATGACTTCAAGGGATAGATATACGCAAGAGCAAGGATCAGAAATTCCAAGAATAGGGTTGCGATCACTTACAAAACCTTAGTATACACTTCAAAGAAAAGTAAGTATCAAAATCTCTTTTCAATCGGAAGATATACATATTATTGTGTTTCAAGATAAAGCATATGAATTCGGAGTCATAGCCATGTTTTTATCATTCAACCTGAACTGTACCTGTTCTCTCTCTAAGCAGTCGTATTGTGCACATATATTAAAACCTCGAATGTTTTAAGATCGAAGCTGTATACATTATCTATGCAATTGATAAAGAAAAATGCACAGGAACATCTTGAAGTTATTTATACAGGAAACCTTATGTGTTGCTTTTGCAGCATTTTAATGCCTGAGCCACGAGAGTTTGCTAGAATCCAAAATCGTCCACACTTAGTTTTTGACATTGGATGTACACAATATAAAAAACAATCATACTAAACCAAAACATCCGTATTTTTCTCGTGTTCAAATGGTTTTTGTTCTATATCATGCAAAATAAGCGACTGCATTTTTTATCATATTAATAAACAGTATACCTCAGCAATATTTGCAGTAATTGTCAAATCAGATTCGAGCTGATCAATCACTCTGTTGTCCGTCCATACATGGTAAGCTTTGCACATCATGGGTCCTCTGCATCTAATTCTGCACATATCCCTAGGGCAGCCTTTCTGAATGTAACAGCGCGCTTAGAATTGACAGCCAAAACTTGAGGCATAGGCTTGAGCGGTGTAAAATAAAAGTACGGGATGCCAACGATAGTCACACAAAATTACAAAGCGAATCTGACATCTCTCTTTTCCTCAGGTATCCACGAGGAAGGAAGAAATATAGTGCAGCATGTCTGTTCTTTAGTCACCAATCAATGGATCCTGTGCCGATTACAGTAACCACCACTAACCCATGTATGTCAACTGAGTGTATAAGCGGGCTTTGTTTGTAAGGTTGATCCTCAGTTCTTCTCTGTGTTTCTCTTTTCCCTTAACTGCTACAGCACCTGTGTTATTCTCTTTCTCAGTTGTCAGGCGGAATACAGGCATTACAGGCACCACACTTGATAGCCATATTCTTAAAATCTGCTGAAATCTCCACATCGGCTGAAGACTTCTTGTTACAAGCCACCGTTAATGTTAGTCAGAAAACACTGAAGCGTGCATGAAGGACAGCGCTGCAGGCCCTCTGCCTCTCTGATGTGTGCTGAGTTTTTCCACTATGGCACCCTACCACTCTCTACGCATGCCTCCCTTCTTGATTCGGAGCAACCCTTCATATCCCGATCGGAAGCTTTTTCCCTTCTTTCTGCATATGTATCAGACCTCGAGAGAGTCCTCTGTTTTCCTCCTACAACTATCTTTCTCTACTAATGGTATGAATGCCACCTAAAGCCTTATTGCTGTTGTCTAGTGCTTTAGGAAATATCTCGTGTCCTTCCTTTTGCGCTCCAAAACTCCTCTCCTTCGTCTTGAGTCCAATTCCTCCAGCACGAGCCAAATTGCCAACACCCTTTCTGATCGAGGTCTCTCTAGCCTCTTCTATCCAATCCCCCCCCCCCCAATCGCTCTCGATCAGGATGCCGAAGAAGAGGAGAGCTCTTTCCCTTGATACACAAGCACCAGTTCCTCTCCCATACTTTCGGAAAAACCCATCTCCTGTGAACAAGAACAAGAGCGAGTCTAGAGTGGTCTAGTTGCCCAAGTGTACTTCAGACACAGGTCTCTGTGGAGGAATTCTCGCTCTCCGTCGATCACCACAGGCGAAGAAGAAACAAAACAAAAGTCCCTCCCTTTTTATGGAGAGCATCCCTCCAAACTAAGAGCCAAAAGCTGTTATGCTTTCCTTCCTACGATGCCGTGTCCTGCCTCTGACAGAGGGCCACCAGCTCACTGCCATTCCCCTCCTTCCTTGTCTCTCCTCTGAGATAAATCTCGCATTCCCTTTTTTTCTGGGTGACCCTCCAAAAGCAAACAAAGATCATGACTCCCTAAACAGCTTCCTTCTCACTAGGGTCCCCCCTGGAAAAGAACCGCCTTTGTCCCTTCTGCCAACTGCATCTGCTAAAATAACCGTCCTTCCAAACACTTGTCGTTAGCTCCTGCAATTTTTTGTGGCTCCAATGTCTTGAGATAAATTTTTAAGCTCATTTCCTTCATTTACAAACTTTTTGTTGTTCTCTAACTATTGCTGCAGCTCACATATTTCATTTCCCAATAATTTAACGTATGGACTGGCATCCATCGACTTTGGTTCTCTTTCATTATGGCCTTTGCAATGCATCCTCGTCTCTGCACCGAAAAGCGACCAAAAAAGAAAAACGGCCAAAGAATTGTAGACCCCCCCTTTTCCTTGAACTCTACCATCCTTGATGAACAGAAAAGTCTGCGTATCAACGACATTCAACCTCCGCATAAGAGCCATGAGCTTATCAGTCTCATCCCCGTTCTCATCCCCGTTGATGTAGGCAAAAACTAATGTGTCCCTCATTTTCTTTGCCAGCTTTACAAAAAGGGCGGTAACTTTTGAGCAAGGACCGCAATGCTTAAGACCAACACCCACGACTCAAAGCTTCCCGTCATCTTTGTGATCTCGAATCGAATCATCACGATCTTTCTAGTGTCACTGGAATCTTTCATTGAGTGAAGCAAAATTATTCGAGATATAATTGTTATAGACTGACAAATTTCAGAGACCATGTTTGAAGCACTTTGTCCATCCCAATCCTTGAACATGATGAGACTAGCCACAATTATCAATGATATAAGCATCACATAATATATTGGCGAGACAATTGCTGTGTTGAATGTGTTGAGTGCCTTATTGAGATAGACCATCTGTGTAAGCACACATGCGGTAACCACCATAACAAAGAGGCATATCTCCAAGTGTTGCCTCCCTTGACAACATTCCTCTTTGACCAAGAGGTCGTCATGTAGTCCCCAAATATTTCCCATCAATCACCTAATCACCCTTCAAGTACCTAAAATCAAACATATTTTCCTGCCAAATAGAACCACATTAGTGCATAAAAAACCACCCATTTTGAGAGCTAACATACTCCCCTCTTCTTATTTGCAAAGTCGTCCTCGACGAGCCACTCTTGTTGCAATATAATCGAAACAGCCATGAACATGTCAGGTTACAACTTATTTGCATACCTTTCATCGAGCCATCATTCCCACTGGACCTGCACTCATTGAAGCTATTAGTGCTCAAAAAACACTCATGAATACATACAACTTATTCATTTACAAAATGATCCAGGAACACGCACATATATGCAACTCCATTTCAACCATACATTAATTTGCTCATGCATTCCATTATGAAAATAGTCTCAACCAAAGTAACACGTTCATACCTTTCCATGTCTCACACATACAACCCTCATGGCTAGAAAACAGAAAAGAACGTACCGAAATAAACAACGACAACTGAAATGAATATAACAGGAGATGCAAAATACCCAAAATGCATACCCCTTTTATTGACCTACTATTCGCTATGTACACATATTCCATGACTAGACACTCCCTAAGAATCCCCATCGTCGTCCTATAAAAGCCATCGAGACCCGAGTACAAGTCAAGATCTACATAAAAACCCTGGATTGTCCCACACACTGGAAAACCCTCGGATAGAGCACACAAGTCATAAAGCAAAACCGTTGCACTACCTTGCTAGAGGTCTCATCCATAAGTACATATACAGTATCCGTGCCTTTGAGAATGTTGATTCAGAGTGAGTTGATCTGTCACAAGCCACCATACCAATCACACAAGCAAATAACGTTCCGTTCCAGGCGATCGTCGCTCTCTCCTCTCTCTCTCTCCCCCTCAGGAGTGGGGAATAATTTCATAGGTAAATTTTATTTATAATCACACATTTGCCTTCATTGACATTGGATGCGATTCGTGGACCTGACCACCGGGCCAGGTTGATTCCACCCATCTACCAATGCAATGGAGCACACAACACACGAACACATAACGATAGACAAGTAACATATATCAACTAGCCCATAACGAAGCTGGATGCGGCTCGTGGTCGTGACTATCCAGCCACGATGGCTCCACCTACCTACCAACCCGTTATGGCGCGTAGCTAAGACACAAACATATACATCCCAAGCCTATGGCGAAACTAGCTTCGGCTCATGGTCCTAACCACCCGGCTAGGATAAACCCACCCACCTACTAGCCCACCATAGCGCGTTGGTACGATCACAACAACACAATGTTTTTTTTCTTTTCTTTTCTTCTTTTTTTTTTTTTTTTTTCTTCGTAGTTAATTAATTCGCCCCAGTCCTGAGAATTAGGGAGAGGAAGAAAGGGATTTTCCCACTTTTCCCACACATGCATGCAAACATATACACTCTAGCCTTTGACAGATCAACCACCTCTTCACTCCATTCTCTCAATTACAGACCCTACATATGTATTCATCGAGTTTACTTTTCACTTGGTAACTACAGCCGGCTATGCCTTGGTCCCTCGTATACCTATCCTGAGATGCTCTAGAATGTGAGTCTCCGAGATGTCTCATATAGCCTCAACTCGTACTCGCATCCCGACGACTTCCCTAGGGTGAGTCAGGCTCAACTTCAGGAGCTCCGTCATCACTTCCTATCGTTAACACATCTGCCCAAGCCCAAGTGATATCGTTTTCTTCGTTAGGCATTTCCCTCGAAGGGTCGAAATAGTAATACCGATCCCCCGCCCATCCTACATGTCGGATCAGGTATGTCTCAAACCACTCAATATGAAATATAACATCCAAACCCTAGTTTATGAAGCATACCAGCCAGTGCGCTTGCTCCACATCATACTCGGTCTCAAAGTCGTCGACCTCTATGTCCATGCGAGCGAATGTCTGGTCTGAGAAATATATCCCCAGCTCGTACAAATAGAGTTGAGTTATTTGATCTTCCATTTTGTTACTTAGCTCATAACAGTCTCTGCGCAACACAAAAAAAATAATTAGAAGTCCAAAATTCTTGAGCTAGCAAGGAATAATCTTTATGAAAACAAAAATCATAGCTAACGTATGCGCATATATATATATGTATATATATATAACTATACATCTATGTACAAGTAGTCTACTACGTTCTTGCGTTAACCTTCACGGGAGCACATTCTTCTCCTAAATCCTGAATTTGCATGGAACCATTGGAGTTGAGTTCCACCACTTTAAACGGCCCTGCCCTTCTTGTCTGTAACTTCCCCCGGAATTTATAATATTTACTATCATAGACTAGCACCAAATCCCCTTCTTGAATCGCATAGGTCTTGAGATTCTTGTCATGCCTCTCCTTACGTCTTCTCTGAATAGCTTCCAGACTTTGATGTGCAATGAGTCTCTTTTCTTCTAGCTTGACCAATTGTATGTACCTCTCCTTCAATGACTCTTCCTCTCCCCGCCTGGCCTCGATGGCCACTCTTAATGTCGGCACTTCTTTTTCGATGGGAAAGATGGCTTCCTCGCCATATACTAGGGAGAACGGAGTGCTCTTAGTCGTCACTCGGTAGGATGTTCGATACGCCCACAAAGCTTCCAAAAGTCTCTCATCCCAGTCTCGCCTATGCACAGCTACTGTCTTTGTCAGAATCTGTTCAAGAACCTTGTTGGTAACCTCCACTTGTCCATTCGCCCTCGGGTAATATGGAGTGCTTTTCCTATGTTTGATCTTATACAATTCCATTAATTCCTCGATCAGTTCGTTGACAAAATATGTTCCTCTATCACTCACTATCTCCAACGGGCATCCGAATCGGGTGATAATTTGTTCATACAAAAATTTAGCTACATCAAAAGCTCGGTCAGTCTTCAGAGCTTTGGCTTCTACCCACTTGGTAACCGCAGGGTTCATCATGTAATGCTCTCAACACTAGGGTTGGTTCTTCTTCCTCAAGACACCTCCGATAAATGCTCTCATGGAAAAAATATCGATAGAGCTGCCCACCAATGATGCTATGGTGTTTTGCCAGTGCTAACAGTTTTTGCTTCTCTCTCCTGCTTGCTCCCGGCGGGTATTTAGTGGTGCACAAGAAATTCACCAAGTCTGCATACCAAGGTACCTTAGCATCAACCTGAAATAGATGTCCATCAGGAGCATCGTCGGGCACACCAGAGATTGGCTCCTCATTAATAATTCGAGATAAATGGTTGGTCAATATGTGCGCTTTGCCTGGTTTGGTTACCACTGTGAACTGAAATTCTTGTAGGAGTAGCATCCACCTCATCAATCGCCTTGATAGCTCGGGTTTATTAATGATATACTTTAGGGCTTCATGATCCACATAAAACGTGAAATGCTTTCCCATCAGGTAATGCCGATACTTGTTTACCGCAAAGATCATCGAGAGGCATTCCTTTTCTGTAGTCGTGTAGTTTCTTTCAGTGCTATTCAAGTTTCGACTTTCGTAATAAATAGGGTGGTCCAACTTCTTTTCATCGGCTTGGCATAGCACTGCTCCAACCGCAGTATGAGAAGAATCTGTGTGCACATGAAATTCTTTCGTCCAGTCGGGTGCTACCAAAATCGGTGCATTTATCAATCTGTCTTTGATCAAGTCGAATGCAACTTGACACTCTCCAGTCCATTGATATTGTTGGTCTTTCCTCAAAAGATTCGTCAGAGGTGCTCCTATTGATGCAAAATTTAATATAAATCGTCGATAATAATTAGCATGCCCCAAGAATCCTCTAAGTTGCCGCAAGTTTTGAGGAGGTGGAAGTTGTCCGATTTTTTCTACTTTATCCTCGTCAACCGCAATCCCTCTTTCGGAAATAACATGTCCCAAGAGCAATCCTCTTCGTACTCCAAATGTACACTTTTCAGGATTTAATGCGATGCCTTTTTCAATGCTTCTTCTTATAATAGCTTCGATCCTCTCCATCATGTTTTCATCGTTGCCTCTGATCGCAAAATCATCGAGGAATATCTCCATCCAATCCTGCAAATAGTCTTGATATGAAGCTATCATTGCCCTCTAGAATGTGGCTGGTGCATTGCATAATCCAAATGGCATCACACGATATGCATACGTACCCCATTCTGTCATGAAAGTAGTTTTTGATTGATCCTCTTCATGGATTTGGATCTGGTTGTACCACTGAAACCATCCAAAAATGAGTACAATTTATGGCCAGCCACTCTGTCCAAGATTTGATCAGTAAACGGCAAAGGGAAGTGATCCTTTTTTGTGCGCTCGTTCAACTTTCGATAATCTATGCAAATGCGGATTTGCTTTTTTTTTTTCGGAACAACTACAATTGGTGATACCCATTCGCTAGAGGTGATGGGATATATGAATCCTGCTTCCAATAACTTAGTCAATTCCAGCTTGATCAATTCCGAGTAGACTGGATTTGTGCGCCTAAGTCGTTGACATATTGGTCGGGTGCCTTCTTCCAAATCTATATAATGTTGGTAGATTCGGGGATCAATTCCTCTCAGATCACTGTATGACCATGCAAAGGCCTTGCTAAAATTTTTGAGTGCCAATTTAGTGCAATTTCGTACTCCATCTGGTAGCTCTGACCCCACGCTCAAGAACTTTTCTGGAAAAACTTCCCATTTTTCCACCTGAGCTTATCGCGAATATTCCTTATTCCTTGATGACGCTGTGATTGGAAAGTGCTCCCCGATCACGCGTGCATGGTTGGCCAGTAAATCATTGTTTTGTTCTGTTTCGATTGGACCCAATTTCTTTAGTTCAGCTTTTGCAATGGCTTCCGACACTTTAGTCTTACTCTTCGCTTCCTTTTCCGATTCTCTACTTCTCCTTAGAAGCTCTGCTTCTAGCACTCTAACCCTTTCTCTCAACTGTTGTACTTCCATTGTCGGAGCTAACTCAAGTTTCAACTCTTCTTTTGGAGTTCTCTTCTCCAGGGATTGGGTAGCTTTGTTTTCCTTTGCGTCTATACTCAACATATAGCACTCAAATTCACTTGTATGTGTCAACCATCCCAGCAACTCTTGATCTGAGTCATCCTTGTAAACTAGTGGATCTTTGTACTCGCCCCCTTTCGCGTGTTTGAGGTTGGACAATTGCAAGTTAAATCCATCCTGTGAAAGGTCCTTGGAAGTCTCCGTGCGCAAGGCAAATCTTACCCGCGCCATTTCTTGTATAACCTTTTCCTTCGCTTTTTGTTCCCTTTCCTCAGCTGTTGTCGATTTCTTGTCGGTCAAGTTTGGAGACACTTGAAGTTGTATTCGATCAGCCTTTGGTCCAATTGTGATAAATCCTGTGCACCAATCGTGCACACATTCGGCTTGCACCAGCCATGGCCGTCCAAGTAGGATCGAGAAGGTGGCCTCTGAGGTCCTTGGTCTTACTATCAGATAATCAACTTTAAATTCTAGACCGCCCACAACTATGCTTACATTCTTTAAAAGACCCGCAGGCTTCACTTGTGTTTGATCTGCCATTCTCAAGGACATCGGAGTTTCTTCCATGTGGTTGAGGCCCAAAGCTTTCATCATGTATTCAGTCATAAGGTTGACTGCGGCTCCACTATCTAACTGAGCACCGGGGACTGCATATCCTTTAATTTCGACTGTCATAGCTGAAGCATTCGAATCAATTTGCATCGTAATACTTTGAATCATACCTTGGACCTCTTTATCTTGTCTCTTTTTATCTCGAGCTTTCCTCGGCTTCTTAATATATTCATTGTAGAATTGTTTCCTATATGCAGGTGAACATTTCAGCAATGTGCCAATGTCCAGTGTGACTTCCGTGTCAGCGAGCAGCTTTACGATGTCCACTTCCTCCAAACTTTGTCTTTCCTTCCTACACGTCGGAGCCCTTAATCTTTCAGGGAATGGTGCTATGCCTGGCACAAACTCTTTGGTCACTGGTGGAAGGATCTCGATCTCTTCCCCATCCTCAAACTCTTGTTGCTCATCAAATCCTCGAGCTTGGTTTCTTACCTCTTCATGTTCGCGTATCTTCTCTTGGCTTGCTTTTCTGCTTTCACCTTCTAGATTTTTCTTCAAATACTCTTGAGTTCTTGTGACTACCGCCACAGTTGGCTCTTTATGCGGTTTCTTGGCTTGGTAAGCATCCACAAAGTGCATTGACGAGCTAGAACCTTCTTGAGGGTTCGGTGTCTTGAACACTACTCCGATCATAGGAATGTGCTCTTGAGCTCTCGTTGTGGAATGCATCTCAGTATCAACATAATTCGAGGACCCTACTGGTCCCTTATCCTTGCCAATGGAAGCTCTTCGTTTTGGACAATCTTCATCAAAGTGGCCCTCTCCACTACAGTACCTACATAGTGGGGTATAATCAACTGGTTTCTTTTCGTTTGGACATCTAGATTGAGTATGGCCAAAGCCATGGCATCTCTAGCACTGGATTGGACCATCTCTCCTTTGATCACGTGCGAATCCTCTCGGATAGTCTCCTCCCTGACCCTGAGCACCATATCCATAAGGTTGTCTATTTTCCCAACGAGATGTAGGTGGGACACTTTGAGCAGGTAATCCCGTGTAGGATCTTTCTCTTGTATCTCCCGATTTCATGGTCCTTTCTTCATAGGCTCTCTTGTTGTAACATCGGTCCTCCGTGTGATTTGTCCTTCCACAAAAAGTGCAACGCATTCTAGGTGGCGACCTATCTGAGAATACTCTCGAGATTGTAGGGCATTCTGAAGCCAAATGGCCGTAACCATGGCACTTTCCACACCATGTATTCGATCTAAACACTTGGTTGGGGTTTGTAGTTACCTCTGGTTTTACTGTGTATGTTTCCGGGGTCATTGTGACAACTTTTATAGCTTGTGTGACCAACTCCAATATTCGTTCTTCAGTGAGCGCAGGCTTCACCTCGCCTGGCGTGCTAGTGGCAGCTACAAAAGCTGGGGTCGTCAATACGGGACTTCCTTGGCCAGGATCTTTCATCGGTATGTTTCCTGGGCCTCCCATTGGCTCGTATAAGAGCTCCATCTTCCTCTGTTGACATAATTGTACTTCCTCCCAAAGCCTTGCTTGTTCCTTGGCATCTATTAAAGTTGCAGGTCTTGTCAGGCTGATATGCTGCTGCGCCATAGGATCTCTCAATCCCACAATGAATCTTCTCTTCAATGTCTCATCGTTCGGGGCATTCGCGCCCATCTTTCTTACCAAGGTTTTCATTCTCTGAATGTAGTTATCGATGTTTTCATTGACTCACTGTCGTAAATAATCCATCTGTTGCGCCAATCTATCTTGGAAGCATTGTCGTCGAAACTTTGTCAAGAAGGCTTCCTTGAGCATCTGATAAGTTCCACTCTCTTGTGGTGTCAAATTCCCATACCAATTGGCTGCCTCATCACGAAGAGTAGCCAAAAAAATCCTCAACCTTTGACCCTGGTCAACTACCTCATTGGCCTCACAAGTAACCTCAAACAGTTGGATAAAACTATCTGGATCCTCGTGCCAAGCACCTGAGAACTTGGTGAATTCCCCCAAATGAACCGAAATCCGTTGAGCCATTTCGAACAGAGCTGTGATGTTAATATCACTTCGATCCCAAAAATTTAGTGCACGTGGCCTCAGGATCCCTCCTTCAAACTTTTGCACTTTCGCGACTCTCCTACGGGAGTACACGTTTTTGGCAGATTTCTTCGAGCTAGTCGAGGTAGACTCACCTTGCAACTCCCACCTCTTCCTTTCTCTTTCAAGGGCTCTTCTTTGAGCGCGTTCCTCTCTTTGCGTTTGTGTTGCTCCTGAGGATGAGCTCCCCTCGCTCATGTACTAGATCTAGGGTCCGCAAGCTCGGCCAACATGTGGCGCTAGGCAAACCTATAGCATTCTCTTATAGAGATGTGCCAAGCTTTCCCGGAAGACGCATCTGTAGAACAAATTTTTGATGGACACAGTAAAGGATGGCACCGAGGAACCGAGGAACCAAGTACTGGCATCAGTGGCCCAAGTACTGGCATCAGTGGCCCAAGTACTGGCATCAATGGCCAAGGCATCAGTGGCCAGGGCATCAGTGGCCAAGGCATCAGAGGCCGAGGCACCACACGCCCAAAATCTGGAGTTGGGCACCAGGATGGTAGAGTTGGGCGACTGAATGCCCAAGGCAGACCTGACAAGGCGGCCAAGTGGCTTGGTCCGGGACCCCAGCCACTCATCATTACACGACAAAGTCTGGTACTGGAGGCGGCCGGGCTGACAAATGTAACCGCCTAGTGCATTAACTCCCCACTACTCCTATGGAACAGACTCTCCTATTGTAACCGGTTCCTCACCCCTCTCCTATAAAAGGAGAAACCTCAAGTGAGAAAAGAGATGTGTGATATATATGATAGGCTACAGGAGATAGAGTATACAGTGTACACCATACTATTCATGTTAGGATTCCTGCTGCTTATGTCATTTCTTGATGTCATTTGTGGAAGAATACCCTTAGTTGCATTCTGTTGTCCTTTGCTTGGTATGAAGCTGTGGTTTGATTAGGAGTAGGATTAGCTCTGGTATGAGATAATCACTTGTCTTCTGATTGTGTTACATTTGGCTTTTTAGTTAGTATGGTTTTGTGTTCTATTATGCTCCATGCTTGCTGTTGCTTTGACTCTTAGCTGTAAGTGTAGTTTCTAGTGTTGATGTGAAGGCTTCGTGATAAGTGTCTATTTGGGTACTGTGATTTGATGTGCTCATGTGCTTACATATTCTCCAGGAGTAGTGCATTTTGCATTCCCTGCACCCACACACTTGCACCCACACACTTCATTTCACCACCTACAGGTGAAAATTTGGCACGCACGGTGGGACAGGGCTTCTGGAGATTTCTCGTTATTTGAGAAATCACTTAGAATCAAGTACCCTTTCCTTTGAGAAATCATCTAGGATTGAGTGCCCAGAGCCACCTTTTTCCCTCCTCCCCCTTCCTACCTTCTGGAGCGACTACCCTTTTTCCCTCCTTCTCCTTCCTACCTTCCTGGGCGACTGCTCCTCATCCTCCTCAATTTTTGTGGGCGACTCTCCTCCTCTTTTGGATTCTTGGGCGATTCCTCCTCCTCTGTTGGTTTCCGAGGCGACCACCCTCTTCCTCCTCATCCTCCTTCTTGGCTTCTGGGCGACTACTCCTCCTCATCCTCTCCTGGCTCCTGGCTTGGGCAACTACTCCTCCTATCCTCCGTTTTGGCTCCTTGGGCGTCTACTTCTCCTCCCCCAACTCCCCCACTGGAGTAACCTCTTTTTGGGCGAAGAATCCTCCCCGGCGACCTCTTCATTGGGGCGATTTCCTCCTTCAGAAGTAGCTCCAAAGATGGTCCATGACCCACACCAGAGCTAGCAAGGAGAAGCAGCTAAGCCCTAAGAAGACACCAATCAAGTGTTATCACAGAAGACGGCCAGATCCTTACCAAACACCCATAAGAAGTCTCTCTGTTTCTGGCCTGGTCTCTAGAATAGAAGGGTTAGACTCAAGCCTAGTCTCTAGAATAGAAGGGTTAGACGACAAAACTAAAACTCAAAAGACTCTACCTCAACACACTCTTCTTAACAAGGCCATGGCAGAGGAACTTTCCACTCTTTTGTCAAGAATCAATATCAGATTTTCTTCATTTCATGGCGGTGCTAATGAAGATCCCGAAGATCATGTACGAAGATTTCTTTCAATTTGTAAGAGAAGGGGCTTACAACAACGGCAGGACGCATTCCTTTCTCTCTTTCCATCAACTCTTGAAGGATTGGCGGACAAATGGTTCAGCCAGTACGCGGAAAACCATTTCCAAACATGGGAAGCATTGAGGACCGAGTTTACAGATGCATTCCGGCCAGGTAACTCTACAGAAAGAACCTTAGATGAACTTGAGAATCTAATCTTGCATATGGGAGAATCATTTTCAGAACTTATGACGCGGGCAAGGTCACTCGTGGCAAGATTGCCAGAACCACCAGGAGATTTCCTTGTCAAGAAGTGGGTGGAGAAGGCCTTGCCGAAATCCACTCAGCAGAAGCTAAGAGAGCTGCTGAGACCAGATGCCACTTTGAGAGAATTTGAAGCACCTGCCACAAGGATTGAGGCTGGGTTCATTTTGGAGCACATCCGGGACAGACCTTTCCCCAAGATGAAGACATGGTGACAGCCTTGAGGAAGGAACTAGAGACCTTAAAGCTTCAAAGGAATCGAGAAGAGGACAAGGGAACTTCAGAAGGTCTCGCTCAATTACGACAAGAGCTTGAAGAACTCAAAACATTAAGGGAGGTAAGAACTGGACTATGGTGTTCTCTGTGTAGTACCCAAGGACACACATCACAAGAATGTCCAAGGAAGCTAACATGCCAGTTTTGTGGCAAGGGTGGCCATGAGGCCAAGGATTGTTATTTTCTAAAGGGTCTTGGAAATCAAACTATGATGCCAGGACAACCTCCAGTAGCTCAATGGGTAGGAGTGGCTCAATCCTCCTTGTTGGGGCAGCCACCATTACCATCCACTACAACGCCTCCTGTAACAACTTTTTACACCAATCAAGGACCTCAACGGCAAGAAGGTAGGCCTCGTCAGAATCGACCACCTAGGCCTATAATGTGCTGCAGATGTGGGGAGTATGGACACTTCCAAAGTGAATGTTCACTTCTTGAGGATGCTCCACCATGCAAAAATTGTCCTGAAACAAGGGATCATTACACGAAGGACTGCCCAAAGTCAATGCCGTCTACAAGCACACCAGGTAACTCTTGCCCCCTGCATATGATCACAGTATCTAATGATAAGGGCAATGTAGGCTCTCCAAGCGCCCGAGTAGTCCAACTTGAGGAACTTTCCGGAGTCATGACTAGGGCACAAAAACAGAAGGCAGCTTTGAAAGATGCTGCAAAAGAAGCAACAGATTCATCAAAAGACAAACGAAAAAGGACCATGGAGCATGAACCTTCTCATGGAGCCAACCACCACCAAAACAAAGAAAAAATCTCACTGGGAAGAGTAGGAAGAGATGAAGATAGTAATGAGCAAGTTATTGACAAAGCATATGCAGTAAAGAGGACCTAAGGCACTTCCAGCATGGATCTACTTCAAGGAACAACCAAGAAGGCTTTCTCACTTCAGTTCAAGTCTTGCAGAGCACCTACCAACAGGTATCTCTATATAACTTGTTAGCTATGAGTCCTGGATTCAGAGGAGAGGTAATGGCTGCCATAAATGGGTTAGACCCTGGCACCATATTAAGTGGCGGGCAAGGCTTCACTTCTCTAATTTCCCAACAAATACCTGTACCCTCAACTTATAGCTCAGAACCATCTAGGATGGCACCTCTCACTGATTACAAGAGTCCTAGACTAACTGTAAGTATCAAGGGAACTCCTTTGGTAGGAGTGATAGTTGATGGAGGATCTGGTATTAATCTGATGCCTGAGTACACCATGACATTGCTAAATCTGAAACCAACTAAAGATGCTCACTTTACAGTATCATTGGCAGACCAAAGCAAAGTAAGCCCATTAGGCATAGTGGAAAAGGTTGAAGTCATCATACATAACCTAAAATTTGTGTTGGATTTTGTGGTAATAACACTCCCTAAGGTGAAGGGAGGATTTCCTTTGTTGATAGGAAGACCATGGCTACGCCACAGTAAAGCGGTACATGACTGGGGAAGTGACACCTTATGGGTGGCCGGACCAGACAAGGTGATGAGACAACTCCAAATGGAAGGAGGAACAGATGAAGCCCTAGGTACTTCTCAAGTTGTTCTACATCCAGAGCAGAATGCACAGGAAGACAAAAAAGATAACACTAGAGAAGAGGAACGACAAACTATACCAGAAGGAGCAAACATTTGGGCCACTTCTCCTCCACCATGGGTTTTGGAAGATCAAGAGGTATCAGTTTCTTCTCCTCCCAATTGGGCGACTCCCTCTCCACCTCCTAATCAAACTGGGGCACCTGCTCCACCTCCTCCCAATTGGGCGACTCCACCTCCACCCCTAAATAACTGGGCGACTGAACCTTCCGTTTGGGCGCCTCCTCCACCTCCCACCAGCTGGGCGACTCCATCTCATAGTCCAAGCTGGGAGTCTCCGCCTCCAAGTAGCTGGGTCGCTCCAGAGGCTTGGGCTCCATTCTCTGCTCAAAGATCCCCACATTGGGCACCTGAATGGGAAGCTTATCCGCCACCTTGGGCTACTCCTACAATTGGCTGGGCGGCTCAATGGGCATCTGGAACGCCTCACACAGAACCATGTAAGACAACATCACATGACATCAAGGAAGAAGTTGATGAAGGAGAAGATTTATCCAATGAAGAACTAGGAGACATCATGGATTGGATAGAGGAGACCAACAATGTTACATGCTTCACGGTAGCAATCATGGATAAAGAAGCAGATGAACCTATTGTTGTGGAGTCTGTAGTATTAGGCGAGCCAGCCAAAGATTTTCGAAGAGGTAAAATTCTGAAAGGAGTTGAAGGAAAAGAAAGGATTGAATCAAGCCAAACAGAAGAAAAACTAGTGGAAAGCATTTTTCCATTGACAGAAGTTCCAGTAGGATGGACACAAGAAAAGACCGAGGAAATCACTATCAATGATAGTCCAGCATTCACAAAGCAGATGCTGTTCAAGGACGAGGAAGAGGCAATTTTGGAGCCAGTTAAAGAAGTCAACTTGGGGGAAGACGGACATCCACAGAATCTTTTACTGGCAAGTTGGTTGTGGGAACACCCTCTTCTGCTCACAGAGGTAATAACATTCATGAAGAATTTTAAAGATATATTTGCATGGAGTTACAAGGATTTGAAAGGAATACCAAAAGAACTCGGAATACACACTATTCCTCTAGTGGAAGAAGCTCGGCCAATTAGAGGGAAGATGTATAGGTTAAATCCCAAATATGCAGATGCAGTCAAAAAGGAAATCCAGAAAATGGAGGAAGCAGAAATCATAGTCCCAGTAGAGCATTCAGAATGGTTGTCCTCTATGGTTATAGCACCTAAGAAGAAGCCTAATAAAATCAGGGTTTGTGTGGATTTCCGAGCATTAAATAAGATAACCATCCCTGACGGGTTTCCCACTCCCTTTTCTGAACAAGTGATTGAAGATGTGGCGGGGCATATGCTATACAGTTTCATGGATGGTTTCAGTGGATACAATCAACTGGGAATCCATCCTGACGATCAGCCAAAAACAGCCTTTGTAACTCCTTGGGGAACCTATATCTACACCAAAATGGCTTTCGGTCTTAGAAATGCACCAGCCACTTTTAATAGGATGGTGTATCTAATCTTCAACAAGTTGCTCCTAAAATTCTTAAGAATTTTTATGGACGACTTTTCAACCTTCTCTGGAGCAGCCTTCACTACTGCAGTAGAAAATGTGCCAGAACATTTGAAGCAATTAGAACAAGTGTTCCAGCGTTGCAGAGAAACAGGTTTGAAACTTAACCCTAACAAATGTCATTTTTTGGTAACCCAAGGTACCCTGTTAGGGCATGTGGTCTCTGCAAAAGGGATGACTCCAGATCCAGATAAGGTAATGTCGATTCTCAAGCTTCCGAGACCTATAAATGCTAAAGAGGTCCAAAGCTTTCTCGGGCACACAGGATATCACCGCAAGTTTATACGCATGTATGCCGAGGAAGCACGACCACTTTCACGACTTACAAGCAAAAGTTTTCCTTTTCAATGGTTTGAAGAAGGAGTCAGCATTTACTTATCTAAAACAAAGGTTGGCATCTGCACCCATACTCATTTCACCAAATTGGTCCAAGACATTCCACGTGCATGTAGATGCAAGTTTGTATGCAGTAGGAGTTGTACTGACTCAACCAAGCGAGGTACACAAGTTAGATCAACCCATTCATTACGCAAGTAGACTCCTCTCAAAAGAAGAAAAGAACTATAGCATCACAGAAAGGGAAGCATTGGCTATTGAATTTACCCTCAAAAAATTCAGGCACTATCTATTAGGCACTACATTCACCGTAATTACGGACCATCAAGCTTTAAAATATTTGTTGAATAAGCCGCAAGTTGCAGGGAGAGTATGGAGATAGTTGCTTCTCTTCAAAGAATTTGATTTTGAAATTGTACAGAGAAGCGGTAGGCAGCATGTCATTGCAGACCATCTCTCTCGCATCAGGCATCCAAGACAAGCAACAAAGGGAGTAGAAGATGATTTCCCAGACAGCCAAATCTACAAGGTAAATATAGCACCTACATGGTACGATGATTTAATTCTCCTTCTAGGGAAGGGCCAATTTCATACTGGGTCTACTCCATTGGAAAAGCGTAGACTCCTCCTAAAAAGTAAGAATTTCATGATGGCAAAGGATACCCTCTATAAGGTTGGCCCTGATGGGATGTACAGAAGGTGTCTTCAACCACATGAAAAGAGAAAGTGTTCTTCAGTTGGCACATGAAGGAAAGTCTAGTGGTCATTTTCCGGGGCATATCGCTGCACTCAGAATACTCCAAAGCGGCCTATGGTGGCCATATCTCTTTAGAGATGCCACTTCCACTAAGTTTGCCAAGGCATGTGATGTTTGCCAACGATGTGCGCCCAAACCAACACGACAAAGGAATCAGCCTCTCAATATCTCTATGGCTTGGCAACCATTTGAGCACTGGGGACTAGACTTTGTTGGCCCTATTTTCCCAGTAGCACAAGATTCAGGTGCAAAGTATCTTTTAGTAGCAACCGATTATGCTACTAAGTGGGCTGAGGTTATAGCGAGTAAGGACTGTACTGCGGAAACGGTAGCTCACTTCTTGTATAATTATATCTTTTGCAGATATGGATGTCCAATAGAGGTTACAACAAATCAAGGGTCCCATTTCGTCAATAAGGTGTTGACTTTGATTTTTAACAGGTATCAAATTTTCCATAAGAAGTCCTGTGCTTATTACCCAAGGGCAAATGGGCAAGCAGTGAGCACAAATAAGGTCCTTATGCTCCTACTAAGGAAAACATGTTTACAGTTCCCTAATACTTGGGGACAGGCATATCTTGGAACCTTGTGGGCATACAGAACCTCTTTCAAGGCCACAACAGGTCATACTCCATTTGAACTATTGTATGGAATACAAGCAATTGCTCCTTTTGAGTTCTTGCATGGCTCCAACCGCGTGGGAACCAATCGAAATCCTGAACATACTAGCACTCTCTCAGCAAACATTGTGAGGCTACAACTTCTAGAAGAAAAGAGAAAGATAGGCAATGATACTCTAGTGACAGTACAGGAAAAAAGGAAACAAAATCATGATGCACATCTCTGGAAATCAAAAATTAAGGAAGGGAGCTTAGTTTTGATGTACCATCCGTGCCTATTTGAAAAGAAGGCTAAGAAGAAGCTGATGCCAAGATGGAACGGACCTTTTAGGGTCATACGCACACTTCCAAAAGGAGCAGTACAAATCTCCACATTGACAGGCACAATCCTCCCCTTAGTCAATGAAGCCAAGCTAAAACCCTATGTGGAAAAATAGAGAAGAGTGTATTTGCCTTTGTATATAGTTGTTACCTGTTAGCTTTTATCCTTTCCGAATGTAAATATTGGGCTTTTCTCATCTGTCTTCTTCACCTAACTCATCTACTCCCACCTTCCTCTCATAGGCTTACACTTCAACTGTTTAAATCTCCTTCTATCCCTTATCACCAAGGATCTCCTTCCTTTTCCTTGGAGGCTTTTCCTTCTAAAGCCACCTCTCTAAGCCAGGACCTCTAAGACCCCTTGGGCGACTTTCCTCTATTTGGGCGACCCTCTACTTGGGCAACTTTCCTCTACTTGGGCAACCGTCTACTTGGGCGACTTTCCTCTACTTGGGCGACCATCTACTTGGGCGACTTTCCTCTACTTGGGCGACCATCTACTTGGGCGACTTTCCTCTACTTGGGTGACCCTCTACTTGGGCATCTTCCTCTACTTGGGCGACTCTCTACCAAAGCCCACCCTAGCGACCCTCTACCAAAGCCCACCCTGGAGACCCTCTACCAAAGCCCACCCTGGGCGACCCTATACCAAGGCCCACCTTGGGTGACCCTCTACCACAACCACTCTGGAGACTCACCTCCAAGACCCACCTTGGGAAATCCTCATCTCATGAGACTTGGGTAACCACTACTAGACACATGGGCGACACGCTTGTCAAGCCCTCTTTCTCAACTACTACCAATACTGGTTACACATGGCTGACACTCCAAAATCGCAATCCTCACTGTGCCCATCCACCCTCTGTGCCCATTCACCCTCTCATCTCGATATGCCTATCAATTTCAATCAACTTCAATGCATCTTGGCAAACATCTCACGAGTAGCTTAGCAACTTAGGCAACCTAAGGTGACCCTCTTCCTTCTCACACCATGTGACCCTCTTCCTTTTCAACCAATGAGTGTTTCCCCTCCATGTCAACCTCAATATCCAAACAAAGGCGACCCTCCACCCTTACCTCCTCATGTCCAACTAAGAGAAATTATACCTCATAGCCATCCAATTGGCTACTATCCACCTTCCTACTCTTTCTTGTCACACTCCGTCTTGGAATTTATTGACAAACATCATATCCTCTTCATTATAGTCTCTTTAGGGATTTCAATGGCAACCTCCTTAACTCATTTTGGGCGACCTTCCTCCCTCCAACTCTCCTCCAATGGGCGACCCCCTCCCTTTCCTCCGTTAGGCGACCCTCACCCAGGGCGACCCCTCCCTTCCACCTCTCAAGGGCGACCCTCCTCCCTTTTTCCCCATGTGGGGCGACCCTAAGCCTAGGCGACCCCTTCTTTTCCTCCAGTTGGGGCGAACCTCACCCAAGGCGACCCCCTACCCTGTCCACCTCTTCTCAAAGTGGGCGACTCCTTGTATTCCTCCCTATGGGCGGCCCTCCTCCTGCTATCCAATTTCCCTCACCCAAGGCGACCCCCTACCCTGTCCACCTCTTCTCAAAGTGGGCGACTCCTCGTATTCCTCCATATGGGCGGCCCTCCTCCTGCTATCCAATTTCCCAGTAAGTAAACCAACCGCATAATCTCATCAAAGCCACCCATCTCTTACAGCTCCTCTTCTGCCTACGATCATCAAAGCACACACCAAACATCCATATATCATCAGCTACGCGAGCAACCCTCGTTGCTTCGAGGATTCGGTCCAGCTCCTTCACTCATCAAATTCACAACAGTCACATCAGCAGAAACCATATCCAACGACAGCAATCATTATACTCTGAAATCATCCAGCTCCACACCAACAATTTTAGTTTCTACATAAACATGGCGTCATCCTCTGTAGAAATAGAGGAAACCTTCTCTGAATTCAAGACGGATACTGAAAGTGCATCAGGACAATCATCTGATGATTCGAGTGATTCACTTTATGTGGTCTCCGAGGAGAATCCCTCAGAGTCAGAGTCACTGGAACAAGAAATTCAACAGGACCAACACATCACTCCAGCAGCAGAACCGAGTATTCAGAAAGATTCAGCTACATCTTCAGCAAACGTGGCAACAACGACAGAGATACTCATTTCCATTCCTGATGAAATCACCTTGAAGCTGGACCTAAGCATATGTGGTAAGCTTCAAAGTTCATTTACTTCACAGGAATTAAAGAATATGGGTTTGTTCACCATTGCAAGTGCCAAGCTTCCCTCACTTGGTGATCCTCAAGCCGGTGGGATGGAGATCTTGACACTCTTCAAGTCCTTCCCCTCTCTTTCTGGAGGACGAATTACCAAAGAGAAGCTCGCTCTCATGTTGGGAACCCAAGAAATTCCAGATTCTAAAAAAGCAGGAAGCTATGCGGAGTTGTCCATTCCAGACATTTTGCAGACATGTACCACTAGCTTCTCCACTTCCAATTGTAGCCAGGTAATGATGCAGAGGCTCATATTATTCAAAGCATTTTTTCTCTTGAAGGACAATCTGCATTTCACGGATGTAAAGATATGTGAACCCCTTCTTTGCTTTGCCCAAGCAAAGCCCTACCCGTACCATAAAGTTTTACTTCAGTCCCTGGCAGAAAGAAAGAAGAGGTATGGGCAGCAAGTAGGCAAAAAGGCGCTCACATTCAAAGTGGTAGGTGGCCATATCATGTCGTACATTTACAGATATTTTACCGCTCTCCATTCCAAAGACAAAGACATACCGCGCCACACTTCATCAAAAAGTCCGGCGCACCCTCGCAAAAAGAGAAGGGCAAAAATTCAAAAGGATTCCAGAGTGCTCCTTGACACGCTTCCAATCGACCAACAAGGGTATGCTAGATCTTCCAAGAAGGTACGCACATCAGCCAACACTCCCTTTCCACCAATCAAGTTAGTACCCACTTCCTCGAAAAAACCCTCTTCTTCCATTCACTCCCATCCACCTTCAAAAACTACCCATACTTCACCAGTACCTACTACACCCATTGCCCCATCTCACTCCAACCCAACTCCACCTCCCGCTTCCTCCATGACCACTCCTATTGCCATTGATACCCCCGGGGATCCGATTCATATCCAATTCCCACCATGTCCCACCCCACCCCCTTCCCCTCCACAACCCGTACCACACCACTCCCCATCTCCCCAGCCACCATCTCATCCACCTTCGCCCCCACCACCAACATCCATACCTATTCCTCACACACACACACCACCCCCTACTACGATCCCTCACAGCTCCATCCGCCCACCCCCTTTCGACATACTACCTTTTCCACCCCCATTTCGATTCTCCCCCTCTCGCCACAACCCTCCAACAGATTTACCTCCGCACCCCCTTCTTGATGCATCTAGTGTAGACCAGCTCTCCACGAATGAAAAATATACGAAACATGTATGGCCAGTAGTTCCTAATCATTTACAAGATATGTGCCAAATGGATGTAGCAAAGAACAGGTTTGCTGAGATTTCTAACAAATTGCTGGAAGACAGGCAGGTGTGTGTGCGATTAGAGAATCGGCTGACCCATTATACTCATATGTTAAGTGAAGAATTTCTGCGCGTAAGTCTCGTCAACAAAGAACTGTACATGCAGATAGCAGAAATGTCTACTCACTGCAAGACGACACGAATACTGGAAGACAAGGTAAAAAATTTGGAAGCATTTTTGCAGGATGAAGAAGAGAGGACCAAAAGATTGAAGGCTGAAAACAATGAATTAACATCAGCAAACAGGCACCTCTTGGCTGAAAATGCAACTTTGAAGAAACAAAAAGACGCACTAAAATCCAAATTTAGTGCATTAAAGGCTCTGCTCATCATCTGACACTGAAGACCACACTCCACCACAAAAAGAACCCAATCAAGATGCTACTGAAGACCAGCAAAACAGTTCAGCTGAACATCATCGGGCTGGGAAAGAACCTGCATGTGACTAGTCTCACTGTGACTAGTCTCATAGTTCTCTAGTATTTTATTTTCGCACAGTGTCATAGTTACATTTTGATATAGTTGTAAAACTTTTGGAACAATTTTGTACTGCAGAGCTCATTTTTTCCTTTTTGCAGCCCATTATGTATTCGAACTCATATGTCTTTTTTAGCTCATGATGTATTTCGGAATTTTCTATCTATTTCGGAATTTTCTATCTGCAATTTTCTGATGTAATTTTTCCACACCTCCTCTATGTAATTGTGCCTACTCTCCCTTATCTCTCCGAGACGGAGAGACACTAGTGGCGGGCAACCTGTAGAACAAATTTTTGATGGACACAGTAAAGGATGGCACCGAGGAACCGAGGAACCAAGTACTGGCATCAGTGGCCCAAGTACTGGCATCAGTGGCCCAAGTACTGGCATCAGTGGCCAAGGCATCAGTGGCCAGGGCATCAATGGCCAAGGCATCAGAGGCCGAGGCACCACACGCCCAAAATCTGGAGTTGGGCACCAGGATGGTAGAGTTGGGCGACTGAATGCCCAAGGCAGACCTGACAAGGCGGCCAAGTGGCTGGGTCCAGGACCCGAGCCACTCATCATTACACGACAAAGTCTGGTACTGGAGGCGGCCGGGCTGACAAATGTAACCGCCTAGTGCATTAACTCCCCACTACTCCTATGGAACAGACTCTCCTATTGTAACCGGTTCCTCACCCCTCTCCTATAAAAGGAGAAACCTCAAGTGAGAAAAGAGATGTGTGATATATATGATAGGCTACAGGAGATAGAGTATACAGTGTACACCATACTCTTCATGTTAGGATTCCTGCTGCTTATGTTATTTCTTGATGCCATTTGTGGAAGAATACCCTTAGTTGCATTCTGTTGTCCTTTGCTTGGTATGAAGCTGTGGTTTGATTAGGAGTAGGATTAGCTGTGGTATGAGATAATCACTTGTCTTCTGATTGTGTTACATTTGGCTTTTTAGTTAGTATGGTTTTGTGTTCTATTATGCTCCATGCTTGTTGTTGCTTTGACTCTTAGCTCTAAGTATAGTTTCTAGTGTTGATGTGAAGGCTTCGTGATAAGTGTCTATTTGGGTACTGTGATTTGATGTGCTCATGTGCTTACATATTCTCCAGGAGTAGTGCATTTTGCATTCCCTGCACCCACACACTTCATTTCACCACCTACAGCACCAAAATGGAGAGAGTCTCTCAGTCCAAGGGAAAGTGCCTACGCACCCTGATATTTTGCCCCACCCTTCTCATACTAGGTCAATTTTTTTATTTCCCTAATCCACAATTTCACTCCAATGTATTGTTGGAGTAAGATGGGAAAATACATGCACAAACGGATATCCAACTTTAGTGATTACTTCTTGAGGCCTCTCTCTCTCTCTGCTCACTCCCACGCTACTCCCAAGAACACCCACTCTTATGCACAAAGGCCCACACACGCTCACTTTTCCTCTTTTCTATCAAGCTTTCTCACTTACGGACACTCAATTTCCCACACACCCTTTCATAGGCTCATGCACTCTCCTTTTCTCTTTCTCTCGCTCTCTCTCTCTCTCTCTCTCTTACTTGGGGAATGTTAATATCACTTTCTTTCACGCCAAGGGTTGCTTTTAGACCAACTCAAATGATGAATAATGACTTCAAGGGATAGATATACGCAAGAGCAGGGATCAGAAATTCCAAGAATAGGGTTGCGATCACTTACAAAACCTTAGCATACACTTCAAAGAAAAGTAAGTATCAAAATCTCTTTTCAATCGGAAGATATACATATTATTGTGTTTCAAGATAAAGCATATGAACTCGAAGTCATAGCCACGTTTTTATCATTCAACCTGAACTGTACCTGTTCTCTCTCTAAGCAGTCGTATTGTGCACATATATTAAAACCTCGAATGTTTTAAGATCGAAGCTGTATACATTATCTATGCAATTGATAAAGAAAAATGCACAGGAACATCTTGAAGTTATTTATACAGGAAACCTTATGTGTTGCGTTTGCAGCATTTTAATGCCTGAGCCGCGAGAGTTTGCTAGAATCCAAAATCGTCCACACTTAGTTTTTGACATTGGATGTACACAATATAAAAAACAATCATACTAAACCAAAACATCCGTATTTTTCTCGTGTTCAAATGGTTTTTGTTCTATATCATGCAAAATAAGCGACTGCATTTTTTATCATATTAATAAACAGTATACCTCATTAATATTTGCAGTAATTGTCAAATCAGATTCGAGCTGATCAATCACTCTGTTGTCCGTCCATACACGGTAAGCTTTGCACATCATGGGTCCTCTGCATCTAATTCTGCACATATCCCTAGGGCAGCCTTTCTGAATGTAACAGCGCGCTTAGAATTGACAGCCAAAACTTGAGGCATAGGCTTGAGCGGTGTAAAATAAAAGTACGGGATGCCAACGATAGTCACACAAAATTACAAAGCGAATCTGACATCTCTCTTTTCCTCAGGCATCCACGAGGAAGGAAGAAATATAGTGCAGCATGTCTGTTCTTTAGTCACCAATCAATGGATCCTGTGCCGATTACAGTAACCACCACTAACCCATGTCAACTGAGTGTATAAGCGGGCTTTGTTTGTAAGGTTGATCCTCAGTTCTTCTCTGTGTTTCTCTTTTCCCTTAACTGCTACAGCACCTGTGTTATTCTCTTTCTCAGTTGTCAGGTGGAATACAGGCATTACAGGCACCACACTTGATAGCCATATTCTTAAAATCTGCTGAAATCTCCACATCGACTGAAGACTTCTTGTTACAAGCCACCGTTAATGTTAGTCAGAAAACACTGAAGCGTGCATGAAGGACAGCGCTGCAGGCCCTCTGCCTCTCTGATGTGTGCTGAGTTTTTCCACTATGGCGCCCTACCACTCTCTACGCATGCCTCCCTTCTTGATTCGGAGCAACCCTTCATATCCTGATCCGAAGCTTTTTCCCTTCTTTCTGCATATGTATCAGACCTCGAGAGAGTCCTGTGTTTTCCTCCTACAACTATCTTTCTCTACTAATGGTATGACTGCCACCTAAAGCCTTATTGCTGTTGTCTAGTGCTTTAGGAAATATCTCGTGTCCTTCCTTTTGCACTCCAAAACTCCTCTCCTTCGTCTTGAGTCCAGTTCCTCCAGCACGAGCCAAATTGCCAACACCCTTTCTGATCGAGGTCTCTCTAGCCTCTTCTGTCCAATTCCCCCCCCCCCCCCCAATCGCTCTCGATCAGGATGCCGAAGAAGAGGAGAGCTCTTTCCCTTGATACACAAGCACCAGTTCCTCTCCCATACTTTCGGAAAAACCCATCTCCTATGAACAAGAACAAGAGAGAGTCTAAAGTGGTCTAGTTGCCCAAGTGTACTGCTTGAGACACAGGTCTCTGTGGAGGAATTCTCGCTCTCCGTCGATCACCACAGGCGAAGAAGAAACAAAACAAAAGTCCCTCCCTTTTTATGGAGAGCACCCCTCCAAACTAAGAGCCGTGTCCAGCCTCTGACAGAGGGCCACACCAGCTCACTCACTGCCATTCCCCTCCTTCCTTGTCTCTCCTCTGAGATAAATCTCGCGTCCCATTTTTTTCTGGGTGACCCTCCAAAAGCAAACAAAGATCATGACTCCCTGAACAGCTTCCTTCTCACTAGGGTCCCCCCTGGAAAAGAACCGCCTTTGTCCCTTCTGCCAACTGCATCTGCTAAAATAACCGTCCTTCCCAACACTTGTCGTTAGCTCCTTCAATTTTTTGTGGCTCCAATGTCTTGAGATAAATTTTTAAGCTCATTTCCTTCATTTACAAACTTTTAGCTGTTCTCTAACTATTGCTGCAGCTCACATATTTCATTTCCCAGTAATTTAACGTATGGACTGGCATCCATCGACTTTGGTTCTCTTTCATTATGGCCTTTGCAATGCATTCTCGTCTCTGCACCGAAAAGCGACCAAAAAAGAAAAACGGCCAAAGAATTGTAGACCCCCCCCTTTTCCTTGAACTCTACCATCCTTGATGAACAGAAAAGTCTGCGTATCAACGACATTCAACATCCGCATAAGAGCCATGAGCTTATCAGTCTCATCCCCGTTGATGCAGGCAAAAACTAATGTGTCCCTCATTTTCTTTGCCAGCTTTACAAAAAGGGCGGTAACGTTTGAGCAAGGACCGCAATGCTTAAGCCCAACACCCACGACTCAAAGCTTCCCGTCATCTTTGTGATCTCGAATCGAATCATCACGATCTTTCTAGTGTCACTGGAATCTTTCATTGAGTGAAGCAAAATTATTCGAGATATAATTGTTATAGACTGACAAATTTCAGAGACCATGTTTGAAGCACTTTGTCCATCCCAATCCTTGAACATGATGAGACTAGCCACAATTATCAAAGATATAAGCATCACATAATATATTGGCGAGACAATTGCTTTGTTGAATGTGTTGAGTGCCTTATTGAGATAGACCATCTGTGTAAGCACACATGCGGTAACCACCATAACAAAGAGGCAAATCTCCAAGTGTTTCCTCCCTTGACAACATTCCTCTTTGACCAAGAGGTCGTCATGTAGTCCCCAAATATTTCCCATCAATCACCTAATCACCCTTCAAGTACCTAAAATCAAACATATTTTCCTGCCAAATAGAACCACATTAGTGCATAAAAAACCACCCATTTTGAGAGCTAACAATCGCCAAATGATGAGTCCTAATGCCCACGCGAAATATGATTATACAAGGCTTTATTTTGCTCAAACCCCTTGGAATCGGTCGACTTGGATTGCTTGGAAGTTGCAAAGGTATCTCCAATTGATGATTTTACACCGTCACCTTTCCGAGCTCTCTTTCACTCATGCACACCCAACTCTTTTCACTCTTTCACCCAAATACTCACACATGCACTCACACACTTAACCCTCACACATAGAGCTACTCACACGGTAATTCATTACACTCTCTTCCTCTCTCTCTCTCACTCGTGCGCATACATATGCTTTCACACACTCTCATACCCTCACACACACCCTCGCACGCTCTTATTTCCCTTTTCCCTCTGTTCCTTTCCCTTCTCCTCTCACACACATGCACACACCAACACACATACACCCTCTCACATCCCCTCATGCACTCATCTTCCTACCAACTCTTTTTTTCGGTCACTTCCTCACTCATTCTCCTTCATGCACACACCTGCACTGTCACACATTTACACACATAGATTCATATACACACACGTCCATACTCTCATTCTCACACTTACACATGCACATACTTCCACTCACCTATCAATCCCCACACTCACACTTTTGACATACCCCTTCTCATACATATGTCCACCTACACACACCCTTTTTCTATATCTCACTCACTTTCTATCTGTACACACCTCTTCTCTCTTCCCTTCTTACTTTTATGCAAGCATTTATACACACATGCGCCTACCCTTACCCTCCCGATAGAGTTAAATGGGAAATTACAATTCAAACTACATCGACGCTGGTGAACACAAGTAGGCAGTAGTCTTTCGGATGCGAGCCTAGAGCCCTTTAAGATGAGGAATATGAGATCTGCAGTACTTCGAAGGGGCCCATGACTTGTGGGCACAATTAGCCTTGCAAATACATATGCGCACGGAATATTGAAGACTTAAACTTCTAACATATATGACCTGACACCGTTGTACAACAATGCGTTGAAGTCATTATAGAAACCAGTGGGTGTTATGCTCTTGCAAAAGTGATATGTGAACAACTTGACACTATAAGTAGCAATTCTTTTCAAACATTAATGTACCCACATTCGCTCGAGCTGTAGATGATCAGTCAAGCGAGATACAGTGCGCAATTTCCATCCTACTAGAAGATATACTCTGTGGGTTGCATGCTTATGAAATAGGACAGAAATGTGGGTACACGTCAAACATTCGTAGATTGCATCCACCTTCGTAATATCTCGGAAAAGTAAAGGAATAGAAAGGGTCACTTGGGGAAACTTATATCATTTAAGCTGTTCCTTTGGACAACAGTAAGAATGTATCAGCAGAAATCGAGCCAGACGACTTTGGTCAGATCCTGAATCGTAGAAGTCTTCTCAGCCGTGTTCCTCAGAGAATGAGCCAGACGACTTTGGTCAGATCCTGAATCGTAGAAGTCTTCTCAGCCGTGTTCCTCAGAGAATGATTGTAACAATCAGATCAAGAACCATGGTCTCTCTCTCTTTCCCAACAGAGTTGGCGTCCTGGTCACTGCAACCAACTACTACTTTTCTCATGTCTTCCGGCAAACTTCTTGATTCCCGCCCTCTCTTTTAGTGCGTGGGATAGAGTTGTTGGTCCCTTGTTCAACCATCCCGACGAACCGACTTCAGCATTCTATACTTGTTGCGGTTAATGAGACCACTGAGCACCAGAGTCCTCCCAGTGCATTAAGAACACAGATGCTCTTCTCATCTTGAAAAAGATAAACTTGCTGCATGACTTTCCAGAGTTCAACTTAGCTGTTGATCGATCAGAGAGAAGTTCCATAATTCCCTTGACTAGTGCATTCGAGTGAACCTTCTCGGGCTAGTGTTGAAATTGGGCATTTTTATGGTGTGTCTAATGAAGCCGACCATGCGCGGTTTAGTGATCTACTACGAGGAAAAGCTATGCCTCCTTCGATAACTGCACAAGAAGACCAACAAAAGACCTCCCTCTTCGCAAAAACAGAACAATGCGCTCTTCCCTTTCCTCCTAAAACTTCGCTTTGCAACCGCTTCACAACTATGGCTTCACCGTCCAGCAGCACCCCTCTGTGCACAGACCCAAAAAACTCTCTCCCTTTGATGTCCTTTCCTTCCTCTCAGCAAATCGGCGGAGCCCCCAAGCTCCCTTCTGATGTCTTCATTTCTGCACAAAAACGAAGAGGAGGCAGTAAATGTGAACCCTCCTGCCTAAAAAAATGAAAATCCCCTCGTGCGAATTGATGAAAAAAACGTCCTTCCCTCTTGAATTCCATCCCCCCTTTTCTGACATCTGACAGGGCATTGACCACCGCCCTGCTACCTCATTCATCTCCCTGGCGGCCTTGTTAGCTCATGAACTGGTTGATTTTTATGCACTAATATGCTTTTGTTGTGTAGAATACATGCTTGATTGCAGGTACCTTGAGGAGAAAGTGGGTGTTATGACGAGAAGAAGCACTAGAATGTAGTGCTAAAAGGGAGCTTGAAGGACTTCTGCCCAATGTATTATCTTTAGTTGCAACTTAAAAGCTTGTTGCAGTGTGGGAGGAGTGTCTCTTGATGAAGATGCATTTGAAGAACTTAAGAGGAGCCATGGGGGGATGCTAGAAGAGGCATGACAGGCTCCACACCGGGATGTTATTACATGGACATCAATGATTGAAGCTTTTACACAAGCATGAAGAAGAAGAATGGATCAAATGAGAAGAGGGTTCCTTATTGGAACGTAGTAGTTATTTCCCCTCTTTGAAAACGATTTGGGGAGGCTTGGCAAGGCTAAGACGGGCAGCAACTCACCCTCAAATCCCTTCCGTTTTAATTGTCAGAAAAAAAAAAACAAAAATGGGCCACATTCCGTTTTTTGGTGCAGGCAGAAGGAAGTTTTTTTTGGTTTTTTTCCTACACAGATTGTGTGGTGTGTTTTTTCTTCGAAAGTGATCGTGAAGGACTTTTATCTTGGGGCCGCATCAAAGAAGCTCTCTCTCTCTCTCTCTCTCTCTCTCTCTCTCTCTCTCTCTCTCTCTCTCTCTCTCTCTCTCTCTCTCTCTCTCTCTCTCTCTCTCTCTCTCTCTCTCTCTCTCTCTCTCTCTCTCTCTCTCTCTCTCTCTCTGTGCGCGAGCTCTGCACCACCTGCCCATCCCGTCCTGCTGCCCTTGGGCCGCCCGCTCCACCCTACCCGGTCACCCGCGCTGTGTGGTGTACTCCGCCTAGTCCCCTCGCCATAACCCGAAGCCCCAGTGCCGAGCTTCTCTCGTTGTGCTCCTGTCATATCAACGCGTCGCCATAGCCTACACCCCCCCCCCCAATGCCGAGTTTATCCATACCCTACGTCGCCAAAGCCCCCCAAAGTAACCCTAAGCTCAAGCCAAAACCTTAAATCCCCACCTTAACCCTAACCCTAACCCTAACCCTAACCCTAACCCTAACCCTAACCCTAACCCTAACCCTAACCCTAACCCTAACCCGAGCCCTAATCCTAAACCTTGAAATGGCTCCCATGGACCGGAAGGAAGTGGACGACCTTATTGCTAAAGCTCTCAAAGAGGCCAAAAAGGAAGCAGACCGCAACCTCAATATGGAGATACGAAAGATGATGGAAAAGTTCAAAGGGCTCGAAGAACAAGTCATGAATAAAGTCAAAGGACTGGAAGAACAAGTGAAGACTCTCACAGAAGAAAGAGACCATTGGAGGACAGCTTATGAGCACATGAAAGAAGAGGGGGAGATCTCCAACGTGGAGATACTCAAGGAAGAAATAAAGAAGGAAATCAAAACGGAGGTAGAATCTACTCGAGAGTCATGGGTGGAAGTAGTACACAAAAGGGTTAAGAAGGAAGTTAGGGAAGACGTGCAGAAAGAAGAGCTCACACGAGTCCAGGATACACTTGAGGAGGAGAGGCTTCGACACACTCGAAGACTTCACATTCGGATTACGGGCCTACCCGAAGGGGTATCACCCGAGGCAGACGCCACTGACATTTGCCGTCGACTTGGATACGAGAGCATTCCCTACACAGACGCATGGAGGGTTGGGAGGGATACATCGCGTTTGCGGGCACTCATCCTCAAGATGAGTTCTGAGGAGGCACGGACCGCCTTTTTTAGACGTCGAGCAGTACTACGTGGACTACCCGGCGGCACCCTCTACATGGACGAGGACCTCACGCGTATGCAAGTGGCACACCGACGCGCTTGCATGCCACAGATACTCCAGGCGCGTCGAGAGGGGAGGAAGGCCTTTTACCGTGATGGTAAGGTCTTCATAGATGGACTCCCTATCAAATAGGGCCATGCGGCCTATGAGACATCACTACACAAGGAGACACCACTCAGAGGAGCAATGTGGAACTGCAACGGGGCACTCTGGACGCGACCAGACAGAGTCGAGGAGATCCTGGCATCACATGACTTTGTGTGCATCACAGAGACACACGAGAGCCCAGAGAGAGGTCTACCACGCATTGCAGGTTTTCATTGGGAATCTGCATTCAGGACCACGACGAGACAGAGTACAGCGCGAGGATCGGGAGGAGTGGCCATCGTATTCCGACAGGAGATACAGAGCCGGATCCATATTATATGTAGAGATGAGGAGGCACGATACATGTGGGTTCGCATGGAGATAGCACAGGGGAGCTCGATTTACATTGCTATATGCTACTTCCCACCAGGCGGATCTCGATACGCAGGACAGGATCTTGGGGGACCGATCCGAGATAGAGACTCACCATACACAGCGCTTTCAGATGAGATACTACATTACAGCACACTAGGTGAAGTCTTCCTTATGGGGGACTTCAATGGCCGCACTCAGTCGCATCAGTGCGAGGCATACGACATGGATCACCCACATCTCATGAGGGCCACAGACCCGGTTGAGATTAGCACCAGCAGAGTATCAGCAGATACGGGTCAGGACACCACCGGCTATGGCAGACATCTACTCGAGCTAGGCAGCCGCCATCATCTCGTTATATACAACGGGATGAATCGTTGGCCAGGTTCAGGCGGATTTACTTGCTTCCCTCACGGGGGAGGTGAGAGCACAGTCGACTACATTTTGGGTACTACCTCTGGAGCTTCACTCATCCCTTCACTTAGTATTGGACGACGCCCACTCGGTGCAGACCACACATTTATCACATTCACACTCTCATCTCCGATTCCCTTAGACCCTCCCTCACCCACTGAGATACATACCACGATACACTTCACACACGAGCTCTCACACGTTTATGCACACCATTTACACACCCGCTTACTCTCCCTCGATCCATGCTTACCTTTGGACACACTCACATCACATATCACCACCATCCTACAGGACTCAACTCTCCGCAGCTTACCACACCACACACATATGCACCCTCCACGCACAGGATCCATGCCCCAGAACCGTTGGTATGATGCAGAGTGTCGCGAGCCGCGGAAGCACCTACGGATTTTAGAGCATACAGGAGATATTGCACACACACAGGCACAGCGTCGCATGCAGAGCCTTACTCGCCGCAAATGGCGGGATTGGGAGGAGAGACAGTATTGGGATATTTACCATTTGCTCATGAGTCGAGACAGTGTAGTGGCATGGCGACATTTGAGAGAGAGGAGACAGCAGACACCTATCCGAGACCCGAGCACTTGGCATAGCTATGCACGGAGCCTATACGAGATCCCAGACCAGCCTCCCATTCCCAGACCGCAGAGCTCACGTCCTACTACCTCTGACTTCTTCACACCCACTATGGTGGGACGCGCTATTGCTCGGCTTCAGCATGGCAGGGCCCATGATCATTTCGGTTTATAGGCAGAGCACCTCATTTATGGAGGCAAGACTCTCGCACCGCTCATTGCCCATCTCTTCAACCGTGCATTGGTTGAAGGGTTCCCAGACTCATGGATTGAGCACACCATAGTGCCCATTCATAAGTCAGGTGACACTATGGATCCAGCTACATACCGGACGATCATGATTGGCCCTATATTGGCCAAGTTATATGGGGCCGTACTAGAGACAGAGTTGAGTACTCTCGCTGAGAGGAAGGGCATCACGGCTCTAGGACAGGCAGGGTTCAGACGAGATTACTCTACCATTGACCACATCTTCACTCTGAGATGCCTGATCGACCAGGCCAGGGTGAGGAAGAGGAGATTATATTGTTGCTTTGTGGACTTCCGCAAAGCATTTGACACTGTTCATAGGATCGACTCTTCAGATGACTACTTGACATCGGAGCTCCGGAGGAGATGATATGGGGGATCTACGCCTTATACGAGAGAGTATCTGGTAGAGTCAGATGTCCAGGGGGCTTATCTGATCCACTTGCTAGCACTATCGGGGTGAAGCAAGGATGCCCTCTCTCGCCCACCCTCTTTGGTCTCTACATTGATGAGATAGTGGACTTCATACAGCAGCAGGGGGGAGATGGCATTGAGGTACACGGGTCCACTGTTCATATTCTTTTATACGCTGATGATATTGTATTGGTTTCAGAGTTTGCAGAAGGTCTACAGCATCATCTCCACGGCCTAGATGACTTTTGCAGACACAGAGGGTTATCTGTGAACCTTGGTAAAACCAAGGTCTTGATCTTTCATACATCAGCACAGGTACGAAGACATAGTTTGTTCACAGCTGCAGGTGGACCGATCGAGGTGGTCGGATCATATGTTTACTTGGGGGTGACATTTACAGCAGCATCAGGAGTCTTCTCTATGGCTCAGGCAGCCCGTGACCGCATCACACGTGGGTACGCAGCACTAGCTTTGATGGAGAGACAGTGCCACGCAGCACTAGCTTTGATGGAGAGACAGTGCCACCAGGCATATTTTCAGGAGCCCCGCACAAAGGGGTGGCTCTTTGACACTTTGGTTACGCCAGCGCTCATGTATGGGGCAGCCATATGGGGACCAGGATTAGCTACATCAGTATGGACAGCATTAGAGAGGCCACAGATCCTCATGATTGCCAGACTTATCCGCAGTAAGCCTTCAGTACCACATGACATCATTAGAGCAGAGCTCGCTGCACCACCGATGCTAGTTGAGGCACTATTCCAGACAGTATGCCTATTACACAGACTTCGGAGCATGGATACAGAGCGTATTGCTTATCGTGCTTTCGAGGCATCACGTGATATGGCATTAGCAGGCGACACCTCCTCATGGTATGCACAGACACGAGACTGGCTTGCCCACCATGGCTTTGACATAGACAGGCTACCACCACTACAGTACGACTCTCATGCACCCACCTACTCGCTCTCTCATCAAGAGAGGAATAGGATCATTCGTCAGGAGATATGGCATACATACAAACAGAGGACATGGGTGAGCCCTAGGGGTACATTGCCACCGAAAATGCTCTACTACCGCGAGCATTTTCTACATATATCAGGCACGGGCTTCATCGAGATTCCGAGATACATGCAGACCTACCTTCCCCACCACCTACGAGTCGTCATTGGGCAGCTCCGGGTTTCATCACATCAGCTCGAGATTGAGAGGGGTCGGTCCAGGGGAGTCCCCCGTGAGGAGAGGTGGTGCTCAGTATGCCAGACAGAGGTAGAGAGTGAGGACCATTTTGTTATCAGATGTCCAGAATACTTAGACCTACAAGCACAGTTCCAGATCGAGGAGTCATTCCAGCTGTGCATGACTATGGGAGACCAGAGACGCTTGGGATGCTTTCTCACAGCAGCATACGAGAGGCGAGAGCGGTCACTACAGCACTTACATCAGCCACGGGTGAGTACCCAGCAGACCATTACCCAGTTCTTTCAGCGAGTTGAACTACATCAGAGAGGTCCATCTATAGGGCTCACGCTCCACCAGGCAGCACAGAGAGCACGGCGCCGACCACGCATGGGCGGATATCGTCGACCACGACAATATCAGGAGGATGTCTCACGCATCAGGATTGCCTACGACCACATGATGGAGCATAGGAGTACCACCACCCCCTGGGTGGTCTTCCTTCAGGAGGCACTCAGACCACCACCGATGTACCACATACTACACCGACCTCCACCCATCACTTGTCGCTAGGGCGTTTTACTCACATTTTGGATCCCCCCATGTATTAGGTGGCCACTATCTGCAGAGTAAGAGCCACATCTCCCCAGCCTTTTCCAGCCCTATATAGCTTTGTGTAGCGATATACCTTTTATTTCATTTTATCTTCCACACAGGGTTACTACACTTGTACATGGTTTTTGTCTCATAGGCCAAGTTTGGCCTCCAGAAGACATTAATATGACTTTCTTTCTTTCTCTCTCTCTCTCTCTCTCTCTCTCTCTCTCTCTCTCTCTCTCTCTCTCTCTCTCTCTCTCTCTCTCTCTCTCTCTCTCTCTCTCGGAAAAAAGGCGGAGGCAATGACTGTTCTTTTGCGGGGGGGAATCCGCCATAGCAAGAGGAGGGAGGGTCGTCGTGAGGATTGTTACCTTCGTGTGTTTTGGGGGCAGTCTCAGCTGCTCTGAGGAGGGCTCGTTCTTTAGAAGGGCGATTGGTCCTCTGCAATGGTTTGTGTCGGCAACAGATCAGAAGTAGGGGAAGCGGATCAAACGGGCAATCTCATGTCATGAACAGTTTTCACTAGTAGTATCTTGCCTTTTCATACATCAGGGTCTTGTGGCCTTTAGATGCAATCAACCAAACAGAGAAATAAAGGGCCTCGTCCAAACTCTGAGTCTCTGACAGTTAAGGCAATGTCTTTTCGTATTATGGGCATGTCTGGTTTGCTGTAGTGCTCGGCATAACAGAAGCGAAAGGAGTATTGTGTAGAATGAAAACCTCGAGGTGATCCGATGTGGGCGCAAGTTCAGAGCTACAGTGCTTGTCCATGGAGACAACCAAATTTTTTAGGGAATGACCGTACTCAAAGTGGATAAAAGAAGTTATACGAAAAAAGAGAGCAGTAGTGACAGAGGGGGGGAAAAGGTTTTTGTTTTGCGACATCCCTACCCTGAGGGGGATGAGAGGAATTGGATCAGGAAAGGATGCCAAGGGATGTGGGGTCAATAATCTCTCCAGTGTTCGGGCAGTAGTCATCTTCATCTGTGTACAGATAGATCATCAATAAATGCAGAGAAGCAGTCAAGTTCCCTTCTCTATCGGGGACTGAAAAGAGCACATAGGTTTCATCGGAGAAAGCCCCGCAGCAGAAGTTTTTTCTTGGTTTCTCCTCTTTTGAGATGAAGCAGGGTGTGGGAGTGGGTACCGTCGTGGTGGCTGATCAATCACCCAAGGTTGCTAACTAGTTGCTGTCAGATGTGGTGAGGAAGGGCTGAAATCTGAGGAGGCCAAGGAATCATGAAGTTGTCTCACATAAAGTCTGGAGGATCATTGATGACAGTAGATGAAGAAATCGCTACATGCTATAGGACCTATGAGGGTTAAAGAGCTCCATCCATCATAACTAGTGGCAGAAGATCGTGCCTGCTAAAAGTACTCTACGATGGAAACGATTCAAGGGCACAATCCAATGAGAAACTAAAAAAGGGATGTACAATAGGGGATGAAGATCATGCACCTCATGGCGGCAATAGGAAGAGTAAGAATTCATACTGTTGTCTTTCTATCTCTTACATTGTAAGAGCATGTGTCAGGTCTGCACTCTGCTTGAGGAAAGAATGGGTGTGTTTGATGGTATGTGTTTATCAGAGCATAAATTGTACATAAAAGGGATAAAAGAGAATGCATGGGATCGTTTTGGCTAGACATTCAATTGTGTTGTTCATGGTATTAAACTTTGGAAATTTTTGGAGGATAGCGAAAATGAGGCTCTATTGTGTGCATCGTTTCATAGCGTGAGAGAGCGTTCTCATGGTGAGGGGACAGGTACATTAGACTCTGACGATCATACACCAACTCGCTTCATAGGCCTAAGTGCAACCCTTAGATTCCGATCAGAGTAATACTGAATGAAGTTCCCCTGTTCAGCTTAGATGGGTATCCTCATCCTAAGATTTTGATCTCCCACCTATTCAGCGGAAGGCCTCGATGATGCTTTTGTTTGCTACTTTTTATGATACTGAATGAAGTGCCCAAAGAATTGCAAGAGCACTAGTGATCCACGAACATTCCAGATGTCCAACATCTGAAGTGGACTAGGTAAGGTGGCGGATTTGATGGAAGAGAGTCACACTCGAATATTCTCAAACTGTAGGGTAACAATGGACAGTGCATAAAGTTGATAACTGATGATATTTTTTGAAGCTATGGGTACATTCAATAGTGTAGCTCATACCTTAAAACAGGTGAAAGTCACACCAACCCTAAAGACTGTTGATCTAGATCTATCCTTGGCTATCCTTGGCTGCCTTCGTTGCTTGTAGAAGACTTTTTATATGTCACATACATTATGAGCAGTTCAGGTTTACCTTATTCCACGTGCAAAAAAATTTCGCTCTGCCTCTAATAACACAAAGTGTTTGAACGATATGGGTTAAAAAGAGGGGACCTGACAGAAGAAACACACTTCAACGCCTCTATCTATATGGAAAGCGCAAGATTTCTATATAGATGATGAATAAAAGAAAAAAGGCACTAAATTGAAGGCTATTACAATGAGGGATCACCTTAAGGAGCGTTCATCTCTTTTGTCACCCACGGAAGGTAGAAAAGGTTAAGTTAACTAAGAGAAGGAAATAGAGGGAAGAGAGAGGAATGATGTGCATGGATAGGTGTGTGTGAGCGTGTGCATGTTCAAGATAAGTGTGTGCTACCATATGTGAAGGAGTACAAGTGTGGGTGTTTGATAAAGCATGTGTGAGTGCATACGAGCAAGAGATTGAAAAAAAGAGGAACAAGAGAAAGAGAACAGGGAAGCAAGGGGAGTAATCTTGAGAAGCATTCCATAGGTCCGGGTCCTCGTTCACACATGCGTAAGGGTTTCCATTCCTCTCTTTCCATGAATATATTCAAGAGTCCTTTGTGGATTCTCAGGAGTTGGGCAACAAAGTAAGCATCCATATGCATCCCTTCCCTTAAGCAAGGGAGGAACCATTTTGGTGCGTTTGCCGGGAAGCACATGAGCTAATGCATAGGCAAAGGAAGTATCAATCGAGAGATAATTGTGGCTTCCACGTAATCCAAGTGGACCAATTCCAAGGGGTTTGAGCAAAATAAAGGCTTGTATAATCATCTTTTCCCTGGGCATTATGACTCTTCATTTGGCGATCCTACTGGGGAGTTGGCTTTGCACTCCTCATAGAGTCGTGCCACGAGTACGCTCGGTGCCCCAATTGTGCGGCACAGCCCATGGGCCCAGATTGAGTGCATTGGCTTAGGTAGAAAAATGTCGCAAAGTCTGCAAGTCGGGGACTTTCAAAAGGTTGGCCTGAGGTTGATGAACTCGGAATGGACTAGAAGTCGAAGCGGATTTGGACGCTCAATGCGAAGTCGTGCATATGAATGTCATCGGGTTGGTCCAATCTCGAATTATATTCGGTGTTGGTGTTGCGAGAAAGTCGGGTACATTGCAAAGTTTTGTCCTCGTGTGTCAAGTCCATTAGACTTTGTCCCTAGATGCGTAGAATGTGGGAAAAAGAAGCTATGCGAGCACGTGTGTGGCTCAAAAGAGGTGACTGACTGTAAAGATCGCAACGAATGAATCGGACAGGTGTTCATCCTCTTTGTATGTGGAAGTTGACATGAGTGGAGTCGCTTCATCGACGGAGACCGCAAGAGTGAACGGAAACACGGATAGGGAATCCCAAAACCAAGCTTTGATGGAACTCGTAAAGAGCTTGGAATGTCAAGTCAATTTGCTTTGGGTAGAGCGGGATAGCGAGAGGACCAAGGTACAAAAGCTTGAGGAAAGTCAAGCAAGGTTAGGAGAGGTCGTCGCGAAATGTGTAGAACAGTTGCAAGTTGTGGAGAATAGAAACAAGGAGTTGAAAGCGAACAAAAGCTTGAGGGAAGGCTTTGCGAGGTCTGAGCATGAAAACAAGGTCTTAGACCTAAGAACTGGCTTGATGATAGCCGATTGCCATAGCGTTGCGCTCGAGGAGGATTCCCCTAAATATGATGATGACATGGCATAGAGAGTAAATCGAATGGAAAAGGAAATCGAGAAATTACAAGAGATGACTGGTAGATATGATGACCAAGCGGGTAAGGTAGCGGAAGAGTTCCACATGGAGTTAGAAAGAATGAAAAGTGCCCAAGCAGAGAGTGATGAGAAAGTGAGACGGGTAGAGAAAGAAAATGCAAGATTGAGTAGCAAGCTCGGTAGATACATGAGTCGGAAAGACGACGAGGCCCGAGAATGGGTAGAGGATCCGAAAGTGGGTAGAATAAAGGAAGAGCTGAAAGCCATGTTGGACAAGTTAGAGGCGATAGGAGTGGAGTTAGAAAAGGCGAAGGAGTTGTCAAAAAAGTGGATGATCTGGAAGTAGAAAATATGAGTAGAATCTGGGAGGAGAGGTCGATTCGAGAAGAGGTTGAAAAGTTGTCTGGCCAAGTCGGGAGGAGGGAGGAGGTTCCCCTCAAAACAGAAAGAAAGAAGAGTCATTTAGAAGAGGAGAGGAAGAAAATGTGGGTTCGGTTCCATCAAGTGGATGATGAGATTTTTCGACTCCAAGGTACTGATGAGCGAAATGAAGAAGGGATAAGGGACTTAGCTGCGAAGCTCGAGGCATTAAGAGGTGTAGTAATGAACTGTGGCCTTCCAGATCGTATCCCCTGGCTAGAGGACAATATCAGCAAGCTGTCAAGTCATGTGGAATCTTTGCGAAGCAGAGGTTGGAGGTGAAAGAAGAATCAATGAGGCGATGGATGTCGGTAGGGACGGCTTAAGTCTTATTAGGGTTTGCTTTGTCAGGATTGTAAGTTGGAGATGTGGGGACGGGTGGACCAAGTCTGTTGTATGCTTAGGATCGAAGTGGCATTTTTTGGGGTTTTCAGGTCGGCAAGGTAGTTAGTGTGTACGGGTTTCGAGAGGAAAAGTTGACCATGGCATTAGTGGTCTGATTTTGGCTTGAGTAGCGGTAGAGATGAGATGTGTCTCATCGGGATGTCCACAGGGGGATATGTGTATGTGTGTCGTGATTGGTTGGGTTGGGAAAAGGTCCTTTCTTTTGTCTCCTAATTCTCGAGATGCAAGAATTTAGAAAAAAAAGAGAGAAAAAGAAATCTATATGTTTGTATATATGTACAGTGTGTGTGTGGCTACGCGCCTATGTGGCCTCATAGGTGGGTGGACCCACTTTGGCTGGGTGGTCAAAGCCACGAACCGACATCGGTTTGGCATAGGGCTAGCAATGTATGTCGCGGGCTTCGTTGGGTTGGTAGATGGGTGGAACAAACTTGGCCGGGTGGTCAGGGCCACGAATCGCATCCGGCTTCGGCGTAGGCCGGCAAGTATGAGTACATATGTGAACAAATAAATAAATGGAAAAATTGAAAAAAAAATGGAAAAATTGAAAAAAAATGGAAAAATAGAGAAAAAATTCCTCGCTCGAGCGGGGACAGAAGAGAGGCGAGAGAGCATGATGTTCGGATGGGAATATGTGTCTGTATTTGTGGGGATCTGGGGAATGTGTGGACTCTTGATGAGGCATGTCGAATCAAAGCTTAAGCTCGGCTAGGGTTTTGGCTACGATGTGTCTGCGGAAGACTTGGGCTTGAGGGATAATGAGCGATCTTGTCAGAGTGAGCTCATATTAGGCTTGAGTGGTCTTTGCCACGTGTCCATCAATTCAGGAGGTGTGGTGGTGACCTAGCATGGAATTTAGTTGAAAAGCGAAAAAGAAAAAGCAAAAATTCGATGAAAAAGAAAGTGGGTAGTGAAAACCCTAGGTCGAAGGGGCATGGAAAATGGACAAGAGGATTCGAGTGGAAATGGAAAAGAGATTAGGAAAGTGAATGCATAAACCAAAAGATTAACGAAAAGAAAGAACAGTTGCGGGTCTTGCATGAATGTATGTTGTGTGTATGGAAAAGTAGCGGGAAAGCGATAGAGAGGCCAAGAAGAATACCGAGAAGAAAAAATTGGATGCGGTTTTTACTTGTTTACATTGCATGTGAATGGAGAGGAATGACAAGATAGGGAATGTGGATGGGCTTCTGCTTGTATGCATATGGGTTGTGACGAGTTTGCATGTGTGACGAGGATGCATGATGTGATTTCCTAATGTGTGTTTGCTCTTTCCATTTTGGTAGTAGATGTGGTGTTTGATGAAAAATGATCTAATATGTTTGATGAGTTTTAGACATGTGGAGGCGATGAAGATGCGAGAAGATGGACAAAGATGGTAAGTGAAATGATTGGATTTTGGTACTAATCGACGATTATATGAGGGTGATTGCAGGTGCTACATTGAGGAACAAGAGAATAGTCATGCAAGGTAAAGATTTGTATTTGATTGAGTGATGAGCACATGTTGGATGATTTGAGTGCAGGAACATATTTGGCTCGTCGGGAACGACTTCGCAAGAAGAATAGGGGAGTATGTTAGCTCATGAACTGGTTGATTTTTATGCACTAATATGCTTTTGTTGTGTAGAATACATGCTTGATTGCAGGTACCTTGAGGAGAAAGTGGGTGTTATGACGAGAAGAAGCACTAGAATGTAGTGCTAAAAGGGAGCTTGAAGGACTTCTGCCCAATGTGTTATCTTTGGTTGCAGCTTAAAAGCTTGTTGCAGTGTGGGAGGAGTGTCTCTTGATGAAGATGCATTTGAAGAACTTAAGAGGAGCCATGGGGGGATGCTAGAAGAGGCATACAAGGTGTTTGACAGGCCCCACACTGGGATGTTGTTACATGGACATCAATGATTGAAGCTTTTACACAAGCATGAAGAAGAAGAATGGATCAAATGAGAAGAGGGTTCCTTATGATTCAGAGGTTAGAAGGAAGAACTTAATCCCATAAATCGGATTTCTGGATTTTATGAAGGACATTGGCCGGTAACGAATGTTGGTAAAGGTGCAATCGTAATTAAGTCAAATAATGAAAGTGTGCTAACTGATGCAATGAAGCTGAGGAGAAATTCTGACAATACATGTAATAGCATGCATCAGATATTCAATCCGGAACGTAGTAGTTATTTCCCCTCTTTGAAAACGATTTGGGGAGGCTTGGCAAGGCTAAGACGGACAGCAACTCACCCTCAAATCACTTCCGTTTTAATTGTCAGAAGAAAAAAAAACAAAAATGGGCCACATTCCGTTTTTTGGTGCAGGCAGAAGGAAGTTTTTTTTGGTTTTTTTCCTACACAGATTGTGTGGTGTGTTTTTTCTTCGAAAGTGATCGGGAAGGACTTTTATCTTGGGGCCGCATCAAAGAAGCTCTCTCTCTCTCTCGGAAAAAAGGCGGAGGCAATGACTGCTCTTTTGGGGGGGAATCCGCAATAGCAAGAGGAGGGAGGGTCGTCGTGAGGATTGTTACCTTCGTGTGTTTTGGGGGCAGTCGCAGCTGCTCTGAGGAGGGCTTGTTCTTTAGAAGGGGGATTGGTCCTCTGTAATGGTTTGTGTCGACAACAGATCAGAAGTAGGGGGAGCGGATCAAACGGGCAATCTCATGTCATGAACAGTTTGCACTAGTAGTATCTTGCCTTCTCATACATGAGGGTCTTGTGGCCTTTAGACCCAATCGACCAAACAGAGAAATAAAGGGCCTTGTCCAAACTCTGAGTCTCTGAGAGTTAAGGCAATGTCTTTTCATATTATGGGCAGGTCTGGTTTGCTGTAGTGCTCGGCATAACAGAAGCGGAAGGAGTATTGTGTAGAATGAAAACCTCGAGGTGATCCGATGTGGGGGCAAGTTCAGAGCTACAATGCTTGTCCATGGAGACAAACAATTCTTTTATGGAATGACCGTACTCAAAGTGGATAAAAAAAGTTATACGGAAAAAGAGAGTAGTAGTGACAGAGGGGGGGAAAAAGTTTTTGTTTTGCGACAACCCTACCCTGAGGGGGATGAGAGGAATTGGATAAGGAAAGGATGCCAAGGGATGTGGGGTCAATAATCTCTCTAGTGTTCGGGCAGTAGTCATCTTCATCTATGTACAGATAGATCATCAATAAATGCAGAGCACCAGTCAAGTTCCCTTCTCTATCGGGGACTGAAAAGAGCACAGAGGTTTCATCGGAGGGAGCCCCGCAGCAGAAGTTTTTTCTTGGTTTCTCCTCTTTTGAGATGCAGCAGGGTGTGGGAGTGGGTACCGTCGTGGTGGCTGATCAATCACCCAAGGTTGCTAACTAGTTGCTCTCAGATGTGGTGAGGAAGGGCTGAAATCTGAGAAGGCCAAGGAGTCATGTAGTTGTCTCACATAAAGTCTGGAGGATCATCGATGACAGTAGACGAAGAAATCGCTACATGCTATAGGACCTATGAGGGTAACATCATAACTAGTAGCAGAAGATCGTGCCTGCTAAAAGTACTCTACAATGGAAACGATTCAAGGGCACAATCCAATGAGAAACTAAAAAAGCGATGTACAATAGGGGATGAAGATCATGCACCTGATGGCGGCAATAGGAAGAGTAAGAATTCATACTGTTGTCTTTCCTTCAGCAGTTATTAAATCAACACTCAGTGAAAGTGTGCAAAATTAACTACAATAGTTAGCACTGGCATCAACTTAGCCTACATGCTTGTAACAGGAAAAAAAAGGTCCTTCGTGTTAGTATTGCTTAGTCAATTTTGTTGCCAAGGATCAGCTACGAGTTCATACCTAATTCCATCAAACTAAGACAACATAAACCTTGGCTTGTGAGGTTTTAAGATTCATAGAAGTATTCATGGAAGCCAATCAATACAAGTCCCCTTTAATATTAAAAGCTTAACGTATCAACATATCCTAAAGATCCCTCAGTTTTCTTGCTCCACGGTATGGTCAACTTCAAAATACCCTATCTATAACTCTCCATATTAGTTTTACAAAAAATGAGAGTTCAAGGTTCTAGGGTTAAAACAAGGTTTACATGTCAACAAGGTTTTCTCTAATTAATTGTTTAGTGCCTCCCTACATTTCCTATAGCACAATATTCATGCCCAAAATCAGCCAAAATCTTCAAATTAAAAAAACCCTAAAAAGTTGGCCAAAAATGGCTTTCAATCGAGATCGACACGGCTATCAATCGCAATGGACAGCGCTGTCTGTCGTAGCCTGTCAATCACGATGGATAGCGAGTGTCGGTCGCGATTGATGGGTCAATCGCGATTGATAGTGTCAATCGTGATGGACTGAGTTTTTCAGGGTTTTTGCGTGATTTTGTGTCAATCGTGGTCTATGAGTCTTGATGGACAGGTTTCTCGATAAAATGGGGTGTCAATCTCGATTTTTCTTTTCGTCCCGATGGACATGTGTCAATCGCGATGGACAGCTGTCAATCGCGATGGACGGGCAGTCTGTCCTTGGGTATCAATCGCGACTGATTGAGTTTTTCGCCTTTTTACGCTTTTGTGTGTCAATCGGGCCTCTATGCATCGTGATGGACAAGAATTTTGCCGAATAAGCTGTCAATCGTGAAGTTCTCTGTCGATCGATCGACAGAGAACTTCACGATTGACAGCTTATTCGGCAAAATTCTTGTCCATCACGATGCATAGAGGCCCGATTGACAGAGGTGTCCGTCAGGGTCCGTCGATCGTGATGGACAGGCTGTCCATCGCGATGGACACTGTCGATCGCAATGGACAACAAACATACAAATTTTTTAGAAATTCTTATGGATTTGTGATGTGCAAGGTCTCTAGTCTACTGTGGTTCACTTAGTTTTACCCAAAGATCAAAATTTCTGTCTATCGTGATTGACAAGATCAATGCCTTGGAGACTGTGCAGAGCTTTTTCGTACCTGTGCAACTTGATGGAGATGACGATACACCCAAAACCTGCAAGAACACTCAAGAAACATGCAAAAACAGCACACACAAATCGCTCTCTCACAAGTGAAATGAGGGGAATGGAAGGGGAAAGGTGACATGACCGAAAACGGAAAATTTCGCGATGATGGAGATGGAAGTGGGAGATGGTGAGGATGATGATGGTGATGATAATGGTTGAAGTAAGAAAGAGAAAGAAAAGTAAAGAAATTACCTACAACGTCAACGTCACAACTCTACGTCTTACCATCACACTCTCGTCCTCAAAGCAATCTCCCCGGCAACGGCGCCAAATTTGGTGTCACTATAGCACAATGACAAGTACCAACGTGAGGAGATCCACCTCATAATTATCAATCCGTGGAAAAGTGAGGACTATTGTGAACTATGAGCAAGCGATGGCACAAATACGTGAGTGAGAAGCACACTAGTATGCTTACACATACACGTACACGCACACAAAGCAAGAACAATGAGAGGAACAAAGGAGTAGCTTCCATTACAAAAGAGCTCTCACACAAAGTTGAAATCTACAACAAGCTAACCTCAGAAATGAGCTCTCTAGCACTTTTTATAGTTTTTGAATAGCTTTGGTCCTATCTAGACTTAGTGTCCGGCTTAGTTAAAAATAAGGTTCCTAGGCTATTTTGTAGGCTCAAACGAGCTCTGAAAATTATGAAAATTGGTACATAAATACTACTGATACTCCTCAAGCTCGAGGACTCATCGGCTTGCACAAAATGGAGTAGGAATAATCAAAAAATGGTATTTACAATGGTGTGAAGTGACTAAGATCACTATTTGGAAAATATTTCTTCATGAAATATTATAGCTCCTATCTGCGTTGATTGCTTTGCGTACTTAGTCCTTCTCTTTGATCTGACTCTTTTCGTTGGCTTACTTGTCTTGTAAATCCTTGAGTTCCCTGACTGCTCCCAACAATATGATACAAGAGAATTGTAGTGCACTACATATAGGTATAGTGAGTTAAATGTATGCTCACTGAAGTACCTCAATGCCTCTACGAATGGCTCACTAATCCCACGATTGAAAGTATGTGTATTTATACACATGTTCTCATTTTGAATTTGAATTTTCGCTTACCTAAAAGTGATCCTACACTTTAGGGATGATTTAAAATTGATTCTTTCTATCACATGAGTCATGAGTTCAGCTCCCTAACTTCACGAGATTCTTTATTCTTTTAGCTTTAACATTTATCCAAAGTAACTATGCCCAAAATGACTAGCATAGGTTCACATGTAGTTCTTTCTTGTGAAGAGATAAAATGATGTGTAGTCCTGAATAATTAGCCAAGCACTTAGGCTTGCGAATTGTACCAACATTAATGTCAACTTAAAATGGCATATACACCTAATAAAAAAATATTAGTGTCATTGAAGAAGCTTATTTCTTGGAATAGAAAATGCATCGTAAAAATCTAAACTTTGTTACATTGATTTTGTCGTGAGGTTTTCATGTATATGACCTATGTTTTAGATGGGTGTCCTACTGAAGCATTCTATTCTGTCATTTCTTATGAGTTTTTTATTGTTCACAAGGTTAATATTTCACATATGTATGCTTGTGGATACGTACTTTATGCATTAAAAATGCTAGGCTTTCCTAGTGTGGACTTTGTGGAAAACGTTGAGGCCCTAGCTTGCGTATGAAACATTTATTTCTGACAATGATCAGAGTACCCCACCTTTGAGACATAATATTTCTCATTGAATGTGTTTATTATAATGGAGATATTACCTTCTGACAAGAGAAGTACAAAGAAACATTGTTGCAAACACTCGATCTTGAATAAAAGATTGTTGTTGTCGTCAAACATGTCTCCAATTGAGTAACAAAAAATGAAACCTATTTTGACATTCAATTATCAACAGTTTATTTGATGTTTCGTGTATGCATGCAAGATACAATCAACTTATAGAAGGGTGCTACCAAAAGAAATCATAGGAAGACCAAAAAAAAAACATCACTTTTGAAAATAAAAAATCTTGTAGAGATCATTGAGCATGTGTTTATGATCCACCCCAATAAGCATGTGTTGTGAAAGAAACTAACCTCGTTGACATTGTAGGGTGTTTTAATGAAATCAATATTTTCATGTAATATTCATGTATACATAGATCATCAAAAAATGATAAGATGTGCAAGAAAAAAAACAGCATTGTATGGAAATGCCATTGATTTTTTTCTTTTCCTATTCTAGTGCCTAAAGTGCAAGACTAATGTTAACCAAGAAAACCACTGGAACTCCACAAGACAAAAGAAAAGTAATAGATTTGTGTTGTACATGACTTTAGATGCGAAAAGAACGCATGTTACTTTTTAGTCAAAGTTAAAACTTGTTGGTTTGAGAACATTTTTTAAGGATTTGGACTTAGATACATTTATCAATTTCAATTGCACTACTTCACTAGAGGTCCACCTACACGGTGTCCGAAACTGAAAGACAATATTCATTTCAAAATACTGGCTGGCTTAAAGCAAACTGTGCTTTCAAGTTATCCAAAAACTTAAACAAAATATTGATTCCGAGTTTTTCATGCATTGGAAGTACTCTTCGTAGGTTTCAAATCAATTCAAGCTAGAGGCTAGAAGCATGACCTGCACTTAATCAAACACTTCTAGAAAAGGGGGGAGTAACTAGTCTTCGTACATTTTATAGACCTTACTTCTAAATTTAAACATTTGGCACTTATTGGTAGAACATGATCGAATTTCAATGTTACATCATGAGTGGGTTTAGTACCCATAGGATAATACCCCATGACACAAGCATTTGGTGCAAAGCAAGGCAAGGCTCAACGAATTTGAGAACCCAAAAGCCAACTAATCTGGATGACTCGAAGGCCAACTGATTTGGCAATCTGAAGACTAACTTACGTCAACAGCCTGAAGGCTAATAATACCCCTAGCCCAACTGAAGCCATCAAACTTAATAAGCATGTTCCAAGTGGTATTACTTACCTCTGCTTTTGTACATATCTGAAACAATGAAATTTATTAAAACTCACAAGGCTTCTAAATGTTCAAAAATACATCTGCTTATTTGGTTATACGAGTCGCAAATAATGAAAGCCATCAAACATTTAAGCATTGTTCAATATTCTAACCAACATTCAAGATGCAATTAAAACTTCAAATGAATATATTCAAGTCAGAAGTATGGAATAATAAGATGGGAAAAGAACAAGACAAAAATGATTCATGCAAGTATGTAGAGCAAGAATAAACTCGTGTGTCAGAGGGATCTTAGGGGAAAGTCTCAGTCTAGAGTAAGAAAGCTACTATTTTTCATGCTTATGTTATAAAGTTTTCCCTGAGACTCTCCTGCTGTACAGTTCAACTTCACCAATTAACTCAAATCAGAGCCAAAGTGCAATTCAAGTCCGCAAAGGTTTTGTTCAAATGAGGTTTGTAGTGTGCAGGTTTAGATAAATGCCGCACTCCGATGCCCTTGAGCAGCTATTAACACTCAGTGAAAGTGTGCAAAATTAACTACAATAGTTAGCACCGGCATCAACTTAGCCTACATGCTTGTAACAGGAAAAAAAAGATCCTTCGTGTTAGTATTGCTTAGTCAATTTTGTTGCTAAGGATCAGCTACGAGTTCATACCTAATTCCATCAAACTAAGACAACATAAACCTTGGCTTGTGAGGTTTTAAGATTCATAGAAGTATTCATGGAAGCCAATCAATACAAGTCCCCTTTCATATTAAAAACTTAACGTATCAAGGAAGAAAGACAGCACAATAAACATATACAGAAAGTTTCCCCCTAATTTCATCAAACTTAGACAATATAAACCTTGACTTGTGGGGCTTCTAAGATTCAAAGAAGCATTCATGAAAACCAATCAATACAGATCCCTTTTAATATTAAAAAATTACTATATCAAGGAAGACAGTTGGCACAAGACATATATAGAGAAAATTTTCCTCGGTTCTAAGATTCAAAGAAGTATTCAGGGAAGCCAATCAATAAAGATCCCCTTTAATATTAAAAAATTACCATATCAAATAAGAGAGTTTGTATGCAATAAATTTTCCTCTGTTCCCTGAAAAATTTAACCCTCTTCCCTTCAAGTACGGAATTCTTGCCCTGTATTTTACACATGGATCTTAACAGCTGACAATCTATTTGTTTGATTGGCCAATACTTCTTGACACATGAAAAGTTTCACAGTAGGTTCCTGTTTCATTTACACCATACAAACACATTGCCAAAACCCACCCTGAATATCCAAAAAGTTAACATGTCAACCAGATAATTTACTCTCAATACACTTCAGAATTGGAAACAAATTACAGAGAGAGCGAAGGCAGGTCTTCATAAACCATTCCAGTGTCGGTAAAAACAGCATCAATGAACATAGAATTAATTAGATTAACAGAACATCCACTTAATGAAAAAGGAGAGAGCTCTCACAGATTGTTTGAGGAATGTCAAAACTACCATGTCCATATTTCTGAACCACATCATACATGATTATCCTATTTTATTCAAGGAGATTCACAGAACATCAATTCAAATGGGATTAGCTAGTGATATCGCAGAATCTTTGTGAAATGTCAAAGCTATCATTTTCATATTTTTCAACCATATCACAAAAATATTTTATTTTCTTTCACAATGACAATTTTATTTGATATGTTATCAGCCCATCAAGACAGCAATGGAAAGAGCCCAGTCTTTTTCATGATCGAAGTAAAAGGTATATTTTCGAGCACCCATAGATCCGCATTCAGCATTTCAATGATAACTTTAGTTGCTTTTCCTTTCATCTAGTGCAAGTACACAAAAGACTCAGAGATTACTCAATGACAGAGATAACTATTTCCGTGTCCAATTACGGAACGCAATTGCGAGGTAATTGCATAAGAAAGATGCAATTTCTATCATGGCTATTTTCTTTGAGCTTGAATAAAAATTCCTTTGTACAAATCAACTGTTAATATCAGCACCAGGTTCTTGATCTTCAACCTTGAAGAATGTGTACGATAGTATCAAGTTGTTCACATCATTCCTCTTTCGATCTGTAGCAAACTCTGGATCAATGTAGAAAAATACCTGAGACCCACCAAGGTTCAGTAAATCTCGTTAGTAGGGCGAAATTTATGCAACCAAATTCCTGAAGCTTTCCCAGTAAACAAAAAAACTCACAGGCATATCTATTCTTTCACGATGAAGTAGTCTCTGCTCCTCAAAACAGAAACACTGAATTTTATTGAAATAAGCACTTACCTGCATTATCAAAGAAGTAAACATCATTGAAACAAAAACAGTTTATAAACACATTCATGAGAAATTCAATCATACTACGAACGAGAGAATTAATTTGTGAGTGTTAATTGGAGAATTATTCGTTTAGTTCGTCGACACCCAAAATAAAATTCGGGGATTTTATCCATTTGGAGCGAATTTTATTTTTCACATATAAAGTGTGCGAAGGAATTTTATTTTTTACATAAAAAGTGTGCACACGAGCATACGCACACACACGCAAATGCACATGCACCAAATTCACACGCGGACGCGTCCCCGGGTCCTAGGGACGCCGTCCCCTCATGCTAATTTCTCGGGACGCCTAACCGGGACGGCAGGTGCCAGGCTTTAATGAAGGCATAGAGAAAGGATTTTTCCACCACTAAATCGCTTAAATGTCTATTTTTGGGGGATCTTTACTCACCTCAATCTCGCGAACATACACCAAAACTCCTACTTTTTTGATCCCAGATAGAATTGCCGATCGAATGTCTACTCAGTCATGAAAGAGGCCGCGGAGAGCTACGTCGTGGTGTGCTCGGTTGCTCCAAACGCCAAGGGAGTGGGCTACTGTGTGAGGAGAGAGAAAGTAGAGAGAGAAACCTGCGCAAAAATTTAGAGAAGAAGATGGAGAAGGTGAAGTTGAAGAAGTCCCAATCAAGTTATAAGAGATTTGGGACCAAGTCTTATTGATAAGTGACTTTTATGTCATTTGGGCATGTTCACACATGGCCAATGACCAAAAGTCATAAAAATAATGTCAATGCCTATAACTCCCCAATTTGGGGTCCAAAAAATATAACAAAAATATGATTGGAAAGCTCTCGAAGAGAGCTTTCACATGGAAGGGTCAAAATATACAAAAGGAGAGTCCTTGAGGCCTTTATCCCCAACAACCTCCCACTTAAAGGACCAAGGAGGCTCCTTTAAGCTAAGTAACTCCCACCATCAGTATACATAGCTGATGTTGTGCCTTGGGTAGACACTTCGTGAGAGAATCTGCAGGATTCTGTGAAGTATTGACCTTGATCAAAGTGATCAGGCCATCCTCTAACACCTCTCTGATGAAGTGGTATCTCACATCAATATGCTTTGTGCGAGCATGAAACATGGCATTCTTTGCCAAACATATGGCACTCTGGCTATCGCATCCAAGAACAGGTGCCTTTTCAAGCATCCCAAACTCACTGCAGAGGCGAGCTAACCAAATGGCTTCTTTGGAAGCCTCTGTGGCTGAAATATATTCAGCCTCTGTAGTAGATAGTGCAACTATCCTTTGAAGTCTAGAGCACCATGAAATAGCTGCACTTGCAAGGATGTATACATAGCCACTTGTGGACTTGCGTGTGTCCACATCACCAGCCATGTCTGAATCACAAAATCCATTTAACTCCAATGGACCCTTTCCATAACATAAGCATTTACTTTTGGTCCCTTTCAAATATCTCAAGATAGATTTGACTACCTCCCAATGAGTTCTACCAGGATTAGCCATAAACCTGCTAACAACTCCCACTGCATGAGCAATGTCTGGCCGAGTGGAAACTATAGCATACATAAGTGAACCACAAGCTGATGCATATGGAACACTCTTCATGTAATTGGCTTCATCATCATTTTTGGGACAGTCATCCTTGGAAAGCTTAACATGTGGCTGCAATGGAACTCCAAGAGGCTTAGCATCAGCCACATTAAATATGTCCAGCACTTTGTCAATGTACTTTTCTTGGGATACCTGCAAAGTATGCTGCTGCCTATCCCTTTTTATACGCACACCAAGAATATGCTCATCTTCCCCAAGGTCTTTCATTGAGAATGCAGAGTTAAGCTGCTGTTTTAGAGCATTCATAGTGCTCTTTTTCTTCCCAGCCAGCAGCATATCATCTACATATAGTACAAGAATAATTGGGCTGCCATCTTCATCCTTTTTAGTGTACAAACAGTGATCTGCATGGCTTCTTTTAAACCCATGTTTGAGCATAAATACATCAAACTTCTTATACCATTGTCTTGGGGCCTGTTTCAGCCCATATAAGCTCCTTTTCAGTTTGCGTACCAGATGCTCTTTTCCAGGAATGGCATATCCTTCTGGCTGTTTCATGTACAGCTCTTCATCTAAATCACCATGCAAAAAGGCTGTTTTAACATCCATTTGGAATAATTCCAAATCCAAGGCAGATGTGAGAGCAAACAACACACGTAAAGTGGTCATTTTCACCACTGGAGAGAACACTTCTTGGAAATCAATGCCCTCTTTTTGGGCATATCCCTTAGCAACCAGCCTTGCCTTATACTTGGGTTTGCCATCAACAGTTTCAATTTTGTACACCCACTTGTTGGAATGGCCTTCCTTCCTTTGGGTAACTCAACCAAATCCCAAGTATCATTTGCATGCAAGGCCTTTATCTCTTCCTGCATGGCTAACTCCCACTTCTTCTTGTGCCCACATAGCTTTGCCTCTTTATAAGTAAGAGGCTAACCCTCATCTAATAACATAATATAATGTATAGAGGGATCATTGTATTCACTGGCCTCCTAGGACGTATAGATCTTCTTACCCATGATCCACATTGCCAGGCAATGGATCTACTTCAAGAGGTACATTAACTTCTTCATTGTTAATGGGATGTTGTACATCATTTCTAACCCTGTTTTCAGCATGAATAGGTGGCTGCATATGCCCTTCAGGAGCATTATTTTGCTGTCCAGCATCATCTGGCTCAATAACCACGGGCTCATTGTCATTTCCAGCCATATGTGGTGCATCCCCAGGGTTCATATCAGATGTAACTGGTGGCTGTACATGCTGAAATTTGACTCTTTTATGGTCATCTTTAGAGGCACAATTGTTTTTGAGCCACCTTGCCTCATTAAATACAACATCTCGGCTGTGTATTACCTTCTTGAGTATCACAACCAAAGATGCGTAGGTGGTCATATGAAGCTGGTTTGCCAAACCAAACCTCTTCTCGAATGCCACCTTTTAAGGACATACGAGGGAATCGATTGCAAACATGAACTGCAGTTTTCAAAGCCTCTCCCCAAAATCCATGAGGGAGATTAGCATGCATGTCGCCCTCTCACATAAAGTCCTATTGTACCTTTCAGCCACACCGTTGGAAGAGGGGCTGTATGGGACTGTTAGCTCCCTCTTAATATCAAGATTTTCACAAAATCTATTGAATTCAAGACTTGTAAACTCACCCCCATTATCTGTACGCAAGCATTTCAGCTTTCTACCTGTTTGGGTGGTCACAAATGCATGAAACTTCTTAAATGAAGCAAAGGCTTCATCTTTAGATTTTAACAAATATACCCAAAGCTTCCTAGAGTAGTCAAATCTTCTAGCCCATTTCATCTTCATCTCCATAACCCATGAAGATTCCTTTCATGGACTTTGCATCTAACTTTCTTCTCAACTCAGGCCTTATATACACAAAAGCATCACAACCAAAGATGCGTAGGTGGTCATATGAAGCTGGTTTGCCAAACCAAACCTCTTCTGGAATGCCACCTTTTAAGGACATATGAGGGGATCGATTGCAAACATGAACTGCAGTTTTCAAAGCCTCTCCCCAAAATCCATGAGGGAGATTAGCATGCATGTCGCCCTCTCACATAAAGTCCTATTGTACCTTTCAGCCACACCGTTGGAAGAGGGGCTGTATGGGACTGTTAGCTCCCTCTTAATATCAAGATTTTCACAAAATCTATTGAATTCAAGACTTGTAAACTCACCCCCATTATCTGTACGTAAGCATTTCAGCTTTCTACCTGTTTGGGTGGTCACAAATGCATGAAACTTCTTAAATGCAGCAAAGGCTTCATCTTTAGATTTTAACAAATATACCCAAAGCTTCCTAGAGTAGTCATCAACAAAAGAAACAAAGTAAAGAGCACCCTCCATAGATTTTGTGGGCATGCTACAGACATCAGAATGAACAAGATCAAGCACATTAAACTTATGAGAGACACCAGAGTAGTAGGAATTCTTTACTTGCTTACCATATTGGCATTCATTACAAAAATCAAGTTTTGAGCCTTTAGCATCAAACTTGTTCAAATTACATAGTTTATCAAGGCCTTTTTGGCTCATGTGGCCAAGCCTTTTATGCCATAATTCCATATGTGAATGGATTTCAGGGCTTTACCATGCAAACAATAAAGAGTCCCTTTCTTTGTACCTTTAACAATTAGCCTAAAGCCTTTGATAAGCTTCCATGACCCCTTCTCAAAGAGGGTACTATATCCATGCATATCCATTTGCCCAACAGACAATAAGCTTTTCTTGATGCTTGGTACATACCTTACATCATACAAAACCAGCTCATTAGTGCCATCCACTGTGAGATGCACTGTGCCAATACCTTCAATAGAACAAGCATGGTTATTTCCAAGATATACATGTCCATGGCTGCCTGCATGAAAGATAGTAAAACACTCCTTAATAGGAGTTACATGAAACGATGCACCTGAATCTACAATCCATGTTTGTGACAACGCATCATTCACAGTAAGCAAGGCATCAATCAAATCCCTCTTTGTGATCTGCATATCTTGTGCATGAATATTAATAGAAGCATCAATAACTTCGGCATGCTCTGCTTCCATAGTAGCACAAAGTATATCTTCTGCATCTGATAGCTCCTCAATGATGACACTAGAGGTCACATTGGCCTTCTCTTTGTCTTTGTCCATTGAGGTAGCATGTGCTTCATTCTTGGTGTCCTTTTTCTTCTTATCAACTGTATTCTTCTTTCTTTCTAGTTCAGCTTTGTAGTATCTGCAATCAAGCTTCTTGTGACCTTTCCTACCACATTGATAACAAGTCACTTCACCCTTGCCTTTGCTTTTTCTACTGTTCCTCTGTACATTTCCATTTTTCTTTTCTATTCTTCCTCGAGCCACATTGGCTGAACCACTGCCCTCTCCACTAGCTTTCCTCCTGATTTTCTCATTCAAAATAGAACCCCTTACACCATCAAAGGTAAGACTGGGGCTATTCAAAAGTGAAACAACCAATGTTTCCCATGAATCAGGTAAGGTCATCAACAAGAAGATGGCCTTAAGCTTATCATCAAATGGATGTAATCCAGAGTCCTGCAATTATGAAAGAGTACCTGTAAACGAAGATAAGTGCTCAGCCGCACTTTTTGACTCATCAAGCTCCATACACACTAGCTTACGCATAAGATGCACTTGATTTACAGGCGTGGTATTTTCATAAGTGGCTTTCCGCTTCTCCCATACCTCAAAAGCAGTTGTAAGGCCTTTCAACTCCACTAAGATTTCATCTCATACAGCCATCTTGATGTAAGTGATTGCCTTCTTGTTTAGGTTCATCCATGCTGCATCTGTCATATCTTCAAGCTTGACTTCCTCAAGAGCCCCTTCACAATCTTTAAGAAAGAGGATGCCCAACATTCTCTCTTTTCACAAATCGAAACCATTACCTTCAAATCTCTTGATCTCAAACAAGCTTTTGACATCAGAGGAGGTAGAGGCTATGATTGCACACTAAGAGCTTCAAAATTTCACCAAAAAAGGTAAAATTCACCTGTCGTCCTGTGCGCAATTACCTTACGAGACTATAGCTGAGAAATTAAACCCAAAAACTGTTCAAAACTTGCAAAAATCAATTTCTGAAATTTTCTGCAGAAAATTCCAGCAATATGTAATTGCATCAAAAACAACAAATTTGTTGTTTTTCAACCACAAAAGGCATACATAGATGCAAAACCAAGTCAATGGGTGCTTGTTTTCACAAAAGCCCCAATTTTTGTAGCAATATGACCTGTGAAATCAGAGAAATGACCTGTTGTAATAAGTTTCCAGCAAGTATGCACTTCCTCAATCTTTGTACATGTCCTCCCACTTGGAATGAGAGAGAATTTCTGCCACACAAGACCTGTAGATGAAAAAATCAGCAATGTGGATGCTGAAAATGACCTGTGGGGATACAAAAGGAAGAATAGAAGAGATTCTTCACGATGAAACTCTCTAAAAAGCACAAAATTTGCTTCAGCTTTGCTCCGGGCTGAAGTAATCCTCCAAAAACAACACTTTTATCGCGAAAAAATAAGGTTTTTCCCAATGGAATTCTCCCAAATGCAAGAAAACACCTTCAGGTTAACATAAGCTGAAGTAGAAAAGCACTTCGAGCAACTTTGTCGCGATCGAACAGCTTAGAGCTATGATACCAGTTGAAAGAGGCCGCGGAGAGCTACGTCGTGGTGTGCTCGGTTGCTCCAAACGCCAAGGGAGTGGGCTTCTGTGTGAGAAAGTAGAGAGAGAAACCTTCGTAGAAATTTGGAGAAGAACATGGAGAAGCTTAAGCTGAAGAAGTCCCAATAAAGTTATCAGAGATTTGGGACCAAGTCTTATTGATAAGTGACTTTTAAGTCATTTGGGCATGTTCACACATGGCCAATGACCAAAAGTCATAAAAATAATGTAAATGCCTATAACTCCCCAATTTGGGATCCAAAAAATATAACAAAAATATGTTTGGAAAGCTCTCGAAGAGAGCTTTCACATGGAAGGGTCAACATATGCAAAAGGAGAGTCCTTGGGGCCTTTATCCCCAACAAGCCGAATCTTAGGTATTTAACTTACGGGCCCGCTCAATTACCCATAACTCATTGACACTCACAACTTTTTGTTAGCTCTCTTTCCTATTCTTACTAGGTTTTTCCAACATGCCAACTTTCACCACTCTACAACTCGCTAAACCTTCTTCAACTACACAACCTCCGGCACACACTCTTTTTCTCCCTTTATGTAGCACTCTTTCTTGCAAACAATTCAAACAGACAATCACACATTCATACACACTCAAGCTCTCACACACTCATAGTTACCCCTTCGCTTTTCCTCATACACCCTTTCTTCCACTCACATGCCAATGCCACTCCTCTTTCTCTCACAGACCAAAGCTATGCTCACAGACCAAGAAGTCATATTTCCTTTTGATGCTACACTTATCATGTGTTGAGAATGCCGTGATCCCAAAGCTATGCTCACCATTCCCCAAAGTTTCTTAATCTCAACATGACTCGTTGTAAATCTGCCTTCCCAATGGAAGAAAGATGTTGCCTCTTTCTGGCTTTATGATATTCTTCATGTATGTGTCAAGGAACATTTCACGAGAATAGCGCCCCAAGCTTTGCCAAGGTGCACAACATCCATCCATTTATTCTGATATGTTCGAAAGGCTCACAAACTGTGAACAACCAATCCATGTGCTAATTGCAATGGAAATAATTATAGAGCAGACAGTATGCAAACTCCTTTGAAATTGGTTACACCAAACTTCTTGATCTCTAGAAAAATCTATTGAATCAGGATACAAATAGCGCTACAAATTCTCAAATCTTCCTTTCCTTCTTTTACATCGTCTGCTCCTTAGTCATCATTTGAAGAAGTACTTTGAAATCTTTAAGTGCAAGTCCTCCCATCTCACGTAAATGGATGGCATGACTGAATTTTTAAAGAAATATGCAAGCAAGCAGGATGGCACCAACAGCAGATATGAAATTTCCTCCTAGAGTCGCTAGCAACATATGAAAACGTCCGAAACAGATATGTCGATGCACTCTGGTGAGTCGAACTTCAAATAAAACCCCAGGCAGTGGAAGCTTGCATTCTCTCTGCCAACATTGATGGATGTTCCTCTGAAGCTTTGTCTTTACTAGTCAAGCATAGATATCTTTAAGAATTTACACCAGCCCATCCAATCTCATACAGCCTAATGGCTTCGACTTTTGATCATTGTTCTCCCACCTGTCGCACTTCATCTGAGAGAACCTTTAGCTGTCCCTCGGCATCCCACTTCCCTCTTGTCTCGGTGTGCACTGAACCTGAAAGCCACAATGTAAGAAATGATCGTTGTAGGGAGGGACACAAATACATTTGTCAGAGCGCTATGAATGATGATGAAGCCTGATGGTGAAAGGCCGAAACACATAGAGCCAATTTCCCATAAATCTTGTGCTTGAACAGGTCTTCTTCTTAGCACGGATAGCTACAATGCATTTGCTCGCAGAAGCCACAGGCTACTCGTTTTGCAACGGCAACACAACAACAATCAGGCTTTGAGAAAAATAGTCCCTTGGCATTTGCACAAAAAAACCCCCAATCACATCTGGTGCCCCCCCTCAGGCACTTGCTCTTCTCTCCTCTTTAATCTTCACTCGAAAGAAACCACCAAAACGAAAATAGCTCCCTGAACAGCCCGCTTCTCCCTTCTTTCACCTGCATACACATACACCCAAGACTAAAACAGAAAGCTCCCGATTATTCTCCACCCTCCTCACCTCATCTGCTCTCTACCTCACATCACAACCTCCTCCTTTTCTTCCTCCCCCAGAAGTAATGTTCACAGAATTGGCATCCATGGGCCAACTTCTCATCCAGTTCTCCCGGCAATTACCCCTCCAGATGAAGCTGGCAACTCAGAACATTCACAAGGAGTTGCAGAGCAAGGTTGAGTTGCTAAAAGCAGATATTGCCCCACTCCAAGAAGAAGCAATTGTGGTCAAAGCCGAGAATCATGCACTGCAACTTCAGCTCCAACAACTCCAAGAACGATTAGCAGATCAAGACAATATTATTGCTCAACGGGACACCGCACTTGCGGAAATAAATGTGATGAATGTCCTCCTTTCTTCTCGTGATGACGAAATTGTTCAATTGAAACAACTTGTGACTGACAAAGAAGATGCTCGTGCTACGCTGGGAAATCTGTTGGAAAAGACACATGCGGACCTGACTTTAGTGGAACAGAAAGGACAGGAAATGGCAGACCTGTCTATGCAGAATATTGAAGAATTAAAGAAAGTGTCCGCAGACCTTTTCCAGAAAAGCCATGATTTGGAAGCACAGATTGGACAGACTATTCAGTTAAAGAAAGAGATGGAAGCTATTCAAAAAGAGCGAGAAGCTTATTATAAGACGATCCAGTTTCAAGAGCAGGAGCTGGAAAGACGAGAAAAACAATTAGGTGTTCAAGCAGATAGATTATCCCGGATTGATGCAGAGATAGCTGATATGAAGCTTCGCAGAGATGCTTCCCTCGCCAACGAGTTCTACCTTCAAGAAACATTTTTGCAGATGCAGACGGAATTGTTGATGATTCAAGTGTTGCTGCTAGTTCGGTTCGCACTGATGCACAACTTATCGAGTCGGACATTTTGAAAGATATGCTTGACTCATTAAAAGAAAAGATCACTCGAACCTTTAAACGAGCTAGAACTCTGTATATTCAAGGCATTATTGATGAGCCTTAATTCTAATTTTCATTTTTGGGTTCGAGTCCATCGTGCGTGCCAGTGTTAGCCGCCGGATTGGATATGTAATTTTATTTTTCTGTAGTCGCACGCACCGAAAAGGTGTGGCGAAAAGATGTAACCTTCTTTTGAATAATGAAAAGGCAAGCACGGCATTCTGCGCGCAGAGTAGGAACCGCCAGACTGTTCGTCTCGACGATAGCCCTGGAGGTGCAGTGTTGCAGATTTGCAGAATCCTAAGTACTGTGTTTTGGTTATTAAGTTCCAATAATTAATCATTAATCACAGTAACGCTACAATTAATATTAACAGTATGTGCGACTTCGTAATTGTTGATTCGTGAGATCGATGCATTGCGTAGTGATAATCATTGAATCCGACGCTAGTTAGTTGTTAACTGAATGTTGAATTGGGAAAATTAAAAAGGACCTCTGTACTATCAGACCCCTATCCATCCCAAGAACCCAGAAACGAGATTAAAGGGGCTTAACCCAAAAGAACTTTTACCACTGCACACACATACACACACGTGCACACAAGGCAAGAACAAAGAGAGGAACAAAGGAGTAGCTTCCATTACAAAAGAGCTCTCATACAAAGTTCAAATCTACAACAAGCTAACCTAAAAAATTAGCTCTATAGCTCTTTAGAATCTGCATGTACATCTCCTTGTTGACAAGGCTTACTCTAAGACATTCTTCACTCAGCATGTGAGCATGATTGCGTAGCCGATTCTCTAAATCCATACAAGCTTTCCTGTCCTCCATAAGTTTGTTAGTAATCTCTAAAAATCTGTTTTTGGCAACATCCATCTGGCACATATTCATACAATTTGTCCCATTCAAAGAACAGGATTAACAGATTGGAATCAGTTTTTGAGGAGAGATGAAGATAAAGTTCAAGGAAAATATAAATGAGCCCTTGAAGTTCGGGAAGCTTTAGGGGGACCAGCATGATGAACAACATGGAGTTACGTTTATGCAGAAAGGAGAAACGGATAGAGGGCGTGGTAACAGAACCTGCAACTGTTTAAAGTTTGTGGAGCTTGACAGAGTACCGCGACTGACACAGAATGAAGTAGAAGTTTCGTGGGGAGAGGGTTTGGGAAACATGCTGATTTCATGAGGACGGTTGCGAACGGATGAAGTCCACCGGATCTGAAATGGAGCACCATGTTAATCAAAGGGGAAACATTCATGGAGATATTTATTTCTGACTCTGTGGATAATACTAGCCTGATTGATGAGAAGACGAATGGATGCGGAGAACCTGGTTCAATCCTTAAAGAGGTGGGGTTTGTTCGGGAAAATTTATTAAACCACTTTGTCGAGTGCGAGCTGGGTCTAAGTTCCAAAACAGCAGCTTCAAGTGTTTCATACCGAGAGCAGAATTTATTGGATGTTATTGTAAAAAAGGAGCAGTCAATGATTGATTCTTCTGAAAGTATCCCTAGAGCTCAGGAAATAGGATTCGCTGATGAGATGGAACGAGAAAGTACAATGGATGAAGAACATGTAGAAACAATGCAGACGCAGGTACATCCCTCATCGAATAAGAATGTTAAGCTTCCCATGCCAGTCCACATGTACAGCAGGAGGAAGGAAGGTAAAAATGTGCCCATTCTTACAAAGGATTCAATCAATGGACTTAAAGATGATAGAGTTCTCTCAGGTTTTGAGCATGTGTGCATTTCTGAAATTGATAATCCCGATGATACTGCAAAGGTGCAAAACTTGTGCCATGGAAAGAAAATGGAAAAGGCTATGTGTCTTGAAGAAGAACATGTGCATGCAAACACAGTTTGCACCAACGTTCGTGATGATATGCTGAAACTAGATTCTTCAAAATTTGTGGAATTGGATATTTCCCTTCAGGTTGAAAAAGAACAGCATAATCAAAATAGGATCAGTGAAAAGAAAAGAGGTTGCAACAGAATTGAGGTGTGTGTGTCCCCATCACATGAGGTTGACATTGAAAAATTTCTGAAGTCAGATCATGCTAATGAAGTGGAAGGTGTTGCAACTCTGATAGATAAGGGGAGATATGCAGCAATAAGGACAGGGTTACAGGTCTCTGAAGTCATCCCTGTTGAGAAAGCATGGTTTAAAGATTTCCTAAAGCAAACAAATGGGGTTCTGCAGTATATCGATCACTGGGACTTCATTTTGGGTCTGTGGGAGAAAGACGTGTTTCACAATTTATCCATCACTGACTGTGGTCTCAGTGCATCACGTTCCCCTGACGAGACTTTTCGAGTTCGTTTACTTCGTGACTTAAAAGATCTTGTCTCTCAAGAGCAATGGAGCACCAAGAGCGGATTCAGTGTTCATTATCCACAGAAGAACGTGCGTCGAGCAGGCTGCAACTACCTTCGGGTTCTAGATAATTCGCTTATTTGTTCAGCTCATAACCAGTAAATCATGGTTCAAGCTACATGGTAATCCTTCCTGAGTCTCGGTTTCGTCAACTATATTGTCTTCTCCGCACTTAGCTAAGTCACTGACGGTTTACTTCGCCTCTAGAATTAGTGAGATCCCCCCTTTGTGTACATACTCCTTTGGCCTCCGACTTTGTATATCAGCCTTAATGGCTATATGTCAAGCAATAACTAATTTATGCTGGGATGATGGGCATATCCAAGCGTCGCTTTGTTCGGTCTGATGAAGATGAAGGAGATTGTGGAAATGCTGACATCACTGATCCTGGTATGTCTGCACCAAAGAGGAGCAGAAAAAAAGAACCAGGACAGGAAGGCTACAGTGGTATCACATCTTACAGAATGTAGGGTAACGAATCTCAAATGGTCTTTTTGTTCTACAGAAAAGGGATTACATGATTTCGCTACTCACTCAGTGATAGACAGTTCTGATTGTGAAGAGATTGCAGAGACATCATTGAGACTGAGACTCTCCCATGGTAGAGATGGTAAAAGCAAAAGGAATCGCTATACATCATACCCTTTGAGAAGGGGCAAAAAAGGTGTTTTAGCTTCCAAGGATGTTGATTCCAAAGCTAAATATAATTGGCTTGGAGATAGATCAGAGAATTGGACAGCAGAGGAGAGTAGAAATGATCCGGAATTGATTTTTGGGGAAGAGTTCGAGGAATTAATTGTGGAGGAAGTATTGAATGCATCAAAGGACACATACACCAAAGAGAAAGATTTGCCAGAGAGGTTTTAGATCCATGAAGAGATTCTGGATACAACAGCACTTATAGAAGACTGGAATAAGGAAGCAATCTGGATTTACAACAGATTGTTTGGAGATTCTGCATCAGTTACAAGAGATGTTGACCTCCAGTCCATCGCAGATAATAGCAAGGATGACATCATTCAAGAAATCATATATGTGCTTATGCAGCTACATGTCCAAAAGTGTGAGGTGATGTATTTGACTCAAGGAACAATAGTCCTTGTGACTTGGAAAGTACAGAATAATACTGGCATCAGTTTCTGCAGGTTCCAACTATTGGAATTTATCGGTTTGAAGGGTGCATGCACTTGGATCAAAGAAGAGAGCCTCTTGATATTATTTCTCAAGATCAAGACAGGAGGGCACAGCTTAAGACATTCAAGTTATTGTGGATGATCTTTCACTGGGACCGGAAATGGCTATTACTAATGAAGAAAAAAATCACACAGCAAGGAGCATGGAAGCAGCGAGCCATGAATAAGGAGACCAAACAGTGGCAAAAGAGATAGTTTTTAATGGACTAATTTGAGCCTTATGGGATGATGAGCTACATAGTGCTCTTACAGGAGCAAGACATGTAGCTTCTTATGAATTGGCATGTGAACCAACAGTTAGGACTCATGTGCGGAATCTCTTTTATGAACATGCTGTTCTAAGTACGACGCCTGCAATCAAGGGGAAACTAATAATTGATGCTTTTCATGAATTCGGAAGTGTTAAACTCATTCAAGCAAGGAGTATAAAGGTCATAGAACATGCAGAGTGGCTTCTCATACAGAAAGCGGAAAAGGAGGAGCTTTTAGAGATGCTTATTGAGTTTTTTCAGGACATTTACAATGGGATAGTAATGAAAAGTCTTGAAGAGGGATACCTTTCAAGTTCTTCAGATGAAATTTCTAAAATGTGGAATGAACAACGTAAATTAACATTACAAGACTCCCTTTTGCAAATGTTGTTTCCTTCACTGGTTGAAGAATCACGATTGGCATTATCGGCAAGTGCCAAGACTTGGGTTCAAACTGAATGTAGTATGAGCTTGTGGAGGACAGTGTCTGTAGGGCCTTATCTCCCAAAGGATCCCTGTGTTCATCTAGGAAGTGATGAACAGCAGCTTCACCGAAAGTCGGATGATCAAGATAATTTGAAAAGTTTCATACCTCTGCACGGACCAAGTGTTATTGTTGTGGGGGCAACAGTAAATCCAGCTTATCGCTATCTGAAAAATACTATTTCGGAGGTATTAAGCAAGGCTGTAGAGGGAGATTCTAGTCTAATTAATGTTCCTGTGATGTATGGGGAAGAATAACTTGCTACATTGTATGAGTTTTGAGAAACAAATTTTGAGGGCTGAATTTTGAAGGCTGAATCAGGAGGCTGATTTTTGAGGGACGAGAATATGGAGGATGGAGGATGGAGGATGAGTGCTAAGGACAAAATTTTAAAGGATAAAATCTAAGGATGAAATCTAAGGAAGAAATTTGGGGGGATGAATTCTAAGGACGAATTTCCTGAAAGACAAATTTGAAAGACTAACGCTATTAAGACTAATATTTAGAAAACAAGACTAAAAAAGACTTTTTTTTTTTTTTTTTTTTGAAAAACAGTTTTAAACAAGAGAGGAAAAATACAATCTTACAGAAAAATGCGAAGAAGGTCCCATCGGGTGTGCCAAATTGAGCACCTGTAGAGGAAATTCTTGTTCTCTTGTGCTCGAGATGGGTTCTTCTTCTGAGTGCAGTATGCACTATGAGCTGCCTTGCACAATCAAAAAAAGTCTACAAAGACCTCAAACTCCACAAAACCACAAACTTAACAGAAGAAGGTGAGCACAGAATCACAGAAGCATCCCTTCGTTATCATAAGCATGAAAATATACAAGATACAAGATAGGCTGAAATTTCACGATAGATGGAGCAACAGGTAGCTCCTACTCTGACAATGTTGTATATTATTGAACAATGCATTGTTAAAGTGTTATATTATTAATGTATTAATATGTTTTTGATGTTTTTGATATAGGAGCTGAAGGTTCGTGAGGAGCGTGCAAGGCGTGAAAGGGAGAACATCAATAATCGGAATAATTATTATTTAGCTTGTAAATAAACCCGCGTAGAAGGTTCTATTGTTAGAAAAGTAATGGTTAGAATAAGAGTCATTGAAGACCACAGTTTTTGTTATTGAAAGCAATGGCTTTCTGTAAAAGTTATCAACTTTTAGTTTCACGCCTTCTTTTCGAAGCCGCCCTCTTGTAACCACTCTTTTTGACGTAATCAAAATTCCTATAAATACATGCACTCTGTGGACAGTCGAAACAGAGTGCATGGGGAGATTGCACCCAATCTTGCGTTCGGTCTCGTCTCTTGTTGCCTCTATTTTCTGTGTGTTTTCCGCATTCGTAATCTCTGTATGCGCGTGAGCAAGATCCTGACAACAGTGGTATCAGAGCTCTGCACGCGTCAATACAGATCTGTTCTCTGTTCGCGATTCTGAATTCCGATTCCATCTCCGTCTCCGTCTTCGTTTTCGGTTTCAATTCCTGTTTCTGTTTTTGTTTCTGTTTCAGTTCCAGTTTCGGTTTCGGTTTCGGTTTCGGTTTCGGTCCTGTTTCGTTTTCGTCTTCGGTTTCTGTTCCTGTTCTAGAACCAGAACCTACGTTTTCACCTACGTTTTCACCTACGTTTACACCTACGTTTACTCTTTCGGCTTACTCCAAGGCGTCGACTAAGGCAAAGAACTTAGGCAATACATTGGCAACATTGGCACCCAAGGCTCCCTTGGCGACCGTTGGCTACGCGCGAGGCAATTTTAATTTTTGAGTGGTAATAGAGAGGTTTAGAGTCCCTAAGGTAGGAGGATTTGAACCCACAACCTCCTACTTTCAAGGGAAGTACTTTGACCACTCCACCATCTCTTTGAGTTGTACTCAAGTTCTCTCTCTTTATTACTTGTGGAAGGCGCTCGCGACGATTTCAAGGATGGACCCAACAAAGAATCAAGTGTATCTCTCAATCCGTAGGTCAGATTGAGGCGTGTAATATACCGTTGGAAAGCTCTCGGAACGAACTTTCCAATGAGCTAGCTTGGAAGTGTGAATTCCTTCAAAATCCTTAGGTGGCACTTGATTGAGTGTTCAAGATACCAAGCAAGGTTGAGAACACGGGATCGAGACACCAAGGTTGCAAACAAGAAGGTTCAATACACCAAGGTTGAGAGCAAGGGTCCAAGAGCACCATGGAAGATTTCTGTAATTCACCTTTACCTGGAGTTTCGTTCGAGCAAGAGTTAGAGATTATGAACCAAGAACCTCAAACACTTCAACAAGCCATACAAGGACGTTATGCTATGCTTCAATTCGACGGACAAAAAGATGGCCGCTTTGTCTTATCATGGCTATCCCTATTCAACGATTTCTTTTCCGATGAGTTATATTCAGAAAATAAGAAAATCGAGTTTGCCACTAATTATTTGGTAGGAAGAGCGCAGCAATGGTGGAATGATCTTTCTCAGACTGCAGATTGTCCACGCACCTGGAAGGCTTTTCAAGACGAGTTTAAGGATTCATTTCTATCTTTAACGTTTATCCTACATGTTTGATAATTGTGATGCATTTACATATTGAATTTAGTTTATAGGAGCATATTCAAGTTTGCTTGCCCAAATTCATTAGAAAGACTATGTCAGCATCTTACAGATACTCTTAATAACTTAACACCTCCATGAACATTTCCATGCATGTATTTTTACATGGCACATGCCTATTTTCTTTATTCAGTGATGAAATATGTGACTGGCTATCCATGTTTATTATTTTATCAACTGAGGTTATTTGTCTTTTCAACTTAGGGGCATGTTATGAATTATGGAATATGTTGAACAAGTAATTGTTGGAGTGTGTTAAATTATTAATGTATTATGGAAGATGTTGCCCAATGCATTGTTGGATTGAAATATGTTAGCCAATGCATTGTTGGATTGTAACATGGAATATGTTAGCCAATGCATTGTTGGATTGAAATATGGACTAGCCAATGCATTGTTGGATTGTAACAGTAACATGGAATATGTTGAACAATGTATTGTAATTGTTAAAGTGTTAAATTATTTCATCAACTGAGGTGAGTTGCTTGTCAATGGAGAGGCATGTTGTATATTATTGAACAATGCATTGTTAAAGTGTTATATTATTAATGTATTAATATGTTTTTGATGTTTTTGATATAGCAGCTCAAGGAGAGTGCAACGCGTGAAAGGGCGAACATCAATAATCGGAATAATTATTATTTAGCTTGTAAATAAACCCGCGTAGAAGGTTCTATTGTTATAAAAGTAATGGTTAGAATAAGGGTCATTGAAGACCGCAATTTCTCTTATTGAAAGCAATGGCTTTCTGTAAAAGTTATCAACTTTTAGTTTCACGCCTGCTTTTCGAAGCCGCTCTCTTGTAACCACTCTTTTCGACGTAATCAAAATTCCTATAAATACATGCACTCTGTGGACAGTCGAAACAGAGTGCATGGGGGGAGATTGCACCCAATCTTGCGTTCGGTCTCGTCTCTTGTTGCCTCTATTTTCTGTGTGTTTTCCGCATTCGTAATCTCTGTATGCGCGTGAGCAAGATCCTGACAACAGACAAACTCACAATCTCCCATCAGAACTCAACTCAACTCGCTCAAGGTACGGGTGAAGTGCACCGGTCTCTACCGAGCACTCAGTCTTGTAGACTTACTCTTCTTGTCCACATTGACAAGACTAAAGCCTCTTGTCTAACTCCGTGACTGATCTGCCTAGATTGAGAATAGCTGCACCTTCTTCCAGTATCCTCCCTCTCACAGATCTTCTCTCTCTCAGAGTCCTTGTATCTCCCTTCTGATGTGTTCCTTGCCTTCGAGTCTCTTTTCTTTATATAAGAGGCTCTCTGTGGAGCGGTTACTCCACCACTCCTTCACTCTTACTTTTCTCTGCCAAGTCCGGTACTCTGCAAGTCTGGTACTCTGTGGGTTCTGTCACGGCTCTGCCACGTCCGGTACTCTTCCCTCCACTCCTTTTCTTTGTCTCTTTATCTCAACTCTCTTTTCTGCTTGCTCAACCACTTCTAGTGGATCCTTACTTAAATTTGCCTTCCGGGGGTGAATCGGAGAATTTAGTCTTTTTTGGAAAAATGAGTTGTTGGATCTCTTTTGCTTCGGATGGATTCTTACGAAGACCACTTTCTTCAGAAGAACTCTTAAAAGTACCAATTTGTGGGATTGGTCCTCCAGACCAATTTTGGCCTTCTATGAAAAAAATTTCTAGGGCCCTATTTGAGTTATACAACCATCAATCACGATTTACCCATCAATCGTGACCGAAACCCACTCTCCATCGCGATTGATAGGTCACGAAGGACAGCTCTGTCACGATTGACATCCTCTCGATCGCGATTGACAGTCATTTTCGGCCAACTTTTTAGGGTTTTTTTAATTTGAAGATTTTGGCTAATTTTGGGCATGAATATTGTGCTATAGGAAACATAGGGAGGCCGTAAGCAACTAATTAGAGAAAACCCTGTTGGCCTGTTAGCCTGTTTTAATCCCAGAACTTTGAACTCTCATAACTTCCTTATACAAAATCCGTTCGGAGTGATCTTAGGCTCATTGGAAAGCTCGTTTTGAATCCCACTAAAACATCCACTGGTCTTTGTAAAACTAATACGAAGAGTTATAATAGATAGGGTATTTTGAAGTTGACCATACCGTGGGGTAAGAAAACTGAGGGATCTTTAAGATTGTTTTCCATAAAGCCAAAGGACAATTTGTTCTATGAATTACATGAATGAAAATTGTCTGTTGTGTCAATTGAATTTAAATCTTGAGATAACTTTGGGACTTTTACAGGTCCATTGAGAGCGTCGAAGGGCATTCAAGGCAAGAGTGAGTGCAGGCTTGGGAACACGCTTCCTGGGCTTACAAGGGCAAGGGATCCGCAACTTGAGGTTGGATTATTCTGAACTCCCTTTGTCAATTCCTAGCTTATGCTTAGTACGGATAGAGGTATTTATTGATTAAGGGAAACGTTAAGCATTGTCAAGTCCAAGAACTCTAATCACTCAAGTGCAAGTATAAATAGATTACGTTTGCGTAACACCCTAAAGGAAAAGAATTCAAATCAAGCGATCAAACTCAAGTACGATAAAGCCCAAGTGTTCCTTGTGACAAAGATTGATTGGACAAGAAGTGACATCCTAAGAAAATTAAAAGGAACAAGTGAATATTACAAACGAACTCAGTAACGAGCTGGTAGGTCTTGGGCCTGGTAGGTCTTGGGCCTAGCAGTTGAGCGCTTATCCGCACTACCCTAGCTCTGAAACTAGAGAATCAGAGATGTCTTATGGTATGGAGAGACCTACAGGAAGTTCACGTATGGCTTACTTAGAGAAACCCGAAGGCCCTTACAAAATCCAACTTGAATACATTAGGACCAACCGATTAGGTGCTCGCATCTATGAGGACGGTCTAAGAAGATCTGTTGTGAAGACCCCTTGGACTAGAACACCCAATCGTTAAATTTGAAAATGGTGCATACCTAGATAAGGAAGGAACGATATACGTAGTCACCAACCAACCGGATATGACATACGAATTCGGTAATGTGATTCCAGAGGCAGATATAGGGAACATAGAGCAAGGAAACTTAGGAAGAGAGCATAGAACTCCCCGAGGCAAATCAGTCTTGACTAGAATCATCACTCTAGAGTGGGTCCCCCAAGACAATAAGAGCATAGAGCTTCTCTTAAATCGGGAGACTGATGAGGCTTTTTGGAAGTATAAGACTGACCAATCTAATGAGGAAGGAATGCTCACGATCTATGAGTTTAAAGATCGTGATAGTCGAGGCAAAGTGACCTATCTCGACAATACTTCAGAGAGGATCTTTGTGGTCATAGAGCATGGAAGGCATGCCTACACTTGGAAGGGTGAATTCGTTTTTCCCCAACCAAGATCTAATGTCTCTTATGGTCACCAAGGAGTTGGAACATCCCACTCTCATGGAGTTCACAGGGAGAGGAGAAGAGATAGGCTGGAAGTAAGCTTTGTCAACCCACTCAGAAGAGAAAGAACGAGAACAGAGAGGTGTACGAGGACGCGTGTCGTCCCCAGGAATTAGCATGAGGGGACGGCGTCCCGGCGTCCCTAGGACATGGGGACGCGTCCGCGTGTGACTTTGGTGCATGTGCATTTGCGTGTGTGTGCGTATGCTCGTGTGCACACTTTTTATGTAAAAAAATAAAATTCCTTCGCACACTTTATATGTGAAAGATAAAATTCGCTCCAAATGGATAAAGTCCCCGAATTTTATTTTGGGTGTCGACAAATTAAACGAATAATTCTCCAGTTAACTCTCACAAATTAATTCTCTCGTTTGTAGTATGATTGAATTTCTGGTGAATGTGTTAAAACTGTTTTTGTTTTAATGATGTTTACTTCTTTGATAATGCAGGCAGGTGCTTATTTCAATAAAATTCAGTGTTTCTGTTTTGAGGAGCAGAGACTACTTCCTGGTGAAAAAATAGATATGCCTGTGAGTTTTTTGTTTACTGGGAAAGCTTCAGGAATTTGGTTGCATAAATTTTGCGCTACTAACAAGATTTACTGAACCTTGGTGGGTCTCAGGTATTTTTCTACATTGATCCAGAGTTTGCTACAGATCGAAAGATGAATGATGTGAACAACTTGATACTATCGTACACATTCTTCTAGGCCGAAGATCAAGAACCTGATGCTGATATTAACAGTTGATTTGTACAAAGGAATTTTTATTCAAGCTCAAAGAAAATAGCCATGATAGAAATTGCATGTTTCTTATGCAATTACCTTGCAATTGCATTCCGTAATTGGAGATGGAAACAGTTATCTCTGTCATTGAGTAATCTGTCAGTCTTTTGTGTACTTGCACTGGGTGAAAGGAAAAGCAACTAAAGTTATCATTGAAATGCTGAATGGGGATCTATGGGTGCTCGAAAATATACATTTTACTTTGATCATTAAAAAGACTGGGCTCTTTCCATTGCTGTCTTGATGGGCTGATAACATATCAAATAAAATTGTCATTGTGAAAGAAAATAAAATATTTTTGTGATATCGTTCAAAAATATGAAAATGATAGCTTTGATATTTCACAAAGATTCTGTGATATCACTAGCTAATCCCACTTGAATTGATGTTCTGTGAATCTCCTTGAAGAGAATAAGATAATCATGTATGATGTGGTTCAGAAATATGGGGATGGTACTTTTGACATTCCTCAAACAATCTGTGAGAGCTCTCACCTTTTTCATTCAAGTGGATGTTCTGTTAATCTCATTAATTCTATGTTCAGTGATGCTGTCTTTACTGACTCTGGAATGGTTTATGAAGACCTGCCTTCGCTCTCTCTGCAATTTGTTTCCAATTCTGAATCATATTGAGAGTAAATTATCTGGTTGACATGTTAACTTTTTGGATATTCGGGGTGGGTTTTGGCAATGTGTTTGTATGGTGTAAATGAAACAGGGACCTACTGTGAAACTTTTCATGTATCAAGAAGTATTGGCCAATCAAACAGATAGATTGTCAGCTGTTAAGATCCATGTGTAAAATACAGGGCAAGAATTCTGTACTTGAAGGGCAGAGGGTTAAATTTTTCAGGGAGCTGAGGAAAATTTATTGCATATGTTTTATTGTGCAAACTCTCTTATTTGATATGGTAATTTCTTAATATTAAAGGGGATCTGTATTGATTGGCTTCCCTGAATACTTCTTTGAATCTTAGAACCGAGGAAAATTTTCTTATATATGTCTTGTGCCGACTGTCTTCCTTGATATAGTAATTTTTTAATATTAAAAGGGATCTGTATTGATTGGTTTTCATGAATGCTTCTTTGAATCTTAGAACCCCACAAGTCAAGGTTTATACTGTGTAAGTTTGATGAAATTAGGGGGGAAACTTTCTGTATATGTTTATTGAGTTGTCTTTCTTCCTTGATACGTTAAGTTTTTAATATGAAAGGGGACTTGTATTGATTGGCTTCCATGAATACTTCTATGAATCTTAAAACCTCACAAGCCAAGGTTTATGTTGTCTTAGTTTGATGGAATTAGGTATGAACTCGTAGTTGATCCTTAGCAACAAAATTGACTAAGCAATACTAACACGAAGGACCTTTTTTTTCCTGTTTCAAGCATGTAGGCTAAGTTGATGCCAGTGCTAACTATTGTAGTTAATTTTGCACAGTTTCACTGAGTGTTGATTTTATAACTGCTGAAGGGCATTGGAGTGCGGCATTTATCTAAACCTGCACACTACAAACCTCATTTGAACAAAACCTTTGCGGACTTGAATTGCACTTTGGCTCTGATTTGAGTTAATTGGTGAAGTTGAACTGAACAGCAGAAGAGTCTTAGGGAAAACTTTATAACATAAGCATGAAAAATAGTAGCTTTCTTACTCTAGACTGAGACATTCCCCTAAGATCCCTCTGATACGAGTTTATTCTTGCTCTATATACCTGCATGAATCATTTTTCTCTTGTTCTTTTCCCATCTTATTATTCCATACTTCTGACTTGAATATATTCATTTGAAGTTTTAATTGCATCTTGAATGTTAGTTAGAATATTGAACAATGCTGAAAGTTTGAAGGCTTTCATTATTTGCGACTGGCATAACCAAATAAGCAGATGTATTTTTTACCATTTAGAAGCCTTGTGAGTTTTAATAAATTTCATTGTTTCAGATATGTACAAAAGTAGAGGTAAGTAATAGCACTTGGAACATGCTTATTAAGTTTGATGGCTTCAGTTGGGCTAGGGGTATTATTAGCCTTGAGGCTGTTGACGTAAGTTAGTCTTCAGATTGCTAAACCAGTTGGCCTTCCAGTCAACCAGTTTAGTTGGCTTTTGGGTTCTCAAATTCATTGAGCCTTGGCTTGCTTTGCACCAGATGCTTGTGTCATGGGGTATGATCCTATGGGTACTAAACCCACTCATGATGTAACATTGAAATTCGATCATGTTCTACCAATAAGTGCCAAATGTTTAAATTTAGAAGTAAGGTCTATAAAATGTACGAAGACTAGTTACTCCCCCCTTTTCTAGAAGTGTTTGATTAAGTGCAGGTCATGCTTCGAGGCTCTAGCTTGAATTGATTTGAAACCTATGAAGAGTACTTCCAATGCATGAAAAACTCGGAATCAATATTTTGTTTAAGGTTTTGGATAATTTGAAAGCACAGTTTGTTTTAAGCCAGCCAGTATTTTGAAATGAATATTGTCTTTCAGTTTTGGACACCGTGTAGGTGGACTTCTAGTGAAGTAGTGCAATTGAAATTGATAAATGTATCTCAATCCAAAACCTAAAAAATGTTCTCAAACCAACAAGTTTTAGCTTTGACTAAAAAGCAACATGCGTTCTTTTCACATCTAAAGTCATGTACAACGCAAATCTATTACTTTTCATTTATCTTGTGAAGTTCGAGTGATTTTCTTGGTTAACATTAGTCTTGCACTTTAGGCACTAGAATACCAAAATAAAAAAATTAATGGCATTTCCATACAATGCTGTTTGTTTTCTTGCACGTCTTATCATTTTTTGATGATGTATGTATACATGAATATTACAGGAAAATATTGATTTCATTAAAACACCCTACAATGTCAACGAAGTTAGTTTCTTTCACAACACATGCTTATTCTGGTTGATCATATACACATGCTTAATGATCGCTACAAGATTTTTTACTTTCAAAAGTGATGTTTTTTTTCTGGTCTTCCTATGAGTTCTTTTGGTAGCACCCTTCTATAAGTTGATTGTATCTTACATGCATACACGAAACATCAAATAAACTGTTGATAATTGAATGTCAAAATAGGTTTCATTTTTTATTACTCAATTGGAGACATGTTTGATGGCAACAACAATCTTTTATTCAAGATCGAGTGTTTGCCACAATGTTTCTATGTACTTCTCTTGAATGAAGGTAATATCTCCATTATAATAAACACATTCAATGAGAAATATTACATCTCAAAGGAGGGGTACCCTGATCCTTGTGAGAAATAAATGTTTCATATGCAAGCTAGGGCCTCAACGTTTTCCACAAAGTCCACACTAGGAAAGCCTAGCATTTTTAATGCATAAACTACGTATCCAAAAGCATACATATGTGAAATATTAACCTTGTGAACAATAAAATACTCATAAGAAATGACAGAATAGAATGCTTCACTAGGACACCCATCTAAAACATAGGTCATATACATGAAAACCTCAGGACAAAATCGATGTAACAAAGTTTAGATTTTTACTATGCATTTTCTATTCCAATAAATAAGCTTCTTCAATGACACTAATATTTTTTATTAGGTGTATATGCCATTTTAAGTTGACATTAATGTTGGTACAATTAGCAAGCCTAAGTGCTTGGCTAATTATTCAGGACTACACATCATTTTATCTCTTCACAAGAAAGAACTACATGTGAACCTATGCTAGTCATTTTAAGCATAGTTACTTTGGATAATGTAGCGGGTTACTTTGATATACCCTTAAAATAATGTACTTTATGTTTGCTTTTCAAGATGCAGAAGCCAAAAACAAGACAACTTCGAGCAAGAGGAGAAGCAGAAGAAGCGAAGAGAAAGAAAATGATGAAGAGGGGATCGAGCTCATGAGTTCATGAAGAAGGCCATATTCCTGATTTCCTACCTCACTGTTTTCCCATTTCACCTATTTTCCCAAGTTGCCCAATTTCCCATTTCACCTATTTTCCCAAGTTGTCTAATTTTCCGAGTTCACCAATTCTCTAAGTTGTCTAATTTTTCTAAGTTGACCAATTTCTCAAACTAGTCTATTTTTTTAGTCAAATTTTACAAGTTAGTCGAGTTACTCAAAAGTTAACCAATTTTATGAAGTTAGTCTACTTACTTCAAAAGTAGTCTATTTTTTAAGAAAAGGGTGTACTTTTGATTTAGTCTACTTTGTCACTTGAAATAGGAGGCTAAATTTTTCAGATCTCCATATGGTCTAAATTTTCAGCCACTTGCACGTGGAGAACTCATGGACGGTGGACGCGCGTGTAGAACAAATTTTTGAAGGACAGAGTAAAGGATGGCGCCAAGGGACCAAATATCAAACTGGGAGCCAAAACGTCCAAAATCTGGAGTTGGGCGCCAAGACGTCCAAAATCTGGAGTTGGGCACCAAGACGTTCAAATTCTGGAGTTGGGCACCAAGACGTCCAAAATCTGGAGTTGGGCACCAAGACGTCCAGATGGTAGAGTTGGGCGACTGCATGCCCAGACAAGCAAACCTGACAAGGCGGCCAAGTGGGGGCCAGCCACTCATCATTACACGACAAAGTCTGGTACTGGCGGCCATGCTGACAAATGAAACCGCCCAGTGCATTAACTTCCCATTACTCCCGTGTAACAGACTTACCTATTGTACCGGTTCCTCACCTCTCTCCTATAAAAGGGGAAACCTCAAGAGAGAAACACATGATATACGATAGGATATAGCATATAGTGCACACTACAAGAGAAGATAGCTAAGAGTGAGTGGCTCAGAGTCTGTAGAGAGTAGAGTCCTTCTCATGTTATTTGCTTATGCTCCTTATGTTATTTGCTGATGTTACTTATGTGAGAATACTGGGAGTTTGCATTCTGTGGTTCCTTTGCTTGGTATGATCAGCTGTGGTATGATTAGTGGTATGATTAGCTAATGGCTTGTATTTTGACTAGGATAAATTTGGCTTTCTAGTTACTATGGTCTTGTGCTCTATTCTGCTCCATGTTTGTTGCTTCTGTGACTCTTACTTCTAAGTGTAGTCTCTAGTGATGATATGAAGGCTTCGTGATAAGTGTCTATTATGGTAATGTGATTTAATGTGCTCATGTGTTTACATGTTCTCCAGGAGTAGTGCATTTTGCATTCCCTGCACCCACACACTTCACTTCACCACCTACAGGTGAAAATTTGGCACGCACGGTGGGACAGGGCTTCTGGAGATTTCCTTTTCCTTGAGAAATTACTTAGAATTGAGTACCCTTTCCTTGAGAAATCACTTAGGGTTTGAGTGCCCAGGGCCACCCCTCCTACTCCTCCCTTGACACCTTGGGCGACTCCTCCTCCTACTCCTCTTTTGGCTTCCTACTCCTCCCTTGGTGCCTTGGGCGACTCCTCCTCCTACTCCTCTTTTGGCTTCCTGGGCGACGACTCCTCCTCCCCCTTCTTGACTTCTTGGGCGACTACTCCTCCTCCTTTGGAGTCTTGGGCGACGACTCCTCTTCCTGAGCGACTCCTCCTCCTCCTCCCCCTTCCTAACTTCTTGGGCGACGACGCCTCCTCATCCTCCTTCTTGGCTTCTTGGGCGCCTACTCCTCCTCCCCCACTTGAGCAACCTCTTCTTGGGCGAAGACTCCTCCGGGGAGACCTCTTCATTGGGGAGACTTCCTCCATCAGAAGTAGTTCCAAAGATGGTCCATGACCCATACCAGAGCTAGCAAGGAGAAGAAGCTAAGCCCTAAGAAGACACCAATCAAAAGTTACCACAGAAGAAGGCCAGACCCTTACCTAACACCCATCAGAAGTCTATCTATCAGAAGTCTATCTGCCTCAAGCCTAGTTTCTAGAATAGAAGGGTTAGACGACAAAGCCTAAACTCAAAAGACTTTACCTCAAGACACTCCTCTTAATAAGGCTATGGAAGAGGAACTTTCCGCTCTTTTGTGAAGAATAAATATTAGATTTTCTTCATTCCATGGAGGTGCTAATGAAGATCCTGAAGATCATGTACGAAATTTCTTTCAATTTGTAAGAGTAGGGGCTTACAGCAATGAAAGGACGCCTTCCTTGCTCTCTTCCCATCAACTCTTGAAGGATTGGCGGACAAATGGTTCAGCCAGTACGCGGAAAACCATTTCCAAACATGGGAAGCATTGAGGACCGAATTCACAGACGCATTTCGGCGAGGTAACTCTACAGAAAGAACGTTAGATGAACTTGAGAATCTAATCTTGCATATGGGAGAATCATTTTCAGAACTTATGACGGGGGCGAGGTCACTCGTGGCAAGATTGTCGGAACCACCTGGGGATTTCCTTGTTAAGAAGTGGGTGGAGAAAGCCTTGCCGAAATCCACACAGCAGAAGCTGAGAGAGCTTTTGAGACCAGATGCCACTTTGAGAGAATTTGAAGCAGCTGCCACAAGGATTGAGGCTGCACGGGTTCATTTTGGAACACATCCGGAAAGACTTTCCCCCAAGATGAAGACATGGTGACAGCCTTGAGGAAGGAACTAGAGACCTTAAAGCTTCAAAGAAATCGAGAAGAGGACAATGGTACTTCAGAAGGTCTCGCTCAAATACGGTAAGAGCTTGAAGAACTCAAAACATTAAGGGAGGTAAGAGCTTGACTATGGTGTTCTCTCTGTAGTACTCAAGGACACACATCACAAGAATGTCCAAGGAGGCTAACATGCCAGTTTTGTGGAAAAAGTGGCCATGAGGCCAAGGATTGTTATTTTCTGAAGGGTCTTGGAAATCGGGCTATGATGCCAGGACAACCTCCGGAAGCTCAATGGGTAGGGGTGGCTCAGTCCTCCTTGTTAGGGCAACCACCCTTACCATCCACTACAACACCTCCTGTAACAACTTTTTACACCAATCAAGGACCTCAACGGCAAGAAGGTAGGCCTCGTCAGAACCGACCACCTAAGCCTATAATGTGTTACAGATGTGGGGAGTATGGACACTTCCAAAGTAAATGTTCACTTCCTGAGAATGCCGCACCATGCAAAATCTATCCTGAAACACGGGATCATTACACGAAGGACTTCTCGAAGTCAATGTCGTCTACAAGCACACCAAGTAACTCTTGCCCCCCTACATATGATCACAGTATCTAATGATGAGGGCAATGTAGACTCTCCAAGTGCCCGAGTAGTCCAGCTTGAGGAACTTCCCGGAGTAATGACTAGGGCACAAAAGCAGAAGGCAGCTTTGAAAGATGCTGCCAAAGAAGGAACAGATTCAACAAAGGACAAGGGAAAAAGGACCATGGAGCATGAACCTTCTCAGGAAGCCAAACACAACCAAGACAAGGAGAAAATCTCACTGGGAAGAGTAGGAAGAAATCAAAATATAGCGAATTGCCTCACTTTTGATTACTTGGAAGCCCCTTTTCCTTCCTCTTAGATCTCTCCCACTTGGCCTGTGTCCCCACACACACATACGTCCATACTCGCACACATGCACTTACTCTATCCTCATCACGCATTTAATCACCTTTATTTTTTCTCTTTCCCAATCTCGCTCTTATGCTCACTTTCACCACCTTCCCTCTCCCTCACATCTTGCACTCACAACCTCTTACTTATCCCTTCGCTCTCATAGAACACACAATCACATGCCTACACGGTACAGTCACTTCCCCTTTTTCATTTATAAGTACACACACAACTCCCCACTTACACACACACATCCACACTCACAACTATACACACACGAACACTCGAACGTACTTGCCTTCCCAACATGCGCATGCAATCAAATACTCATACCCACATGTTCACACAAGCACACACCGGAAAACTCTTGCACTCCTACTTCTCCTGTTTCATGCATTTCTTTGACTTCCACACGTGAACATACACTTACTTTCACCCATGCTCCCATCACATACTCCCTTCCTCTTACTTACTCAAATAATTACACACGTAGATGTCCTGCACCCATAAGGCTACACAATATTGATCACTCTCGTGGATGAATAAACCCATTTGTTGTGTGTACCTGGAAATATGCGCCAACGCATGCAGCCCTATCCAAATATACACATAAACACATGCGGGTCCATACTCATGTACATATAGGCCGATGTTTGTCTCATTTGGCGACCTTCTATGATTCATAAACACCCGAAGGTCTCATCTTCATTGCTAAGTAAAATAAAATCAAAACTTGGGTTCTTTCCTGTAGAATGGGGTGCATAATTTTACCATTCGATCACTTACCAATTCATATTCAATGGCACCCCCCTCCAGTCACTATGTTGACAGGTCCTACCACCATACTGTCCTGACCCGCTCATGGACAAGTATGCAACAACACATACACGCCTCCTCCTGATATAACAGTTGTGTGCGGCGAGGCTATACATATACAGCGATGTCCATATTTATGTATTCACACTAAATTTGTAGTACTTCATTTTTATCAGAATAAAAATCTGAGATAACAGGCTTAGCGACCCTCGATGGTACCTTATTCTCTACTCCTCACATTCATCAAAATCTTCTAATAGGCAGGGGATGAGTGTCACAATATGTGCATGATAGAAATAATAAACCTTAATGCCCAGTGGCTGTCTAGAACATTCTTCCCCCCCAATGTCCTGCTACGATCAAGGCACCATAAGCACAGCGTATCCTCGAGGGTGGGGATAATAGACAAGAATGAGGATTTGTGATAAAGCTATTGTGCATGGGAGTTCAACTTCTAATTCACTACTCTTTAAGCAGTTTAATAGCTCTTTGTAGAATGCGAAGAAGTAGCCCACGGAAACAGCTTGAAACAGGTGATTAGCAGCAGATGTGACCACTAAGTTATATATTGAAAACACTTATTACCCAGTGTGGATAGGTGAAAAGTTCATTGCTCAAGATGAAGATAGCGCATGTGCCTTTTCGATTCTAACTGTGGTTATGTGGTATGCAAATACAAGATTACAAAAAATTTGGACAGAGTTCCAGTATGCATACTTATAGCACAGCAGACCATGAGTTCGAACTAACTAGAATCGGTGTGCATATTCATCCTTGGCCTCGATCACCGTTGGATCCTTCATATTGGCAGTGCTTCCCCTCTCTCTATGTGCTACAACCATCACAACTTCAGGAATCAGCATACTTCCCTTCTGGAGCCAGAAGACCCAGAAGCACCTCGAACGCCTTGAGCTCCCGACAAGATCACATCTGACAGCATAACTCCCCCCCCCCCCCCGCAGCAGCGTTCCTCCTTTTGCAGGACTTCAGCTCCTCCCTTCTCTCCCAGTGCACCTTCACGTCTGCGTGATCCGAGTCCTTTCCATCCAAAGAGACCTCCAAAAGCAGAACGCAGAAGGTTGCCTCCGACGCTCACGGCCTTTCCCAGGTCATACGAAGCCCCAGATATCTTCTCCTGCCCAAAAGGGAACAGGCGACTCCCTTCCTCCCCGCTCAATCCTTTTGCTACCCGCTCAATATGCGGATAAGAAGAAACCCAAAACGTGGCAGCAGGAGCCCCCTTCACGACAGCTTCCCCCCTTTTTAATCACCAAGGCCATGATGAGTCCCCCCTCTTGGAGTCATTTTTCCCCCTTGTACTCACTGGGGAATATTCATTCCTGACTGTCCTTCGTCGACGCTTGCACACACCACACCCAAAGAGAGAGAGCCCCCGAACCAAAATGAAGAAAAGGAGAGAGCTCCTCCCCAAAAAATGTGTATTTTCCTTTTTCCCAAAAAAATGATGCAAAACAGCCACACATGTGAACTTTCATGGGCATATCCCTCTGCCAAGAGGACTTAATCCCCTTTTACTCCACTGCCATCTCCTTAAAGTCTCCTGCACATTCATAAAAACAAAATCCCCAAGAGTATTTGCTCAAATACATATTTTTCTTTGGAAAAACAAATCCCCACCAAGGTTATGTCACGCATAAATCCAAGCGAGATTGGACGATTTTCGGGTCAACATATTCCCCCCTTCTGTTTGCGAAGTCGTCCTCGACGAGCCAATTTGCACCTTCACTCAAACCATCCAACATGTGCTCATCACTCAATCAAATACAAATCTTTACCTTGCATACCAATTCTCTCCTTCCTCAATGCAGCACCTGCAATGATACTCATCCAATCATCTAATTAGTACCAAAATATAATCAATTCACTTACCAACTTCGTCCATCTTCTCGCATCTTCACTGCCATGTCCACCTGTCTGAAACTCATCAAAACATTAGACCAGTTTTCATCAAATTACAATTTCTACAACCAAAATGAAGAGACAATCATATCAATCATCCACACCTGATGGTTCCTATAGCCCAAGGAGAATGTATGCTTTACTGCCCATTTCATTTTTCTAATCACTTCTTCATCACGAAATAAAGTTAGGTTGAGACTCAAAGAAGCAATTGTTTCGTGTAGCTTCATAACACATATTCTCGAAGAATGAAGGATGAACAAACTATTCACACATCCACAGATGGTTCTCCATATGCAAAGGTGCACTTTGAGAGAAAATCCTACCTCTTGCAGATTCTGAGTATTACACTCAGGCCAGTACTTAGTGATACCATGGCTTTTGGCACATGTTCACAAGGAGAAGTACACTCATCAACAGAATGAGACTGACCCAAAAACTCAGCATGCATAGATGGAAGAACCCACACCATGAACATATGATGCTAAAATGTCAATTGGGTCCATTTGTAAAACATTGTTACTTTTTACACAAGCTTATGACAAAGGATTACTTCTCACATCCACCAAAGCCATATCAGTTGCCAACTCAATCTCCTCATATTTCCTATGATCAACATTGGACAGCATACAAACACATATGTAATGTGGATGATATCTAGGAAACATCTGACTTTCCCTCAAAATTCAGCCCTCAAAATTTGTCCCTCAAAATTTAGCCCTCAAAATTTGTCCCTCAAAATTCAGCCCTCAAAATTTGTCCTTCGAAATTCAACCCTCAAAATTTGTCCCTCCAAATTTGTCCCTCGAAATTCAGCCCTCAAAATTTGTCCCTCAAAATTTGTCCCTCAAAATTCAGCCCTCAAAATTTGCCTTCAGAATTTGTCCCTCAAAATTCAGCCCTCAAAATTTGTCCCTCAAAATTCAGCCCTCAAAATTTGTCCCTCAAAGTTTAACCCTCAAAATTCAGCCCTCAAAATTTGTCCCTCGAAATTCAGCCCTCAAAATTTGTCCCTCAAAATTTGTCCCTCAAAATTCAGCCCTCAAAATTCGGCCCTCAAAGTTTGTCCCTCAAAATTCAGCCCTCAGAATTCATCCCCCAAAATTCAACCCTCAAAATTTGTCTTCTAACGTAGTCTTTGCATTTCGCTACACTCTTTTGTTCTTGTTATTTTTTTGAGCTTAGTCTTGCTTCTCGCTTCACTTTTTCATCCTTGTTATTTCTTGGCCTTTATCCTTGATCAAGCCCAGGTTGAGGATTTAATTCAAGTTTATTTCTAATCCTACCTTGAGTCCACTTGAACCAAGTCATCTTAGGCGAACTTCTAATCTATGAGTTCATATCAAGTGGTGGTCTATGACTCATACCCGATCTCATAAGGGGGGATCTCTGAGTCGAGTTAAAACGCCCATCAAGAGCTACCACAGAAGAACTGTTCATTATACCCCTCCTAGGGTACCTCCCAACCCTCTTCCACTTCCGGTTGGATCTTCATCTTCATCTTCATCTTCATCCTCATCATCAGAGGAACTACTTGCCCTCAACAATAGCACAAGGAGAATGGAAGACGATTTAGATTTAGCTTAGCTGCACGTCTATCTCGAATCAACAAAAAATTTCCAACTTTCAAAGGAGCTTCTCACGAGGACCCAGATGACCATGTGCGAAGGTTTTTATCCTTGTGCAAGAGAAGGGGGAACTACTTGCCCTCAACAATAGCACAAAGAGAATGGCAAACGATTTAGCTTCACGTCTATCTCGAATCAACATAAAATTTCCAACTTTCAAAGGAGCTTCTCACAAGGACCCAGATGACCATGTGCGAAGGATTTTATCCTTGTGCAAGAGCAGGGGGCTCCAGAACCGACATGACGCTTTTATAGCCCTCTTTCCAGCTACCTTGGAGAGCGTTGCTGATAGATGGTTCAGCCAATATGCTGAAGGACACTTTGCAACATGGGAAGCCTTAAGGGAATCCTTCACCAACACCTTCAGACCAGGTAACTCCACTGAACGGACCCTTGATAATTTAGAAAATATTAAGCTTCAGCCCGGGGAATCATTCCTTGAGCTAATGACTAGAGTGAAATCTCTAGTAGCCAAACTCCCTGCCCAACCTGGAGACTTCTTGGTTAAGAAGTGGGTGGAAAAAGCCCTCCCAAAATCCTCTCAACAGAAACTGAGGGAACTATTACGACAGATGCAACACTACAGGAATTTGAAGGTGCTGTAGCTAGGATCGAAGAGGCGCGCCGTCATTTTGAAGGAAAGGAGGCAAGTCAAGAAGAATCTCACTGGGACTCAGTGGCGAGCCTGAGGAGGGAGTTAGAAGCCCTTAAACTACAGAAGAGTTTACAAGAAGAAAGAAAGCAAGAGAAGACACCATTGCACATCTCCGGCAAGAGGTGGAGGAGCTTAAGGCTCCGAAGGAGGTAAAATCTTTCATTTGGTGTACAATATGTAACAAACCAGGTCATAGCAACCAGGAATGACCAGAGAAGACCACATGCCAATTCTGTGGAAAAAGTGGCCATGAGGCAAGAGATTGCTACTTCCTCAAAGGCATTCAAACCAATTGGGTCCAAGTTCCTGGAGCACAGTTCAACCAACATAGCCACCCACACGAAGTAATATACACTACTCCTCAATTCAACAACAATGCCCCTCAATACAATAATAATGGTCAAAGAAAACCGATCAACAAGAGGAAGCCCATAATGTGCTATCGATGCGGCGAGTACGGCATTTCCAGAGTAGATGTTCTCTTCCCGAAGGTTCACCTCCATGCAAACTCTGCCCAGACGTCACCGACCACTATTCAAAAGATTGTCCAAAGTTTCGGCCAAGCACCAGCCAAGGAGGACTATGTGGGCAGCAACCCTGGGAGTTCCTCATACCAGGTAAACGTAATTTCTGTAAATGGTGAAAGCAATCCAAGGTGGGGAGACAACCTAACCAAACCGGTTTTAGAGAGAGGGATATCTTCAGAAATAACATCAACTCCTATGGCTTGACCAATTCCAGGTATGCAAAATCCTTTCGACAGACCAATTTCAATACTCAGTCCCATTTCGAAAATTCGTCCAATCTCACAAAGTAGACTAATTCCAAGTTCAGAGCTTCTGCCAATTCAAGAAAACACACCGATTCTTGAAGTTTGGTCAACTACAAAAGGGAGATAAATGACAGACAGATTGGTGAAGCCAATTTCAAAAATAAGTCCAATCTCAGAAATTGGACCATTTCCAGGAAAGGGGACAATTTCAGAAATTGGGTCCACTTTGACGGAACTTATTCTTGAAAGCAGACCCAAACTAATCTATGCTGAAAATCCACTAAAACAAAATAATCTTGAATATCTTGCAGCAAATGTAGTATCACTAAGTGAAATCAAGGCTGGAGAAGAGGAGGCTGGACAAGGGCCCAAAAGAAGAAATTACAGGGACAAATCAAGCGCAAGACCAATTACATGGAAGAGGCAGAACCTAGCTCGAAAGTGCCTTATCTTGATGGAAGAAGCGAAGAGGTAGATCAAGTCTACAAGGATGCCGTGAAGGAACTGAATGGTTCATCAGAAGAGTGGGAATCTACTATTGTCGACACCGAGAATCTCTTGAAAAACACCTATAAACAGGAAGCTCTCTATGATCTTTTAACGATGGATGAAGGGTTTAGGAGTGACGTTCTCGAAATAATTGAAACATTCTACCCTCCAACCCCTGAGATCAAAATTAGTGGCGTGCATGTACAAGCCAATTTGATAATGGCAGGTAAGACTCCCACTACTGACTCTAGAAGTCCAATCGTCACCTTGACCATCAAAGGCAAAACTTTTACAGGAGTTATTATTGATGGAGGGTCAGGCATTAATCTAATGCCTCACAACACTATGCTCTCATTAGGTCTGGACATGACAAAGAAAGCCTCTTTCACTGTGACTCTTGCAGATCAAAGCAGGGTCCAACCACTGGGAATCGTGGAACAGGTGCATGTGATTATTCAGGAAATCCATTTTTTTTTTTATTTTGTTGTGGTCGATGTTCCCTTCGTGGAAGGAGGATACCCGCTACTGATTGGCCAACCTTGGCTGAGACATCATCAAGCAGCTCATGACTGGAGCAATGACACTTTGTTAGTCAACACAATTGACTCACGGCAATATCTAAGACTGGACAGCAAGGATCAAAGACAATATGAAGGTAACACACAGTCCCTTTTCATACATGAGGAAAAAGAATTAGAGGTGGTAGAATACTCTCCAAAGCTGAAAAAAACTACAGCACGACAAAAAGGGAAGCATTGGCCATTGTGTTTGCTCTCAAGAAATTTAGACACTACCTCTTGGGTGTTCATTTTGTGGTAATCACAGATCATCAAGCAATCAAATACTTGATCAATAAGCCTAACATTGTAGGTCGCATTTGGAGGTGGTTACTACTTTTCCAAGAGTTTGATTTTGAAACAATGCAAAGACCAGGAAAACAACATGTCATGGAAGATCATCTATCTAGAATAGGAGTACTTGATGAAGGCAAGGGAGTAAATGATGATCTCCCAGACCATCACCTATTCCAAGTAACTACTTATCCATCATGGTACAGTGAAATAGTCCACTTGTTATCTACTCGTACTTGCTCTTCACAAATGTCAGCATTAGAGAAAAGGAGACTCTTAATCAAAAGTAGAAGCTTCACTCTCATTGGCGGGCAACTCTTCAAAATCGGGGCATGATGGCATGATCAGAAGATGTGCATATCCTCAACAAGTTCAAGCCATCCTAGAATCTGCCCACAATGGACCATCATCATGTCATTATCCAGGACACATCAGTGCCCATAGAGTGCTCCAAAGTGGACTTTGGTGACCCTACCTCTTTAGAGATGCATGTAGCATGGTCAAGTCCTGTGACACCTGTCAAAGATGTGGTCCTAAACCATCTAAGCTCAACAATAAACCTCTAACCATTTCTACAGCATGGCAACCCTTTGAAAGATGGGGGCTAGACTTTGTAGGTCCCATCTATCCCATGGCTTATCCCTCAAAGGCAAAATACTTATTGGTGGCAACGGATTACGCTACAAAATGGTAGAAGTCACTGCTTCTGTGGATTGCACCTCTAACACAGTAGCTTCATTTCTGTACGAGCACATTTTCTGCAGGTATGGATGCCCAATTGAAATCACTACGGACCAAGGTACACACTTTGTAAACAGAACTCTAACAACCATCTTTATGAAGTATAAAATCTTCCACAAGGTATCCTGCGCATACTATCCGAGAGCTAATGGTCAGGCGGAGAGCACACATAAGGTGCTCATTACCTTACTTAAGAAGATGTGTCATCAGAAGCCCTCTACTTGGGGCATAGCATACTTGGGTGTGCTTTGGGCTTACAGAACCGCCTACAAGGCTACCACTGGGCACACACCATTCCAATTGTTGTATGGCATGGAAGCTATAGCTCCCTTGGACTTCATTCACGGATCGACACGAGTAGGAACACGTAAATTCAATGACTCTTCTAGGCAAGCTCTATATGCAAGGATCCACTTAGTTGAAGAACTCAGACTAGGGCAAGGGAAAACATAAAGACCTCTCAGTTAAGAAGAAAGCAACAGCATGACCGCTACCTATGGAAAAGAACCATACAGGAAGGCTCACTTGTACTTTTGTATCAACCCAGTTTGGCCAATAGAAAAGTAAACAAGCTCATCACAGGATGGAGAGGACCCTATAAGGTGGTTCAATTACTTCCTCAGGGAGAAGTAAAAATTGCTACATTGGAAGGTGAACTTTTGCCATTGGTCAATGCTTCCAGGGTAAAACCCTACCAACCTCTCAAGTAACCTCTTCAATCTCCATGTACATAATGTATATAGTCATATTTTCAACTTAAGCAATTGATTTCATCTACTAGCAATAGGTGCATTTTAGGCAGAGCTGGTCAAGACTCAAGACCGGTCACTATCCAGCAGCAGTAAAGTCATCGATCAGCCTGAACGTCAGGCTTGTACTGCCCCATGGAAAGTATCAGGCTTCCTCCCCCCCCCCCCCACAAAAAGGGGGGGGGGGGGGGGGGAAAAAGGCCCCTCAGTAGTCTCTCACATTCAGGCTTACTTTATGAGGATAGTCCTGAATTTTGTTTCTCATGAACTCCTTCCTCATTGGAAAACATCAAATCAACTCAAATGAAGAAAAAAAAAAAGAGAAAAAAAAAAAAAAAAGTCCACGATCAAGTTCAGATTTCGTCCTTATAGTTTCAACCCTGAAAATTCATCCCCCAAAGCATAAAACTTCATCCATCACGATCAAGTTGCTTCACATCATATTTTGGCCACTAAATTTGTCCATCCTTTTTTTAGTCCTTAAAAATTCACGCTAAAAAAAAAAATCATCCCCTTACTATCACATCTTGGTTCGCTGCAAGTCGTCCCTGGCAACTCTACGAATTCACCTGGGCCCTCAGCAAGTCATCACAACACTCGAATTTGGCCTCAGTTAAATTGCGAAACTCCTTCAAATTCGACCCCGCACACATCTATCGCACCTGTCTGCCGCATCCAGTAGAACTCTCCTGCGCCTAATTTTGGCTTACTACCCATCATTAGAACTCAGCTCATACTTCAGCGCTGCACTTCCTTTTGACCACGGAGATACTTAACTACTTCTACATGCATCAACGCAAAAACCGAATGATATCTGTGCAAAATTATCCCATGGATCCCCGATCTCGCCCCTGTTCTACAAGCGTTTAACATAAAAATCTTAATATGCCTGAACCTACAGTTATTTACAGGGTTGTCTCAGCCAAGAGATTAGCATCACGCCTGGCTCAGATAGAATTCAACCTGCACCTGTACCTCTTATCCAGTTCACTGCCGGAAGTCAATTACATCATCTGTCACCAGCAGCGATTCCGTCGCCCTCACTTTGCTGCAGCACTCTCCAGCAATTCCTTCGCAATCACTTTGCTGCAGCACTCTCCAACAGTTTCGATAGAAAGGCTGTGTGCACAATGGAGTCATCCAACAACCTTACTGCCTCTACACAAGAACATGTTCAACATACCCAACCTACAACAGCAAACATTACCGACCTTAACTCTGATTTGCATTTACATGAAAGAATCGTAATATCAGCAACATCACCACTGATGTGCAGAATCATGCAGCCACAGAAATAAACAAAGGCAAACAAAAACAATTGGTAATTCCTCTCTCCTCAGGAGAGCAGGACAACAAAGATGAAGAGGAAGGATCCCACCACTCTACGGGGTCTGAGTTTATACCGTCAGAGAGTCTTTCATCCATGGATCCTTCAGAAGGAACAGGTTCTTTTCCACAAAACTCATCAGGTACAGGAAGTAAAGGGCTTTTCATACATGCTCATTCTAATTTGCCCGCTGAACGAGAAACTCTTTCATATCTATTCCCCACTGACCAATTGCTAGCCCTGGGAATAAAGGATTTTTCCTTAGTTCCTCTCGAAGATGATCCCGACCATATGGAAATAATTGATTTTTTCCAATCATTTCCCAAATTTGCTGGGGGCACATTGTCCTTGGATATGGTCTTCCTCAAACACCACTTACTCGGGTATACCAGAAGATCAATTAATTACAAAATGCAAGGCAGCCTTTGCTGAAAACCCAGTTGCTCTAGCCACAGCACCCATTTTGCGCGCCTTCAAGTTTTATTTTTTACTCAGAAACATGCAAGTCAAAATTTCTTTTACTAATACTTTCTTGTGCGATGGATTGCTATGTATGCTTTACTCCAAGCCATATCCATTTCATCAACTACTGTGGAAATCAGTACTCATGAAGTGAAAGCGCTTCGTTTACCAAGCTAATAAAGGAGCTTCGACCTTTCATGTATATTCACCCAGTATACTCGCTTGGTTACGATCGCTTCCTGCTTTATACCCCAATATTTGGTCTTCGCCATTAACACGGAGTAATAGGCAGACATCTACAACCAAAAGGGGATCACATGTGCTTCGATCCAAACTACAGACCTACAGCAAACAAAAATGGGCCAAAGTAGTCGGTGATTCTAGAGCAGAGTTGGATTCGCTTCCTATTCATGAGCAACCCTATGCGCGAGCAAGAGCTGGTAAAGAATTATCTTTCTCTACTTCCCCACCCTCTACATCACATGTTGTGACTTCTCCATCTTGCACTACCCCATCCACCATCACTCCCACAGCACCTATTGTTACACCTATTCCCACTACATCTACTACATATTCTATGACCCCACCACACATTACTTCATCCTCTGCTGCACCTGTTGAACACTCTATATCTGATACTCCTTCTCAATTCCTTCAACCTACAACAACTCACACCACTCAACCAGAGGCATCCGCACCATCACCTAATTATTCACCATCACCTCCATCACCCGCACATACTAATTAACCACCGCAAACATATGTGCCACCTTCTTTAAATCCTACCTCAACATCCTTGACAACTCCTACAACCATTGTTGCTCCTACACAAACTCCCATCTCACTAGAACCCACTGCACCTATTATACCCTCTCTCTCCATAACACATGCACCTAACTCTTCGGATCAAGCTCCTTCACTCCCATGTCCTTCCGACACTCCATCCATCCCCCTTCACAACTCTCCCTTCACTGCAGTCGCAGATACTCTTACTCACATGCTGGAGTTGTGCGATCAACAAGATATCTCGCTGGAATCTCAGCTGGCTTCTTTTGACGAGCAGCATACATATCTCACTATGATGAGGACCTTGGTAGCATCACTCATAAGATGCAACCGAGAGCTTCGATCTCGTATGGATTACATGGACGCAGAGTTTAAGAGGCTACAGAATGAACTACTTTTACTAGCTCATCAAGGACAGCAAAACACAGATATAAAAAAGGAAAACCAAGAATTACATAATCAGGTGCGGAATCTCTTTTATGAACATGCTGTGGGTTTCTCTAAGTAAGCCATACGTGAACTTCCTGTGGGTCTCTCCATACCATAAGACATCTCTGATTCTCTAGTTTCAGAGCTAGGGTAGTGTGGATAAGCGCTCAACTGCTAGGCCCAAGACCTACCAGCTCGTTACTGAGTTCGCTTGTAATATTCACTTGTTCCTTTTAATTGTCTTAGGATGTCACTTCTTGTCCAATCAATCTTCGTCACAAGGAACACTTGGGCTTTATCATACTTGAGTTTGATTGCTTGATTTGAATTCTTTTCCCTTAGGGTGTTACGCAAACGTAATGTATTTATACTTGCACTTGAGTGATTAGAGTTCTTGGACTTGACAATGCTTAACGTTTCCCTTAATCAATAAATACCTCTATTCGTACTAAGCCTAAGCTAGGAATTGACAAAGGGAGTTCAGAATAATCCAACCTCAAGTTGCTGATCCCTTCCCCTTGTAAACCCAGGAAGCATGTTCCCAAGCCTGCACTCACTCTTGCCTTGAATGCCCTTCGACGCTCTCAATGGACCTGTAAAAGTCCCAAAGTTATCTCAAGATTTAAATTCAATTGACACAACAGACCATTTTCATAACAGACCATTTTCATTCATGTAATTCATAGAACAAATTGTCCTTTGGCTTTATGGAAAACAATCTTAAAGATCCCTCAGTTTTCTTACCCCACGGTATGGTCAACTTCAAAATACCCTATCTATTATAACTCTTCGTATTAGTTTTACAAAAACTAGTGGATGTTTTAGTGGGATTCAAAACGAGCTTTCCAATGAGCCTAAGATCACTCCGAACGGATTTTGTATAAGGAAGTTATGAGAGTTCAAGGTTCTGGGATTAAAACAGGCTAACAAGCCAACACGGTTTTCTCTAATTAGTTGCTTACGGCCTCCCTATGTTTCCTATAGCACAATATTCATGCCCAAAATTAGCCAAAATCTTCAAATTAAAAAAACCCTAAAAAGTTGGCCGAAAATGGCTGTCAATCGCGATCGAGAGGGATGTCAATCGTGACAAAGCTGTCCGTCGTGGCCTATCAATCGCGATGGAGAGGGGGTTTCGGTCACGATTGATGGGTAAATCGTGATCGATGGTTGTATAACTCAAATAGGGCCCTAGAAATTTTTTTCATAGAAGGCCAAAATTGGTCTGGAGGACCAATCCCACAAATTGGTACTTTTAAGAGTTCTTATGAAGAAAGTGGTCTTCGTAAGAATCCATCCGAAGCAAAAGAGATCCAACAACTCATTTTTCCAAAAAAGACTAAATTCTCCGATTCACCCCTGGAAGGCAAATTTAAGTAAGGATCCACTAGAAGTGGTTGAGCAAGCAGAAAAGAGAGTTGAGATAAAGAGACAAAGAAAAGGAGTGGAGGCAAGAGTACCGGACGTGGCAGAGCCGTGACAGAACCCACAGAGTACCAGACTTGCAGAGTACCGGACTTGGCAGAGAAAAGTAAGAGTGAAGGAGTGGTGGAGTAACCGCTCCACAAAGAGCCGCTTATATAAAGAAAAGAGACTCGAAGGCAAGGAACACATCACAAGGGAGATACAAGGACTCCGAGAGAGATAAGATCTGTGAGAGGGAGGATACTGGAAGAAGGTGCAGCTATTCTCAATCTAGGAAGATCAGTCACGGAGTTAGACAAGAGGCTCTAGTCTTGTCAATGTGGACAAGAAGAGTAAGTCTACAAGACTGAGTGCTCGGTAGAGACCGGTGCACTTCACCCGTACCTTGAGCGAGTTGAGTTTAGTTCTGATGGGAGATTGTGAGTTTGTCAGAGTAGGAGCTACCCGTTGCTCCATCTATCGTGAAATTTCAGCATATCTTGTATCTTGTATATGTTCATGCTTATGATAACGAAGGGATGCTTCTGTGATTCTGTGCTCACCTTCTTCTGTTAAGTTTGTGGTTTTGTGGAGTTTGAGGTCTTTGTAGACTTTTTTTGATTGTGCAAGGAAGCTCATAGTGCATACTGCACTCAAAAAAAGAACCCATCTCGAGCACAAGAGAACAAGAATTTCCTCTACAGGTGCTCAATTTGGCACGCCCGATGGGACCCCAATATTCGGTCTTCGCCATTAACACGGAGTAATAGGCAAACATCTACAACCAAAAGGGGATCACATGTGCTTCGATCCAAACTACAGACCTACAGCAAACAAAAACGGGCCAAAGTAGTCGGTGATTCTAAAGCAGAGTTGGATTCGCTTCCTGTTCATGAGCAAGGCTATGCGCGAGCAAGAGCTGGTAAAAAATTATCTTTCTCTACTTCCCCACCCTCTACATCACATGTTGTGACTTCTCCATCTTGCACTACCCCATCCACCATCACTCCCACAGCACCTATTGTTACACCTATTCCCACTACATCTACTACATATTCTATGACCCCACCACACATTACTTCATCCTCTGCTGCACCTGTTGAACACTCTATATCTGATACTCCTTCTCAATTCCTTCAACCTACAACAACTCACACCACTCAACCAGAGGCATCCGCACCATCACCTAATTATTCACCATCACCTCCATCACCCGCACATACTAATTAACCACCGCAAACATATGTGCCACCTTCTTTAAATCCTACCTCAACATCCTTGATAACTCCTCCAACCATTGTTGCTCCTACACAAACTCCCATCTCACTAGAACCCAATGCACCTATTATACCCTCTCTCTCCATAACACATGCACCTAACTCTTCGGATCAAGCTCCTTCACTCCCATGTCCTTCCGACACTTCATCCATCCCCCTTCACAACTCTCCCTTCAATGCAGTCGCAGATACTCTTATTCACATGCTGAAGTTGTGCGATCAGCAAGATATCTCGCTGGAATCTCAGCTAGCTTCTTTTGACGAGCAGCATACATATCTCACTATGATGAGGACCTTGGTAGCATCACTCATAAGATGCAACCGAGAGCTTCGATCTCATATGGATTACATGGATGCAGAGTTTAAGAGGCTACAGAATGAACTACTTTTACTAGCTCATCAAGGACAACAAAACACAGATATAAAGAAGGAAAACCAAGAATTACATAATCAGGTGGAATTCTACAAAGAGAAGTATGAAAAAGCAAGGGAGAAGTATGAACGAGCCGGAGCACTACACACAATGGCTTCTGACTTATTCTCTGTAGACAACCAGTAGAGTTTGCCTCTTCTAGCAGTGTAGTAATTTTGCATTTTAGTGGATGCATTTTTAATTGATCTATTAGTCCATCACCAGAATCAGTATTTGCATTTAGACTTAGCCATCAGCCTTTTTAATTTTGATGTATCCACAACAGTACCAAATATGCCATTGGGCATAACTTTGTATATATTCATCTTGCACCTTTTCTGTCGAGTTGATTGTAACTTTTACAATTGGTCTATTATGCAATAGCAGTTTATAATTTATTTATAAAATAAAATTTTAAAAAAAAACACACACACACATACACACAGAGCAAGCATTTCACTTCAGTGATGGGCACTCTCCGTCTCTAGTGGCGGGCAACCTGTATAACTCAAAATAGGGCCCTACAAATTTTTTTCATAGAAGGCCAAAATTGGTATGGAAGACCAATCCCACAAATTGGTACTTTTAAGAGCTCTTCTAAAGAAAGTGGTCTTCGTAAGAATCCATCCGAAGCAAAAGAGGTCCAACAACTCATTTTTCCAAAAAAGACTAAATTCTCTGATTCGCCCCTGGAAGGCAAATTTAAGTAAGGACCCACTAGAAGCGGTTGAGCAAGCAAAAAAGAGAGTCGAGATAAAGAGACAAAGAAAAGGAGTAGAGGCAAGAGTACCGGACGTGGAAGAGCCGTGACAGAACCCACAGAGTACCGGACTTGGCAGAGAAAAGTGAGAGTGAAAAAGTGGTGGAGTAACCGCTCCACAAAGAGCCGCTTATACAAAGAAAAGAGACTCGAAGGCAAAGAACAAATCACAAGGGAGATACAAGGACTCTGAGAGAGATAAGATCTGTGAGAGGGAAGATACTGGAAGAAGGTGGAGCTATTCTCAATCTAGGCAGCTCAGTCACGGAGTTAGACAAGAGGCTCTAGTCTTGTCAATGTGGACAAGCAGAGTAAGTCTACAAGACTGAGTGCTCGCTAGAGACCGGTGCACTTCACCCGTACCTCGAGCGAGTTGAGTTGAGTTCTGAAGGGAGATTGTGAGTTTGTCAGAGTAGGAGCTACCCCTTGCTCCATCTATCGTGAAATTTCAGCCTATCTTGTATCTTGTATATTTTCATGCTTATGATAATGAAGGGATGCTTATGTGATTCTGAGCTCACCTTCTTCTATTAAGTTTGTGGTTTTGTGGAGTTTGAGGTCTTTGTAGACTTTTTTTGATTGTGCAAGGAAGCTCATAGTGCATACTGCACTCAGAAAAAGAACCCATCTCGAGCACAATAGAACAAGAATTTCCTCTACAATAGTGTCAATCGCGATGGACTTTGTTCTTCGGGGTTTTTGCGTGATTTTGTGTCAATCGTGGTCTATGAGTCGCGATGGACAAGTTTCTCGATAACATGGGGTGTCAATCTCGATTTTTCTGTCAGTCGCGATGGACACATGTCAATCGCGATGGACGGCTGTCAATCGCGATGGACAGGAAGTCCGTCGTGGGATTTCACTCGCGATTGATTGAGTTTTTCACCTTTTTACGCTTTTGTGTATCAATCGGGCCTCTATGCATCGCGATGGACAAGAATTTCGCCGAATCAGCGGTCAATCGTGAAGTTCTTTGTCGATCGCGATGGACACGTATGTCCGCCGTGATGGATACTATCTGTCTCGATTGACAAAGGTGTCCGTCGGGGTTTGTCGATCGCAATGGACAGGTAGTCCGTCGCGATGGACACTTTCAATTGCGATTGATGCTGTCAATCACGATGGACAGCAAAAATACATTTTTTTTAGAAATTCTTGTGGATTTGTGATGTGCAAGGTCTCTAGTCTACTGTGGTGCACTTAGTTTTACCCAAAGATCAAAATTTCTATCTGTCGCGATTGACAGAGATCAACACCTCAGAGAGTGAGCAGAGTTTTTCCGTACCTGCACGACCGGTTGGAGATGATGATACACCCAAAACCTGCAAGAACACTCAAGAAACATGCAAAAACAGCACACATAGATTGCTCTCTCTCTCTCACGAGTGAATTGAGGGGAATGGAAGGGGGAAGGTGATATGATCAAAAAACTGAAAATTTCGCGATGATGGAGATGAAGGTGGGAGATGGTGAGGATGATGATGATGATGATAATGGTTGAAGTAAGAAAGAGAAAAATAAGGAGAAGTAAAGAAATTACCTACAACACCAACATCACAACTCCACGTGTTACTATCACACGCTCGTCTTCGAAGCTCTCTCCCCCAACAACGACACCAAATTTGGTGTCACTCTAACACAATGGCAAGTACCAACGTGAGGAGATCCACCTCATAATTGTCAATCCGAGAGACATGAGGACTAGTATGAAGACTATAAGCAAGTGATTGCACTAGTGCGTGAGTGAGAAGCACACTCGTATGCCCACACATACACACACGTGCACACAAGGCAAAGAACAAAGAGAGGAACAAAGGAATAGCTTCCATTAAAAAAGAGCTCTCATACAAAGTTCAAATCTACAACAAGCTAAACTCAAAAATGAGCTCTCTAGCTCTCTTTATAGTTTTTTACTAGCTTTGGTCCTGTTCAGACCTAGTGTCCGGCTTAGTTAAAAATTAGGTTCCTTGGCTATTTTGGAGGCTCAAACGAGCTCTGAAAATTATGAAAATTGGTACGTAAATACTACTGATCCTCAACCTCGAGAACTCCTCGGCTTGCACAAAATGGAGTAGGAATCATCAAAAAATGGTATTTACAATGGTGTGAAGTGACTACGATCACTATTTGGGAAATATTTCTTCATGAAAAATTATAGGGTCTATTTGCCGGATCTGCGTTGCCTACTTAGTCCTTCTCTTTGCTCTGACTCTTTTCGTTGGCTTCCTTGTCTTTTAAGTCCTTGAGTGCCCTGACTTCTGTCAACAATATGATACAAGAGAAGTGTAGTGGACTACACATAGGTATTATGAGCTAAATGTATGCTCACTGAAGTACCTCAATGCCTCTTAGAATGGCTCACTAATCCCACGACTGAAAGTATGTGTATTTATACACATGTTCTCATTTTGAGTTTGAATTTTCCCTTACCTAAAAGTGATCCTACACTTTAGGGATGATTTAAAATTGATTTTTCCTACCACATGATTCACGAGTTCAGCTCCCTAACTTCACGACATTCTTTATTCTCTTAGCATATACAATTATCCAAAGTAACTATGCTTAAAATGACTAGCATACTCCTGAATAATTAGCAAAGCACTTAGGCTTGGTAATTGTACCAACATTAATGTCAACTTAAAATGGCATATACACCTAATAAAAAAATATTAGTGTCATTGAAGAAGCTTATTTATTGGAATAGAAAATGCATAGTAAAAATCTAAATTTTGTTACATCGATTTTGTCTTCAGGTTTTCATGTATATGACCTATGTTTTAGATGGGTGTCCTAGTGAAGCATTCTATTTTGTCATTTCTTATGAGTTTTTTATTGTTCACAAGGTTAATATTTCACATATGTATGCTTTTGGATACGTAGTTTATGCATTAAAAATGCTAGGCTTTCCTAATGTGGACTTTGTGGAAAACGTTGAGGCCCTAGCTTGCATATGAAACATTTATTTCTGAAAAGGATCAGGGTACCCCTCCTTTGAGACGTATTATTTCTCATTGAATGTGTTTATTATAATGGAGATATTACCTTCTGTCAAGAGAAGTACATAAAAACATTGTTGCAAATACTCGATCTTCAATAAAAGATTGTTGTTGCCATCAAACATGTCTCCAATTGAGTGATAAAAAATAAAACCTATTTTGACATTCAATTATCAACAGTTTATTTGATGTATCGTGTATGCATGCAAGATATAATCAACTTATAGAGGGGTGCTACCAAAAGAAATCATAGGAAGACCAGAAAAAAAACATCACTTTTGAAAGTAAAAAATCTTGTAGCGATCATTGAGCATGTGTTTATGATCATCTGCAATAAGCATGTGTTGTGAAAGAAACTAACTTCATTGACATTGTAGGGTGTTTTAATGAAATCAATATTTTCATGTAATATTCATGTATACATACATCATCAAAAAAATGATAAGACGTGCAAGGAAAAAAACAGCATTGTATGGAAATGCAATTAATTTTTTTCTTTTCGTATTCTAGTGCCTAAAGTGCAAGACTAATGTTAACCAAGAAATCACTGGAACTCCACAAGATAAATGAAAAGTAATAGATTTGTGTTGTGCATGACTTTAGATGCGAAAAGAACGCATGTTGCTTTTTAGTCAAAGTTAAAACTTGTTGGTTTGAGAACATTTTTTAGGTTTTGGACTGAGATACATTTATCAATTTCAATTGCACTACTTCACTAGAGGCATAGTTGAAAAAAATCGTTGATTTTTATTTAAAAATTGTTTTTTAAAGCGCACAAACGATTTAAACGATTTTTTGCGATTTAAATGCAAATTTTTTTGCAAAAAAAATTGTGGCCCGTAAAAACCTACGCGCCTGTGTTTTTCGATTTCGCTTTCTTGCTGAGCTTCAGCCCATGTGTTATTGTTCTTTTGATCTCCTCTTGCACACTGATCTTGAGAGTTTGCACGTTGAAGGTAAGGTGAACACAATCAGCCCCTTACAAGTTGCTTCAGCCTTTGAAATTCAGCCTCCCTTATTTGCTCTTTTCTTCAACCTTCCCTATTTGCCCCTTTCTTCAAGCTTCACTTTTACACTCTTTGCCCCTTGCCACTTGCCTTATAGTCTATAGAGTCTAGATGGGTAGAACTCCCGATATCATTCGTAAGCATGTGAAGCCCATTGGAAATAATCAATGGCAATGCAAGTATTGCATGGCCTTTTATACGGGTATCGCTTCCCGTATCAAAGCCCATTTACTTGGATTGAAGGGTGGAGGTATTGGCAAATGTGCATTCGTCACTCAGGAGGTAATTGATGAGTTAACAGCTCAAATTCAATTAAGCCAAGGAGTGGGTGGCGTTCTTTCTACTCCATCATCACATACCATCAGCGATGACATCCAAAGTGCTCATGGTGGTGATGACATTGTTCCCCCCCCCCCCAAGGCCCTCCTCATAAAGTGCCACGAACGGAGAGCATGAGAAGTGCAAGTATATCTGCATTTCCCCATCCTAGAGGCAAAGCTCAAGCTCCAGAGACAAACATATTTGTGAGAGAGAGTATCAAGGTTGGCTTGCAAAAGCAAGCCATGGAAGAGGCTACTCGAGAGCTCACCAAGCTCTTTATCTTGTGTGACATCCCTTTCAACGTGGCAAACTCAGTTGCATGGAAGAGGGCCATGAGATCTGTCAGTAAAATAGGGGTTCCTTGGGAGGATCCATCATCACAAAAATTACGCACTTCTGAGCTCCATAAGCAATCACAATTAGTGGAGCTAGAGATGTTGTCATTGAGGAGCTCTTGGGAAAAATATGGTTGCTCTATTCTTTGTGATGGTTGGTCAGACATGAGGAAGAGGAATGTCTACAACATTCTTGTCTCTTCATGCAAGGGCACTATGTTCTTACGTGCCATACCTGCACATGCACTAGGCACAATTGTGACCGACGAATTTATCTTTTCACACGTAAAGAAGGCCATAGAAGATGTGGGTGTTGATAATGTGATGCAGGTGGTGACCGACAATGGGTCGAATTGTGTTTCCATGGGACGCATGGTTGAAGAGTTGTATCCTAAGATCACTTGGACACCATGTGCATCACATAGTCTTTATCTCATGATGGAAGATATAGGTCACATTCCATTTGTGAGCCAAATTTTGGACAAGGAGAAATTCATTGTCAAATTTGTCACGAGTCGCCCTAAAGTTCTCAACATCTTTCGTGCCCATAGCCAATTGGATTTTTAAAAGCCCTCTGTCACACGTTTTTGTTACATGTTCATAGTTGTTGATAGAGTATTGAGGGTCAAGAAAGGGCTTTTGCGTACTGTTGTGGAAGAGGAATGGTATCAGATCTCCGAGGTGAAAGTGAATGATCCTTTATTCATACAGTTCTCTTCCATTGTCATGGGGGATGAGGAATTTTGGTCAAAGGCAGAGGTTTTAGTATCTCCTCTTCAGCCATTTGTATATTGTACTTCGCATCACGAATATGGAGGGCAGCACACTTGGACTTGTATACGAGTACATTGACCGTATACAAAAATGCATTCAAAAAGTACAAGGTCTTTCTGATGATGAGTAAGTGCTTTTATAAATTTCTTTTTCTAAATTAGATTCTATAATTTAAACTTTACATACACGATACATGATGATTGATACAATTCACAAAGTTTTGCTTAATTTTTGAATAGAGGGACAGCTTTATGTGATGTTGTGAAGCGGAGATGGGATTGGTTCCATAGACCAATCCATGTTGTTGCCCACAGTCTCCACCCATTGTGGAGAACAGAGCAACAATATCATACACTGAGCTTGAGGACAGCTGGATAGATGAGATAAAAAGATGGACAGGTGGAGATATGACTTTGCACACACAGCTCGAGAGAGAAAGGCTTCAATTCTGTACCCATCAGCGTTATTTTGGGAAGCCTACTGCAATGTTAAGAGAGAACAAGCTTACACCCGTGACATGGTGGGAGATGTATGGAGTGAGTACTCCATTGTTGGTAAGTACTAAGTATATATATATATTTTTAGGTATTTATAATTGATTTTACATTTGTATCAGTTTATGAATGAATCATGATCATGATTCATTGAATGATGAATGATAAATAATTACTCAATGCAGAGAAAATTGGCATTGCGGGTTCTTTCACAAGATTGTAGCACAAGCCCTACGGAGAGGAATTGGAGCACATGGGCATTATTTCATACCAAAAAAAGAAATCGGTTGAGCCTATCGCAACTTGAGAAGTTGGTGTATTGTCATTGCAATCTCAAATTGCTAGAGTCAAAAGGTCTAAACATAGCTCCTCTTCAAGTAAATTTCAAGTTTGGTATTTACAAATTATAATATAATTTGAATATTCATGATTATAAGCTTGTAAACTTTTACTTAGATGAATTATAATTTATAGGTCAATATTGATGATATTGATATTGGAAAAGTTAAAGATATTCCTCAAATCCCCGAGGAAGAGAGGGATATTTTTGCTATGCTTGCCACAGAGTCACAGAGGAATGTGCGTCAGACTCGTAGCCAAACTAGGAGAGCTAGGCATGCTTGTGGTAGTTGATTATGTGAATCGTGACATGTCTATAGTTCCATTGTTCACTTTCAAGTTTCATGTATCATGTTCAGTTTTTAGTATTTACATTTTTGTATTTACTATTGATTCTTTTATTTAGAATGCATTTGAAAGTTGAGATTTGGAAGTTAAAAGTAGTGTGGTCACTGAAGACTGCTCACTAATGACTAGTGAATCGTAATTATAGACTATAAGATGATTTTATATGTTATTCATGTCAAGTATATCAAAAAGGTGTTAGATATGCATTGGTACACAGCTTTATGTTTTAAAAAATAAAAATCTCTCACAGTGAATAAAAACCCGATTTTTATTTTGGATTTTAAAAACCTCTACAATTTAAACGATTTAAATCTGGTTTTTAAACCTCTTGTTGTACTATGACTAGAGGTCCACCTACACGGTGTCCAAAACTGAAAGACTATTCATTTCAAAATACTGGCTGGCTTAAAACAAACTCTGCTTTCAAGTTATCCAAAAACTTAAACAAAATATTGATTCCGAGTTTTTCATGCATTGGAAGTAATCTTCATAGGTTTCAAATCAATTCAAGCTTGAGCCTCGAAGCATGACCTGCACTTAATCAAACACTTCTAGAAAAGGGGGGAGTAACTAGTCTTCGTACATTTTATAGACCTTACTTCTAAATTTAAACATTTGGCACTTATTGGTAGAACATGATCAAATTTCAATGTTACATCATGAGTGCGTTTAGTACCCATAGGATCATACCCCATGACACAAGCATCTGGTGCAAAGCAAGCCAAGGCTCAACGAATTTGAGAACCCAAAAGCCAACTAATCTAGATCACTGGAAGGCCAACTGGTTTGGCAATCTGAAGACTAACTTACGTCAACAGCCTGAAGTTCCAACTGAAGCCATCAAACTTAATAAGCATGTTCCAAGTGCTATTACTTACCTCTGCTTTTGTACGTATCTGAAACAATGAAATTTATTAAAACTCACAAGGCTTCTAAATGGTCAAAAATACATCTGCTTATTTGGTTATGCCCGTGGCAAATAATGAAAGCCATCAAACTTTGAGCATTGTTCAATATTCTAACTAACATTCGAGATGTAATTAAAACTTCAAATGAATATATTCAAGTCAGAAGTATGGAATAATAAGATGGGAAAAGAACAAGACAAAGATGATTCATGCAAGTATATAAAGCAAGAATAAACTCATGTGTCAGAGGGATCTTAGGGGAAAGTCTCAGTCCAGAGTAAGAAAGCTACTATTTTTCATGCTTATGTTATAAAGTTTTCCCTGAGACTCTCCTGCTGTACAGTTCAACTTCACCAATTAACTCAAATCAGAGCCAAAGTGCAATTCAAGTCCGCAAAGGTTTTGTTCAAATGAGGTTTATAGTGTGCAGGTTTAGATAAATGCCGCACTCCGATGCCCTTCAGCAGTTATTAAATCAACACTCAGTGAAAGTGTGCAAAATTAACTACAATAGTTAGCACTGGCATCAATTTAGCCTACATGCTTGTAACAGGAAAAAAAAGGTCCTTCGAGTTAGTATTGCTTAGTCAATTTTGTTGCTAAGGATCAGCTACAAGTTCATACCTAATTCCATCAAACTAAGACAACATAAACCTTGACTTGTGAGGTTTTAAGATTCATAGAGGTATTCATGGAAGCCAATCAATACAAGTCCCCTTTAATATTAAAAACTTAACGTATCAAGGAAGAAAGACAACACAATAAACATATACAGACAGTTTCCCCCTAATTTCATCAAACTTAGACAGTATAAACCTTGACTTGTGGGGTTCTAAGATTCAAAGAAGCATTCATGAAAAATGCCGCACTCCGATGCCCTTCAGCAGTTATTAAATCAACACTCAGTGAAAGTGTGCAAAATTAACTACAATAGTTAGCACTGGCATCAATTTAGCCTACATGCTTGTAACAGGAAAAAAAAGGTCCTTCGAGTTAGTATTGCTTAGTCAATTTTGTTGCTAAGGATCAGCTACAAGTTCATACCTAATTCCATCAAACTAAGACAACATAAACCTTGACTTGTGAGGTTTTAAGATTCATAGAGGTATTCATGGAAGCCAATCAATACAAGTCCCCTTTAATATTAAAAACTTAACGTATCAAGGAAGAAAGACAACACAATAAACATATACAGACAGTTTCCCCCTAATTTCATCAAACTTAGACAGTATAAACCTTGACTTGTGGGGTTCTAAGATTCAAAGAAGCATTCATGAAAACCAATCAATACAGATCCCTTTTAATATTAAAAAATTACTATATCAAGGGAGACAGTCGGCACAAGACATATATAGAGAAAATTTTCCTCGGTTCTAAGATTCAAAGAAGTATTCAGGGAAGCCAATCAATACAGATCCCCTTTAATATTAAAAAATTACCATATCAAATAAGAGAGTTTGCACAATAAAACATATGCAATAAATTTTCCTCAGCTCCCTGAAAAATTTAACCCTCTGCCCTTCAAGTACAAAATTCTTGCCCTGTATTTTACACATGGATCTTAACAGCTGACAATCTATCTGTTTGAGTGGCCAATACTTCTTGACACATGAAAAGTTTCACAGTAGGTCCCTGTTTCATTTACACCATACAAACATATTGCCAAAACCCACCCTGAATATCCAAAAAGTTAACATGTCAACCAGATAATTTACTCTCGATACACTTCAGAATTGGAAACAAATTACAGAGAGAGCGAAGGCAGGTCTTCATAAACCATTCCAGAGTCGGTAAAAACAGCATCACTGAACATAGAATTGATGAGATTAACAGAACATCCACTTGAATGAAAAAGGCGAGAGCTCTCACAGATTGTTTGAGGAATGTCAAAAACTACCATCTCCATATTTCTGAACCACATCATACATGATTATCTTATTCTCTTGAAGGAGATTCACAGAACATCAATTCAAATGGGATTAGCTAGTGATATCACAAAAATGTTTTATTTTCATTTTCATATTTTTGAACCATATCACAAAAATATTTTATTTTCTTTCATAATGACAATTTTATTTGATATGTTATCAGCCCATCAAGACAGCAATGGAAAGAGCCCAGTCTTTTTCATGATCGAAGTAAAATGTATATTCTCAAGCACCCATAGATCCCCATTCAGCATGTCAATGATACCTTTAGTTGCTTTTCCTTTCACCCAGTGCAAGTACACAAAAGACTGACAGATTACTCAATGACAGAGATAACTGTTTCCGTCTCCAATTACGGAATGCAATTGCAAGGTAATTGCATAAGAAAGATGCAATTTCTATCATGGCTATTTTCTTTGAGCTTGAATAAAAATTCCTTTGTACAAATCAACTGTTAATATCAGCACCAGGTTCTTGATCTTCGACCTTGAAGAATGTGTACGATAGTATCAAGTTGTTCACATCATTCATCTTTCGATCTGTAGCAAACTCTGGATCAATGTAGAAAAATACCTGAGACCCACCAAGGTTCAGTAAATCTCGTTAGTAGGGCAAAATTTATGCAACCGAATTCCTGAAGCTTTCCCAGTAAACAAAAAACTCACAGGCATATCTATTTTTTCACCAGGAAGTAGTCTCTGCTCCTCAAAACAGAAACACTGAATTTTATTGAAATAAGCACCTGCCTGCATTATCAAAGAAGTAAACATCATTGAAACAATAACAGTTTTAACACATTCACCAGAATTTCAATCATACTACGAACGAGAGAATTAATTTGTGAGAGTTAATTGGAGAATTATTCGTTTAATTTGTCGACACCCAAAATAAAATTCGGGGATTTTATCCATTTGGAGCGAATTTTATTTTTCACACAGAGTGTGCGAAGGAATTTTATTTTTTACATAAAAAGTGTGCACACGAGCATACGGACACACACGCAAATGCACATGCACCAAAGTCACATGCAGACACGTCCCCGGGTTGTCTTACCTTTATGAGACCACATAAAAATTTGATATATATTGATTACACTTTTTTCGATTCCAAATACTATTATGTCATCTCTTAGTGTCAAAGCTTCATAAAGCCATTTCGCACACTCAGCTACCTTCATTGGTGTTACGTTGTAAGTTGAAACACCAGTTATTGGCTTGGAACTTAGATTCTCAGCCGTGAAGAATGCTAATGTGCTTTGTCCTGGCTTGACTCTTACCTGAAATCACAATATCCACAACAGAAAACCCGAATATAGTTTTTGTACGAAAACTTGAAGCATAAAGTCGAGCTTATCCATAGGTATGCATAATCAAGAGTGGTTACAAATCAGAACTAGTACCTACCTCTCGCTGTGTAGGTGTAAATCTCCATGGTAATCCATCGGCAATATCAGCATTGAACTGTACAGTTATTTGTCTGTTCATGTGTGGGACTATTTGATCAGAAGGGCTGAATGGTGAAATTAAACGATCTGAATAAATCAATGTCTATTCTACCATGTGATGAATAGATAAAGACCTTGTTGCTATGTCATTCTTCGAATGTCTGGCAATCTTTTCCTCCACAGTCTGCCAAAGAAATCACGACCATTAATTATTACAGAATTTTGACGTGGTAATGAACATGACTAGACACATCATTATAGAATATTAGCAAGAAATTTATATCCAATCGAATCTTCCTTTCAATAGACGAAGCGAATGCCTTAGTTTTCTTATCCTTACAATGGAAATTTGAGTTGATAGCTGCGAATTCCTGATAAGAATATACACGATAACTTCAAGAATTATATTTCTTGACTTGTCCTAATGATTGTATTCTATATAACATTTTAGACTGTGGTACAAAAACAAAAGCAAAAATAACGTTCACCTCTCTCCTTCGCACAGTCCCACCATAGCCAGTGGCTTGACAGAACTTTCTATATAGTGGAACAGCTGCATAGGAGCAGCCGACCATCGCAACTACGACAGCCAAAAGATACATCAAGGTGGATTGTGATTTCACGCTGGGATCTTTCCTAGCGTTCGCAGCAGCATGATTGCTTGATCCCCGCATAGTTGCATATGTCCTGGGGGAACGCAAGTGTAGATAAGCATGGTCCTTTGCGCTTCTGTTTATCAGGAAGCATGAGCTCAAAAAGGGATTCGGTAGGATAGATATATGCCGTAATCCTCCTTCTTGTACGGTGTAATAGCTTGGTCGTCTGATTGTGCTTTCTTGAGCAGGAATTTCGCAAATGTTTGTGCAGATGCGCCACGAAGAACCGAAACCATTGCTCCTGTTCAGCAACAAAGAACTCTGCGAAATGAACAGACTGATAAACTGGAAAGTGTGATCAAAAGCTTGAAAGCTGCAAATTTGACGAGAACACTCGACTTACAAGAACTGTTCTCCGCATGCTTTAATCGTAGTTTCAGCACACCATCTCAATCTGCGTATATCTGTCTGGCTGGTCAAAGGCTCTCTTTACAACGTCGAATTCAACTCCAACGGGACTCGCGAGGGAAACCAGCATTCTTTTTTTTCGCATAGAATAGTAAAACATCAGCCCGCTGCAGATCTATCATTGTAAATGATTCGTTCGTAGTTTAGTGTTGGTTCCAACGTACTAGCAATTAATCTTTTTTTTTTTTTTAATGAAGGTTCAGCCGAGGCCTACTCCTCCAGGCTTTAACTTTGAAATTGCAACTGTACAAGGAAAGGCATAGTATCCATGGGACCCCCTTATCCCACAAAAACAGGAGTTTACATAGCTGGGTTAGACTGCGGTCACATCTACCGCGTAGCAGGATAAACGGTGGTACATCAGCCACAATACAAGGTTTCCATGTTAACATGTCCCTTACATGTTGCCGGTGGGGATTGAACCCTCGCCCCCACCTCAAGAGGCAAAAGGCCCAACCACCCAACCAAGCGGCTTGGGACACTAGCAATTAATCTTGCATACAACGTACTTGCAATGAATGAATGAGGGAGGTCACATGACTTTGGCGAGTCCAAACCACTTGAAACCAGTTGTAATTTTGTCTAAATCTTGCCAGTCTAAACCACTTGAAATCAGTTGTAATTTTGTCTAACTCCTGTTCTATCGGATACGGGAGGTTCTCTGGGTATTGTGTCCATTAAATTTGTTCTTTCAAAGTTAAAGCTCGGGGGAGTAAGTGCTTGCCGAACCTCCATTTTTAAAAAAAATGAAGGAGGTCATATTCGAAGTGGAAATATCTATTTGACAAAAACTTAGTCATCCACATAAGAAAAATGAGCCAAGCTACATTTACACACCAAAAGGTCAATATAGAACATCGACTTGAAAAAGCATGTTCGTGATTTGTAGTTTTTTTGGATTTTGCTTTTTTCAATGCAAGCTTTAACAATTGAAATATTTCACCTTTGAAGGTCATCCCGATGTGTAGGGACTCAAACTCTAAACATCTTGCTAGAGATTCGAGTGTGGTAACCGCCAAGCTACACTTATACGATAAATTTTCTTTCTACAATCATCATTTGTGTGAATGGAGGTTAAAGAAAAGCGCTTTAAATGCACATCTTATACCTCCATCATCTACATGCACCTAAATGACGAGACATTAAATGCTTTTTATATTGGTACAAGCCCATCAAAACCTAAACTTCATCTTGAGATACAAACTACATAGGATGGTAAAGCACATGAGATCTTTGATTTTCCATCATAATGATCAATCTATGTTTGGACATTTTTTTCAAATACTTTTTGTTGGATGAGAAAAGGGAACGATCCAAAATCCATTGAAGTTCTTTTGTAAATGATCAAGTAGTGATTTATTACATAGTGCATTCTTTACATGGATAATTGTTGTGTATTATGTCGTCATATTTGTGGTCTCATAAGAGTGGATATAGTTGTTCAACATGGACATGTCGCTCTTGCTAAGTGGTATATGTGACTCCATGAGTAGTATACTCATTCATTTAATATCAACTTCAATTCGCATCAAGCAAGCACCAAAAGTTTAGTCTATGTACACACATACACACTTGTGTATTAGATGTTTTGATGTGGATGAACACTCGTTGTAGAGCTACATAATTTTTTGTAACTATCATACATTGAGGTTTTGCTATAAAGTCAAACAAGTTCTTTTTGTGCATTTTTGTGCAAGAAGTTACTTTGGAGATGATTGAAAAAGAGCATGATGATGAAAGGTTGCTTGCAATGCAAAAGAGTATAAAGGGTGTGGAAATTCCCTTCAATCTTATCACCTCCATTACTCATAGATATGTGCATGCAAATGAGGGTCATTCATCTACACATGTTGTTGTTGTTGATGACGATGATGATGATCATGCTCATATTGATGATGATGATGAGGATGAAGAGGAGGCTGATGATTGATCGTTTTTATGTTTTCATCTCTACGTATTAAAATTATTTTCATGTCTAATAGTATGCATTAGAGTCTACACTACACTTTATATATTATGAATGGCATTTTGGAGTTTGCACTTACTTTCATATGCTAGTGACTATGTTTTTCTAAAAGTTTTATGTTTAAGTTCTTATCTATGTATTTCATACTTTCCTTTGTTTTATTGGGTCACATCAAAAAATATCAAAAATGTTTTTCCTTACTCATCATAAGTTAGATTCCAGTCAAAAGTCAAAAGTCAATTCTCATTTCTTGTCTGGTGTAATATTTTAAGGGTATCACAAGATTTTTTTTTTTTGGTTTTACGCATTTGATAGACAAAGTTATCAATGCATGTGTATATGTATCTCTTCCATTCCAATGAATTTTTTGTGTAGTAGGTGCAACAGGAACCACCACATGACCAAGAAATTGAAGATCATCATCTTCAAGCATGCGATTCACCTTCAATCATTGTATTTGTAAGTGTAATAGGATGTTTTTCAGCACCGTACACAATATTCCATAGCCCTTTTGCTATAAATACATGAGGCATCATATATTCCCACAATGGGTGACTAATACCATCCATCTTATCCTTAATGACCAACATACAAAAAACATGATTGCTTTCAACCATGGTGTCACTCTAGCACAATGGAAAGCACCAACATGAGGAGATCCACCTCATAATTGTCAATTGCGGAGACGTGAGGGTGGTATGATGACCATGAGCAAGTGGAGTGTAAATGAGCTTTTTAGCTCTTTTTATAGTTTTTCACTAGCTTTGACCCTATGCAGACCTAGTGTCCAACATAGTTAAAAATTAGGTTCCACTGCTTATTTGATGGCTCAAACTGAGTCCAAAAATCATGAAAATTGGTATGTAGATACTTCTAATACTCCTCAAGATTGAGGACTCCTCGGCTTGGAAAAAATGGAGTTGGATTAATCAAAAATGGATTTACAAGGTAGGTGGTGGAGTGATTACAATCATTGTTGGATGGTTGTTTCAAATAAAAAATAAAACATTTTGCCTATTTTCCAGATCATCATTGCTTCCCGTCTGTGCTTTTTCTTAGTTGCTCTTCTCTTTATCCTTGTCTTTGTTCACTAGATCCTTGTCCTTGCTAACCAACACTCCCTCCTCTCTTGCGTTTGTCATCCCTGACAGACCTTTGTTCGATAGGATGGTCAATGTAGTACTAGAGGATATCTGTTGCCAGTTCATGTTCTTATACTCGTAGCCCTTTCGCTATGTCAAATTGTAGTGCATCCCAATTGATAGCACTGGGGATCTTTGGGTGTGGTGTGGTATAGTATTATGAATACTTGATCTACTCGCATGCAAATAAATGAAGAAGATGGGTGGGTTTAGGAACGAACACTTTGGAGTGATACTCCTAGAAACCTGTAGTAAACATATCCTTGAAATTTCGCTTATAGCAAGCGGGGAGGTATCTGATGTGGGCATGCAAAGTGTAAGCCACACAAATGCTTGGGGTAGTGCTCATATCGTACACAAGATCATAGTTACCATTTGTAAAGCCAAGAATGGTGATATATGGGGCATATGCATTGCGAAAGGTTTTGAAGGCAATTTTCATCATGTCAAGAATCTTCAACATCATTTGTGCCACAACATCTGGCATAGGTTTTAGCCGAGGGATCCAGTGATATATAGTTGCAAGCATGTAAGATATAGATGATGGTCCCTGTGGTGGTGCGATTTATGGATAGTTAATCCATTCCTTGCATTGTGCATCATTATGGACTTTGATGGAAAAATCTTTCCACGATCTGTGCCTGGGGACTAGTCCATAACATGGATTGTATAGAAGATGAAGAGGCACATTAATCCATGTGCACAACATTTGAGGGTAAGTTTCTCGAATAGTTTTTTGCCAAGTTGGTTGAAAAATGGTACCTTTTTGTGTTGTTGGTGGTAAATCCTCGGGCTAGAATTGCATAGCAAAAGTGGGGGTTTTCCCAGTGACTCTCTAAATCTTTGCATTATAATCATCAAGAATGACAAAATATGGTCGATATTGTAGTTTTGATGTGGTGATTAGCTGGCGATGGGCTAAATTATAGAAATAAGCTGATTGGAGCACCATTTCTTCTATAACTTTCATGGCATGCATTTGAACCACTAAGCGGTCTTCATGAGTGCATCCAATGTCTTCTACTTGCTTAAGCCATGGGGGATACGGGGCTTCAAATGTCTATTGTCCCTCTTCTGTGATCTTGCCTCCTAGAACACGTTGAGGCTCATAGTCATCTTCAAAGTTTTGCTCTATTGGAATGGAGATGTTTTCTTCTTATATCGATGCCTTGGGTGGGGATCGAGGCCTCTCATATTGTAAAATTTTCATTCATAATTTCATAATCTATTGTTGTAAGGCCACCAAGTCAGTTGATTGTTGTGGTGATGATGTAGGTGGAGTTGTTGCTACTGTGGCCGGTTCATGACGGTGCTAGAGTTGGGCAACCTATTCGGACAATTGTTCATGTGCCTCAAGTAATATTACGTAATCTTCTAGAATGATTCAAATGCTTTCAAAAGGAACAACCTAAAATTTAGAGGGACTTATGGGTACCCCTAGCATATTCTCTATGGTTGCCTCTAGGTTCTCTTGATTTTTTTGTTGCAGTCTCTTATTCTCCTTATGTGCAGCTGCTAAATGTTTGCAGCGTAAAGCCATGTTGCACTGGAGTTTTGTATCACATTCCATTTGTGACTGCAAAAGGCCATCTACTTCCTTACATGTTTCTTGGAGCTTGGACTCAACTTCTATGTGGGACTTTTGTAAGAGCTTATATTGATGTTGAAGCTTTGTGATGTCCTTTTTGATGGTAGACACGTGCTTGCAATCGAATTGATTGTTCTTGAAGTTCCTATTTGGATTCTTCTAGCCTCAGTTACTCGCCTCTCAATCAAGTGGAATAGTGAATCATCATGTCTAATGCATGATTGACCTGCATGGATGCAATGGGTAGAAATGGTAATGCAGGGGGTTGGGAAATGGGGATGGGGTTAGTGGATGTCGTGCCTACTGTTGTGGTAGTCGATGATGTGAGTGAAATGGGGATGGGAATTGGTGAAATAATGGTGGTTAGGTAGGGTGCCATGGGTGGTGATATGTCCATGGGATCAGATGTTAGAGTGTGTGAGGTGTCTACCATAAAGATGGGTATGGAAGGTGTCGTGTTTGTGGTGGGTGTGAGTATAGGAGTGGACGTGTTGGGTAAGGGACCTCTAAATGGTTCAGGGACTTGGAGCATTGTATTTACAAAAGATGCAAAAAAATGAGGAAGGACCATTTTTGGTGTTTGTGATAGGAATAAAGATGAAGTTATGGACCACGGGTTGAAAGTAGGGTAACGTGTGATAGGGGTGGTGCTAATGTATATTGTGTTATGAGAATTGGCTGTCCTAGAATTGGTTGTAGGGCTAGATGACCGATGGTGAATTGGGGGTGGCACGCTGACCTATTATTGGTTATAAGATGTGGCTAGTGGAAGTGGTGGTGAACAATGGGTTGAGGAAGGATGAGAAAAGTGACAAGTGAGACATGGCTAGTCCCAGCAACGAAAAGGGCACATGTACTTCCAAAGACCAGGATTGAAGAGCAAAGGCCTATCACAGAAGAAGACTTAACTAAAGCCCTGGAAGATACACACAAATATACAGAAGGGCAAGTTAATCTACCAGTCCAAGGGCACCATTACCAACAGGCCCACAGAGAGACGGAAGCAAAAACAAAGCTCACCAAAGTACATTGTTACAAAGAAATAGGGTTGGATAATTCGAGCTCATCTTCGGATGCACAAGAAGAACCTGATACATCCTTATTGAACGTGGACATTCAAAGTGAATCCAAGGATGATGGACAATGGGATGAGCTTAATGAAGTAAATTACAATGAAACAGAAGAGGGCATGAAGGTGAATGATGACCACGTACACCCCGATCAAGACACCGCAAACAAAGAAGGAAACCAAAAAGGGGTACATGTCATCCAAATCAATGAGACTACAAAGATTCAAATCAAAGAGACACCGACTAAAGGAGAGGAATCCCTCAAGAATCCAAAAGAAGAACCAAAAGAAGCGACAGTGGAAGAATCGGAACCCTTCACTCCGATAAGGGTTGTGGCAGAACCCTCCCCCATGGATGTCACCTTTCAAGGGAGTGCCACTAAAGTTATTGAACTAGAAGAAGAACAAAAAGGACCGGAAATACAACTTCAGATCAGACAACCACATAACGAAACTATCCATGTGGAGCATGGAAAAGATGTACAAACCAGAGAAGCTCCAAGCATACCGAGAACGTGGTTGAATGTAGACATCGCTCAGCTCAAGCCAGTAGTGCAAGACATGATCAGAACCGCAATGGATACGCAACAGTTAATGCTTGAAGCTGATGAGGATTATGATCAAGCAATGCAGGACAAGCATGAACTTCAAGAAATGGGTAAGAATCTTTCAATAGAATTAAAGCTAGCAAGAGAGCAAATAGTACATAAAGAAAATGAAGTTCAAGAGGTCAAAAAGCAGTGCAACAATTTAGAGACAGAAAATGCAAAATTAAAAGAACAACTACAGGAATTACAAAAGAAATATGAGGTTAGCAAGGCTGAGAAGACTAGAATGAATGCAAGAAGTAAATTACTAGAATCACAAATAAAGGTATACATGGAGGAGGCAGAAAACCTAAGGAATAGAAACAAAGAGCTAATGATAGCTCTTCTGAGTGATCAGCCTGTAGAAGTTCAGGGAAGACCGGAAAAAGACATCAAGGAAATGGAGGACAAGATAGCTAAGTATGAAGATCAGCTCAAGCAAGAGCATGCAGTCATTGCCGAATGGGAAAAGAGGTACATGGATGATACCGCAGCTCTAAGGACAAAGTGGAAAAAAGCAGAGAATCGATATTTAGTCCAATGTAAAGAAGACACTGATCACCTTGATGTGGTAGCTCAAGAAATTCTCAAAAACAAGGACACAATTCCTAAGGCCAATGAAGAAATCAAGCAAAAAGACGAGATGATCAAGCAGCTACAAGAGAGGCTAGAGCAGAAGGCAACTGAGGGGACACCAGTAGTTCCAAAATCCACAGCGGCTACTGAGGAGATTGAGGTATGTCCTCTCTCTTCCCCCTTACATCATTCGCCGATAAGGGAGGACACGGAGATCCAATTTGAACGTAATAATTGGGATATTGCAGAACTTAACCGACATGAGGGGGCACTACTGGTGTCCCAACTTACTGTTGAGTTTGAAGATCAAATAATCCAAGTCATGAAGGAAGCTAAAATTGAAAGCAAAAACTTGGAACAAATCTTGAAGCCTTTTAATGTACCATATGGCCTCCTAAAAGAGCAAACGTGGCAATATATAAGGACAATGGCAAATACAGAGCTGGACAACAACCTCCAGTTCAACAATAATACTTTCAATTATACTCAAGAGGAATTCGAGAAAGCTGATCCTATCTGGAGGCGGAAGCTTTTGGAAAAGAACCCTACACTGTCGGTACAGTGGGAAGCATCGCCATATGTGCTTTAGGTAAACCCATCTTTTTGTCCAGTACCCCGCAGACGCTCTTGGCCGCAATTTTGGGAAGGACAGTGCCAGGGTAGCATTAATAATCAATGGCTGAATTATCCGCTCTTACCCAGTCCACTGCATAATTACCTACCAATGGAAGAGTACATGGTGAAAACCATGGAATTTTGGATTGCTAGATATGCAACTGTTCCAGATTTGGCCATCAAAATGACCAATAAAATATTTAGCATGCTCTTGACTGTAATTAAAGTCTTCCAACATGCCAAATATACATTTTTGAACTTCATCGGCATTACACAAGGATCCGAAGCGCTCGTTTTTTATCTTTCCACCATTCCGAGCCGCTTAACACTCATGGTCTATTATTCAAGACTCATGTTCCTGCCGAGCACATACATGCAGACTTTTGAAGAAGCATTTTTCACGTGCTTCCTCGAAATTGATTCAAAAATTTTTGTAAAGATGACTTCAAATCTTAACGCAAGACTGGTGGCTTATGAAACTAGCTCTTTTGCGGATCACTGATAAGCACCAGAGGATGGAGTGAAGTCAACACAGTGGAAAGAGTTTATGATATGTCACGCCAACCTGCTTAATCAAAGAGAGCAAACTGCCATTCAAACGTACTCACATCGCCACAAAAAGCCTGTCGAGGACGACAGAGTTCAGGAGGAGGGACGTATGGAAGGGGAATCAAGCAAGAAGAGAAGAAGAAGAAAATCAAAGACCAAAACTGCTCAATAAATAATGAAGATCATAAAGCAAAGATCCACCCTCTGCCCAAAGCCCCGCAGGGGCACGCATCAGGCAACAACGCCAAGCACCCAGGTCCTAAGGAATGGAATTAAAGAACAATCAGAACCAAGACATTTCATGGGAAGGACGGACCAGAGCCAGGAAGTATCCATGAAGAAGTGCAAGAAGATACTTGGCAGGTAATAATCCTCCCGCTGATCTTCTATGTGTGTGTAATGCTTGGAATGTGTGTGTAGGACTGTTGTCTACCCCTCCCCACTGTTTTTGAGCTACTGTAGTATGCGTGTGAGCTTGTAGGAGTAGTGGAGTGAGTGTGGGTGTTTCCCGCCATTCACTATTTTGGTCATAACTTCAAGCACAATTGTTAGAATCTAGTGAAACAACCTCCAATAGAAGCGTCTCATCAAGAGCTTCGAAAAGAACCCACTATTGGCCATATTCGGAGTTCGAAGCTGAGAAAAATCCTCGATTTAGTGAAAATTGTTGTAAGTGGTATCACGACAGACACTTTCAGTATTTCATAGATTTTGAGAGGTAGATTAGTCTTTTCTCATGCATATAAGCTGAACCACTTCATTTTCCATCATGTGCGCACATGTCCTCATACACTTGATTAGGTTGTTTCATAAGATTGACAAGTAAGCGTGTGTCAATTCTCCACTATACGCACTTGTGTGGCAAATGAGATTTAGTCTCTTTGGCACAAGTCCTAAAGTGTTCTTGACTTAGGTACACACATATACATATACATATACGTATACATATACGTATACATATACGTATACCTATACATATACCTATACATATACTTAAACGTATACCTATACATATACCTATACGTATACATATACATATACATATACATATACATATACATATACATATACATATACATATACATATGTGAAGAGAGATGGTGGATGCAATCCAAAGATGAGTAGGTGCTGCTACAACCAGCTTCACACCAGCCAACTGAGACTTCAGAGTTGATTAGTAGACCCTTTGAGCTTCCTAAATCCACCAAAATATCAGCCAAGTACTTTGGAACATGTATCCCAAAAGTTTAAGTCAAGATAGACTAGTTGCAAGATGACTAGCTCCCAAAACTTGCTATTTTCAGACATACACCTGCTGGAAAAAATGAACAGTTCTCTCAACCTGGTAGGAATTAGATAAATTCCTTTTGGGCATAGCACAATAGACTTAGCAAGCTTCCCAATTCCAGTTAAAGCACTTAAAATGATGGACTAAGCACTGAGAAGAAGATTCATCAATTTCTGGAACATGCCCACCATTCTCGGGGCTCTATAGAGATAGACCAATGAGTAGTAAAATGCAGATATCTCCAAAACTGTAAATCCAATGACTTGGACAATTTTTATACAGAAAGAAGACAGTAAGAGCTATCCAACGCACATTAAAACACTGAAAAATGTTGAGTAGAACTGGAGATATGACCTTCTGAAGTTATTGCTCTGAGTGAGTATAGCAGAGAACAAAACAGAGAAGTAGATGATGATAAATGTATAGATTCACGTATGATTACAACCACATTGGCAATGAATATTTGCACAATGGGAGTAGAATGATAGAGCTATGGAGTAAGCTCTTCAATCTCTACAAAAGGACATGAAGTGGTCACGTACAAGGCTTGCTAATCGCCTCTTCCTTTTTGCTCTTTTTATAGCTATTCTTGGAGGGAGTTTTGAATTCGAATTCGAATGGCTCCACCTAAAAGTGATCCCCAAAGTTAGGAGATATTCCCTCAGCTCAAAAATTCGTGGTTTTAGGTAGTTAGAGCCACGAGTTTGCTTTTACATCATGGATGAGATAAGCCATCTTTTTCCTTTTTCCTTTTTTCAATTACAAGAGATAAAATGTACTCTTTTACAAGAGGTGTTCACATGACTACACATGTGACTTACAAATGATCATAGTATCAAGCATATCAAGCATGTAAGCTTGGGTAAAATGCAACAACAGCTCCCCCTCAAGCTTAACATGTTGGGCCTCCAAATAAGTCTTCAATTGTCCTTGATTTCCTGCAAGCCAATCATCAACTTGAATCTACTTAACTTTGTACCATCAAGAGCTTTAGTCAACATGTCTGCACATTGCATATCTGTAGAGACATAGAATAATTGAATATCCTTGCTCATAATCTTCTCCCTTACATAATCGTAGTGGACTTCAATATGCTTGGTTCTAGCATGGTATACCGGATTAGCTGCTAGATGTAGTGAGCTTGTGTTGTCACCAAAAATGTGAGGTGTTGAAGAATGAAGTCCAAGATCTGTGCACAAAGACTTTAACCACATGATTTCTTGAGTTGCATTAGCCAAACCTCTATATTTGGCTTCGGTAGAAGATAATGCCACGGTTGGTTGCTTCTTCGATGACCAAGAAATGATTTTTGAACCTGCAAATGATATATACCCGGATGTGCTTCTTCTATCATCTCTAGATCCGACCCAATCTGCATCTGAGTAGACCTTTAGCTCAATATCTGAAGTAAATGAATAAAACAAACTTTCAGTCATGGTCCCCTTTAGGTACTTGAGGACTCTCTTGGCCGCTTCCATATGTGGTCTTCTCGGCTTATGCATAAACTGACTCAATATGCTAACACTATAGCATATATCCACCCTTGTGAGTGTTGCATAGTTCAAACTTCCAACCAATCTTTGATAGCTTGTGATGTCTTCAATTGGCTCTCCTTCATAAGCACTAAGCTTATGATTGTGCTCCATAGGTGTACCTGCACACTTGGTATTTTCCATCTTGAACTTGACGAGCATGTCATGCACATACTTCCTTTGTGTGATGTATATACCTGAATCTGTGTAGATCAACTCCAATCCAAGAAAATAAGTGAGTGGTCCGAGGTCACTTATTTTGAACTCCTCCTTCATTTGACTCTTTACCTGTTTGATTCCTTCAAGATCATTGCTTGTGATAATAATATCATCAACATACACACATAAATAGATCACTTGAGATCCATTCCTCTTTATGAACAAAGAGGTATCCGCCTTGCTAGCTTTGAATCCTTGGTCTTGCAAATAAGTCACCAATCTGAAATTCCAAGCTCTTGGAGCTTGCTTCAATCCATACAAAGCTTTCTTTAGTTTACATACATAGTTAGGATGATGTGCATCCTCATATCCAGGAGGTTGTGTCATATACACTTCCTCAGAAATCCATCCATTCAAGAAAGCATTCTTTACATCAAGTTGATAGAGATTCCAATTTCTAGATGCAGCAAGATTAATGAGAACCCTAATTGTAGGCATTTTTGTAACAAGAGAGAAAGTCTCCTCATAATCAATACCATGGGTTTGAGCAAAACCTTTAGCAACTAACCTTGCTTTGTGTCTATTTATACTTCCATCTGGATTCCTCTTGATTTTGTATATCCATCGAGATCCAATTACCTTCATAGATGGCTTGTTAGGTACAAGCTCCCAAGTGTCATTCTCCTTCAAGGCTTCCATTTCTTCATCCATTGCATCTCTCCAAGCTTTCTTGCTTTGTGCTTCTTCGAATGTGGTAGGTTCTTCATTGGTTGAATCCTTTGCAATGTAGATTGAGTGCTTGGTGACCAAAGAAGTATCATAACCAAACCTCTCAGGTTTCTTCTTCTCCCTTGAAGACCTTCTAAGTGGTTGATGTGAGCTCTCGGGTCCATATGTAGCATCCTGTATCTTTGCTTTACCTTTGTTCTTCCATAGCTTTAGCCTTTCCAAGTCTTCTAGGTCAATGTCCGAATCACTTTCTTCAATCTGCTTTGGCTCCTTTGGTTAAAGTGATGGAAAATCTTCATCCAAGTCATATGGCAGCTTCACTTTCCTGTCATCATCAAACCATGATTTGTTTTCATAAAAAATTACATCTCTACTCACAGAAAATCCTTTATTGGTTGGATTGTACAATCTATATCCTTTTTGGTTTTGATCATAACCAATGGATACACACTTCTCTACCTTGGGATCCAATTTCCCTCTTACTTGAGAAGGAATGTGAGCATAGGCTACGCATCCAAAGATTTTACCATGCTCTAGACTAGGTCTTCTTCCATTCCACACTTCATATGGAGTGGTTCCATCTAGTGACTTTGATGGAAGTCTATTTATGAGATATGTGGCTGTAGACACAGCCTCTGCCCATAGGTAGTTTGGCAATCCCTTTTCGTTGAGCATGGACTTGCAGCTTCAACAATAGCTCTGTTTCTCCTCTCTGCTACACCATTGAGTTCGGGTGTATACCTTGTAATGACTTCCCTTTTAATTCCTCTTTCATGCAAGAAGACATCAAATTCAGAAGAGAAGTATTCTCCTCCACCATCTGATCTGAGTCTTTTCAAAGTCCTACCTGTTTGGTTTTCAACAAGAGCAATATACTTCTTAAAGCAATCAAACACTTCATCCTTGTGCTTCATGAAAAACAGAATGGTCCACTTGCTACAATCATCTATCAAAGACACATAATATCTTGAGCCTGATATAGATGGCTCCTTACTTGGACCCCACACATCCGTGTGCACTAGATCCAAAGGATTTTGATACATATATCCTTTCTTATTGAAAGGTTGTCTATGAGCCTTGTCGAGTTGACAAGCTTCACACTTATAAATCATGTGTTGCCTTGCGATATTAGGAAAACCAAGTACACTTTGGTCCCTGCAAATTTGTTTGAGTGTCCTCTCACCAATGTGAGCAAGCCTTTTGTGCCATATCTCCAACTCTGTTAGAGTTTGAGATCCATAGCTAAACAAAGCTATGTTCTTTGTATCTTCCACTTCAAAAGTGAAAAGCCTTCCTGTCTTTTCTCCTTTGGCAATCCTTCGAAAGCCTTGCCTTGGGTCTTCAACATATGCTCCAAATCGGTTGAATCTAACCTGCAATCCTTTTTCAACAATCTGTCCAACACTTATTAAATTTTTGGTAATTGTAGGGACATACAAGACTTTGCTTAAGAGGTTCATATTCCCATCTGATGTCTTCACATTACCTATCTTCTCCACTGAGTGCTTTGTGTCATCTCCTGTCTGCACTTCATGCTTGTTATGAGGATCTTCCAAATCATAAAGTAAAGCCACATTTCCTGCTACATGGTTTGAGCATCCCGAATCAATGTAAAATATGTGATCATCATCCTTACCCTTCTTCACTGATAGATTCATAATCAATAATGAATCTTCTTGACTTTGATCCTCTGCATAGTTATTGTAATCTCTTCTTCCTCTATGGCCACTTTGATAGTTGTTGTTGTTGTAATTGTTGTTGTAGTAGTTGTTGTAGCCTCCATTGTACCTACCTCTATTTGATCCATAGCCACCTCTATTGAATCCTCTTCCTCTTGAGTTGCTCGGGTTCCTGAAACATTCTTCAGTAGTATGGTTAGATAAGCCACATATGTTGCAAGGTTGAGATGATTGGAATCTCCCCCTGCCTTGCTTTCCACTTCTGCCTCTTCCTCTAGCTCTTCCTCTACCTGCAAAGTTTGCTTGGAAAGAGCTACCTTCATCTTCATTCTTCCTATTCTTTGACTTGTCCTTGACCTTAGCTTTATCAAAATATAAGGCAGAAGTTTGATTACCTCTTGAGGACTCACCACCTTTGCTAATCTTTGCTTCATGAGTGAAGAGTTGGCCCATGAGTGTGTTGAGGTCGGGTACATGCATATCCATGTATAAATCCATTGTTGTTGTGAATGACTCCCACTTGTCGTCTGCTTTGATTCCATTTATGATTTGTCTAATGATTTGCTCCTCTTCAATTACCTCTCCAATGCTTTCAAGTTGGTCGGAAATCTCCTTCATCTTTGTGACATAATCAGTCACATTTTGCTTCGGGCTTTTCTTCATTGTTGTGAACTCCATCCACAATTGGTTCTTCCTTGCTCGAGTGTTGGAAGAGAAGAAAGAAGCAAGTGCATTCCAGGTCTCTCTTGATGTCTTGCATCCCTTGACATGAGGTAAAAGAAAATAAGAGATTGAGTTTAGAATATAGGACCTTGCAAGTGCATCCATCGAACACCAATTCGAAAGTCCTTCCACTTCATGTGATGGTTGCCCTTTGTTCCTCATGGTTGGCATTGCTTCATCTCCGGATATGAATCCATATAGATTCCTCCCTTGAAGGTAAGCCTCCATCCTTAGAGACCATGCCGGGTAGTTTTTTCGATCCAATTTATCAATTGTTGATGGAAATCCATCTCCCATGTTGCTTGACTATGCTCTGATACCACTGTGAAGAGAGATGGTGGCTGTAATCCAAAGATGAGTAGGTGCTGCTACAACCAGCTTCACACCAGCCAACTGAGACTTCAGAGTTGATTAGTAGACCCTTTGAGCTTCCTAAATCCACCAAAATATCGGCCAAGTACTTTGGAACATGTATCCCAAAAGTTTAAGTCAAGACAGACTAGTTGCAAGATGACTAGCTCCCAAAACTTGCTATTTTTGGATATACACCTGTTGGAAAAAATGAACAGTGCTCTCAACCTGGTAGGAATTAGATACATTCCTTTTGGGCATAGCAAATAGACTTAGCAAGCTTCCCAATCCATGTTAAAGCACTTCAAATGATGGACTGAGCATTGAGAAGAAGATTCATCAATTTCTGGAACATGCCCACCATTCTCGGGGCTCTACAGAGATACACCAGTGAATAGTAAAATGCAGATATATCCAAAAATGTAAATCTAATAACCTTGAAAATTTATATGCAGAAAGAAGACAGTAAGAGCTATCCAAGGCACATTAAAACACTGAAAAATGTTGAGTAGAACTCGAGATATGACCTTCTGAAGTTACTCCTTTGAGTGAGTATAACAGAGAACAAAACAAAGAAGTAGATGATGATAAATGTATAGAATCACGTATGATTACAACCACATTGGAAATGAATATTTGCACAATGGGAGTAGAATGATAGAGCTATGGAGTAAGCTCTTCAATCTCTACAAAATGTCATGAAGTGGTCACGTACAAGGTTTGGTAATTGCCTCTTCCTTCTTGCTCTTTTTATAGCTATTCTTGGAGGGAGTTTTGAATTCGAATTCGAATGGCTCCACCTAAAAGTGATCCCCAAAGTTAGGAGATATTCCCTCAGCTCAAAAATTCGTGGTTTTAGGTAGTTAGAGCCACGAGTTTGCTTTTACATCATGGATGAGATAAGCCATCTTTTTCCTTTTTCCTTTTTTCAATTACAAGAGATAAAATGTACTCTTTTACAAGAGGTGTTCACATGACTACACATGTGACTTACAAATGATCATAGTATCAAGCATATCAAGCATGTAGGCTTGGGTAAAATGCACCAACAACATATACATATACATATACATATACATATACATATACATATACATATACATATACATATACATATGCATATACATATACATATACATATACATATACATATACATATACATATACATATACATATACATATGCATATACATATACGTATGCATATACATATACACATACATATACACATATATATACATATACATATACACATACATATACATATACATATACATATACATATACACATACATATACACATACATATACATATACATATACATATACATATACATATACATATACACATACATATACACATACATATACATATACATATACACATACATATACACATACATATACACATACATATACACATACATATACATATACATATACATATACATATACATATACACATACATATACACATACAGATACACATACATATACATATACATATACATATACACATACATATACACATACATATACATATACATATACATATACACATACATATACACATACATATACATATACATATACATATACATATACATATACATATACATATACATATACATATACATATACACATACAGATACATATACATATACATATACATATACATATACATATACATATACATATACATATACATATACATATACATATACATATACATGTACATATGCATATACATATACATATACACATACATATACATATACATATACATATACATATACATATACATATACATATACATATACATATGCATATACATATACGTATGCATATACATATACATATGCATATACATATACGTATGCATATACATATACAAATATGTATACATATAAGTATACCTATACATATACCTATACGTATACCTATACATACACCTATATGTATACATATACATGCACATATATGTATACGTATATGTGCACGTATACGCAATGTGTATACGTTTTATACGTATACGCATATGCATATGTTTTATACGTTTACGTGCACGTGCATGTGTATGTGTACGTATACGTGTACGTATACATATAGGTATACATATACCTATACATATACCTATATGTATACGTATAAGAAGAACTATACGTATACATATATGTATAGGTATATCTATACCTATACATATACCTATACGTACACATATATGTATACGTACACCTATACATATACGTATACATATAGCTATACCTATATGTATACGTATACCTATATGTATACGTATAGATATAGGTACAGGTATATGTATAGATATATGTATAGGTATACATATACCTAAACATATACATATACATATACATATACGTATATGCATACATATACTTATATGTATACGTATACGTATACCTATACGTATACGTATATGTATACATATACGTATAGATATACATATACATATACATATACATATACATATACATATACATATACATATGGCATATACATATGGCATATACATATGCATAAGCATATACATATACATATAGATATACATATACATATACATATACATATACATATACATATACATATACATATACATATACATATACATATACATATACATATACATATACATATACATATACATATACATATACATATACATATACATATACATATACATATACATATACATATACATATACAACATATACATATACATATACATATACATATACATATACATATACATATACATATACATATACATATACATATACATATACAAATACAAATACATATACATATACATATACATATACATATACGTATACATATACATATACATATACATATACAACATATACATATACATATACATATACATATACGTATACATATACGTATACATATATGTATACATATACCTATACATATACGCATACATATACCTATACATATACCTATACATATACCTATACATATACCTATACATATACCTATACATATACGTATACATATACGTATACATATACCTATACATATACCTATACATATACCTACACATATACGTATACATATACGTATACATATACCTATACATATACCTATACATATACCTATACATATACGTATACATATACCTATACATATACGTATACATATACCTATACATATACGTATACATATACGTATACATATACCTATACATATACGTATACATATACACACACACACATACATACATACATACATATATATATATATATACACACACACACACACATACATATACCTATACATATACGTATACATATACCTATACATATACATATACATATACCTATACATATATGTATACATATACCTATACATATACCTATACATATACGTATACATATTCGTATACATATAGGTATACATATATGTATACATATACATATACATATACATATACATATACGTATACATATACGTATACATATACATATACATATACGTATACATATACGTAAACATATACGTATACATATACATAAACATATACATAAACATATACGTATACATATACGTAAACATATACGTAAACATATACGTAAACATATACGTAAACATATATATAAACATATATGTATACATATACGTATACATATACATATACATATACATATACATATACATATACATATACATATACATATACATATACATATACATATACATATACATATACATATACATATACATATACATATACATATACATATACATATACATATACATATAGCTATACATATACATATACATATACATATACATATACCTATACATATACATATACCTATACATACACATATACATATACATATACATATACATTTACATATACAGATACATATACATATACATATACATATACATATACATATACATATACATATACATATACATATACATATACATATACATATACATATACATATACATATACATATACATATACATAACATATACATATACATATACATATACATATACATATACATATACATATACATATACATATACATAGACATATACATAGAGATAGACATATACATATCCATATACATATACATATACATATACATATACATATACATATACATATACATATACATATACGTATGCGTATATGTATACATATACATATACATCTACATCTACATCTACATCTAAATATGCATATGCATATACATATACATATACATATACATATACATATACATATACGTATACATATACATATACATATACGTATACAAATACATATACATATGCATATACATATACATATACATATACATATACATATACATATACATATACATATACATATACATACACATACACATACACATACACATACACATACACATACATATACATATACATATACATATACAAATACATATACATATACATATATTTATACCTATACATATACCTATACTCTTGAAAAACAAGTCTCAATCATGCAAAAGGGCTCAACCACGAGTTTTGCAAGTGTACCAATCAAAAGGAGGACCCAATGTCATGGAATAAAGTAAGGAGCTCCAGCAACTCAATCAAATTCAAATCTCATCAAATTAGCCACCAAAAAGTGCACCTACATTGATTGGTGGGTGGTTAGGTAGATTTTAGGAAACAGAAAACTCTATATAAGCATCATCCTACCTTTGTTTCTTGCGTTGTATGAATTCCATGAGTTTACCACTTAGTTTAGTGAAGTCATAAACTCCAGCAAGCAGCTCCCTTGCTTGCTTACCTCATTTTCTCATGATTTTGCTCTGCTCTATCTAGAGGTGTAGTTAGGCTTTTCCAAATGTTATTGCACCAGATTGCAGAGTATTGTTTTCTCTCTCAGTGTTCTCATTCTCATTTATTTCAAACTTCATTTGGTCTCTCATGTTGTGCCCTGAATGTTGCCAAAGTTTCAAGTTATTTGGCTGAGTGAGTTGTGAGAAATTTCCAACTTTGTGAAGGTATATCTGTGCACGTAGGTAGAGAATGTTGCAAAGAGGTAGCCTGGTTTGCAGAGGATGGTTCTCCCAGCTGGAATATCCATTTGGGATGATTTAAATCTTGTTAGGTAGCTCTTATAGTTTAATACAAGTCTGCAAAATTTCATTTTAAGTCTCTGTAGTGGTGCAGAGAAAAGTTCAGAATAGTGAGCATATATCATTGCTTGTGGACCTAGTGGAGGGCAACCATCTTCCATTTTTGCATTGGGGTGTTAGAATCATCCCCCATCAGTGGTATCAGAGCCATTTTGGAGGCTTGGAGACATCATTGACATCATATTGAAGACTTGAAGGGATCAAGACAACTCGTGGAAGCACAAGGAGGAGTCATCAAAGCAAGAAGACATCAAAATGGGGCTACGTCAATCGAGATCTCAACAAGGCGAAGGTTACCAAGGGAGAAGCTATCAAAAGGTAATATCCACACCTTCTAAAGCATGCAAAAACTTGAGGAGAAGCTAGTGGAGCATCTTAGAGCTTAGTATGACTGAGTATAATGCACAAATAGAGAAGTTAGAGAAAGACAATTATCAACCATGGAAATTTAGAGTTATCAACTACCTTATGGGCAATGGACTGTGGTGATTAGTGAGCGGCATGGAGCCAATGCCTCATGTACATGATCCACCACTTCAAGACCAGGTCAAGGCACTTATTGAATGGATAGAAAGGGATAGGAGAGTCATATTCATTCTATCTCAACACATAAGCAATAGCATGATAGGGCACTTACAAGACTTGGACACATCCAAGAAGGTTTGGGAGACCTTGGAGAGATTGTACTCTTCATCAACCAAGGCAAGGAAGATTCAGCTCAAGAATGAGCTGAATAATCTTAGGAAATCACCAAGTACTATCATAAATGAGTACATTTTGAAGGTTAAGGAACTTGTAGATGCTTTAGGCTCAATTGGGAGCCCAACCGAAGACGATGATCTTGTTGCACACACTCTCAATGGCTTGAGAGGGGATGAAAGGTGGAAAGCATTCACCACATTAGTTTATGTGAGGGATTCGCTACCAGAATTTGATCAATTAGTCATATTGATGGTGACCGAGGAGATGAACCAAGGAGGTTCACAATCAAAGGGAAGCCAAGCCAAAGTTTTCTATGCAGGTAGAGGCAAAGGCAAAAGAGGTGGACAAAACTCCCAAGGCAGAGGGAGAGGAAGGTCAAGCTCAAGCTCAAGAAACCAAGAAAGCTCCAACCAAAGCTATGGATCAAGAGGAAGAGGAAGGAGTAGAGGAAGAGGAGGAAGATCGCATGGAAGAGAAGCATCCAATGGAGAATGCTACAATTGTGGAAAACCGGGCCATTATGCAAGAGATTGTTGGTCCAAAGGAGGAGGCAATCAAGGATACAAAAGGAACCAAGGTAATTATGCTAGTACTTTGACAAATTCAGAAAATTAGAACTTGCTTATGATGTATGGTTCAAGTGAAAGAGTCAATTCAGATTTTACATGGTACATTGATAGTGGTTGTAGCAACCATATGAGTTGCAATAAAGATGTTTTCTTTAATTTACATTCACCCATCACTCAAGGACATGAAGAGACAGTGGATGACACTGAGCACAAGATTACACATGTGGGAGATGTTGCATTGAATGGATCTCAAAGCTCCAAGGTGTTGAAGGATGTGTTGCATGTGCCAACCATCACAAAGAACTTGGTTTCAGTAGGTCAAATGGTTGAAAGAGGTTATGAGGTGAGGTTGAATGAGCAAGGATGTTTTGTTGAAGACCCCATGCAGGACTACAAGCTCATAGCAAAGGGAAAGAAGCAAGGAAGACTCTTCATCATGGAGGTAAAGCCATCAACCCCTCACACTGTCTACTTGTCAATTGGAAATAAACAGATTGCAGAAATCAACTTATGGAATAAAAGAATTGTGCACATAAACTTACAAAGGATGAAGGACATGCAAAGGAAGGGCTTGGTGAGTGGTCTACCTGATCTTACATCTCAGAATATGCAACATTTGTGCCATGTTTGTCAATTAGGAAAACAAAGCAGGTTGCCATTCAAGAAGGGAGCACATGTGAGCAATGAAGTGTTGAATCTCATACACACAGATGTATAGGGACCTACAAGGGAGCCATCCATTGGAGGTAATAGATATTTTTTCACATTTATAGATGATCATTCAAGGTTTTTTTGGATGCATTGCATGAAGTCAAAGTCAGAGGTGTTTTACCACTTCAAGAGGTTCAAAAACCTAGTGGAGAAGGAAACAGAGAAGTATATAAAGACTCTCAGATCGGATGGAGGGGAAGAGTATTTTTCAAATGAATTTTCAGATTTTCTACATAACCATGGCATCAAAAGGCAATTCACTTGCAGGAATACACCTCAACAAAATGGGGTGGCAGAAAGGAAGAATAGATACATAGCAGAAGTGGCTAGATCTTTATTAAATGAAATGAATGTTCCTAACTCTCATTGGGCTGATGCAACAAATATAGCCATATACATTATGAATAGGTGTCCAACCTCAAGAGTACATGGATTTACACCTTATGAAGCTTCATGTGGTAAGAAACCCAACCTTTCACATCTCAAAGTATTTGGTTGTGTGTGTTATGTTCACATACCTCAAGAATTGAGACACAAGTTACACCCGAAGCCAGATAGGTGTATATTTCTTGGATATTCTTCATAGCAAAAGGGTTTTAGATGCTATAACCCTTGCAACAAAGAGCTTAAGGTATCTAGGGATGTAATATTTGATGAGTTGTTTCCTTGGTATGGTAGCAAAGATGTGTTAAAGGTTGATGATGCATATGAAGCTGAGAAGAAGTTCAAAAAGCAACAACAAAGCATGGAGATAAGTGGTCCAACCACTTCAAGCACACCATCAGAAACGAGTACTACATTAGGTTGGCATGGAAGGACAAGGAATGAAGCTCATTCAAGTGACAGAAGTAGCAAAGGAAAGGAAAAGGCAAATGACGAAGACCATCGATGGGTAGACATGGAATCTACAAGTGACGAAGATATGGAAAAATTAGAAGCTCCAGGATTTAAAGCATCCAAACCAAGGAGGAGGAGAACAAAGGACATGAAAGTCATTGGCAACAAATGGGTGTACAAGGTAAAGAGGCATGCACATGGGAGCATCTCTAGGTATAAAGCAAGGCTGGTTGCCAAAGGTTTTGCTCAAACCTATGGCATAGACTTTGAGGAAACATTCAACCCAGTAGCTGAGATGTCCACCATCAGAAGTTTGATTGCAATTTTAGCCTCAAAAGGTTGGAAGATGTACCAGTTGGATGTGAAGAATGCTTTCCTTAATGGAGAGCTTGAAGAGGTAGTCTTCATGGACCAGCCCCAAGGCTTTGAAGATGAGAGGTTTCCACATCATGTATGGAGGATAAAGAAGGCTCTTTATGGACTCAAGCAAGCCTCAAGAGCTTGGAACCAAAGACTTGTGGACTACTTAGTAAAATGTGGATACAATCAGATTCATGCAGACCCATCACTCTTTGTGAAGAAGGAAGGTAGCAAAATTGTTTTCATTTGTATATATATATATCTTCATAAGTTCAGAGTTATCCAAACTTACGAACTCAAGATAGAGAACACAAACACATACACATTGGAAAAAATAACAAACAAAAGCAAGAGTCTTAATACCAATATAAGACATGAAAAATACAACCAAGAAAGAAAAAACCAAGAAAGAAAACAAATACAAAAAGAGATGCACACACACTCACATGAACACAAACACACATACACACACACACACACAAAACAAAAAATAAATAAATAAATAAAATAAAATAAAAAATAAAAAATAAAATAATAATAATAAATTAAAATAATTCCATAAATAAATAAATAAATAATGATTATATATATATATATATATATATATATATATATATATATATATATATATATATATATATATATATATATATATATAAGCAAATTAAACAAAAACAAAACGAAATAAAATGTGCATCGTCAACTTCTATGTCTGTCCTAAACAAGAAGTATCAGAATTACAGGGGATGATTTGATCATTACAGGGGATGATGAAGCCAACATCAAGGACATAAAGAGGAAGCTTGGATGTGAATTTAAAATCTCAGATTTAGGGATTTTAAGGTACTTCCTTGGGATTGAAGTACTATATAAAGAGGAAGGTATATACTTGATGCAAAGGAAATACATTCTTGATCTTTGGAAGAAGTTTGGCTTGTGTGATTGCAAGCCCATTTCAAATCCATTAGAAGTAAATGTTAAACTAAGTGCTCATGAAGGTG
>CM035417.1:157960332-158037832 GCA_020310875.1 Ceratopteris richardii | reverse complement strand
AAGGTCTCATTGCAGTGTGCGTGTGCCGACAGAAGGTATTCACTCCTCCCCCTTTGTGGAAGCTTGGTGCAAGGTGTGCACAAGGATAAGCTTGAAGCAGGTGGAGGTCTGGTGTAGAGGAGGCCGGTGGCAAGAAGACTTTGGGATATTGGGTATTTTGTAATTGAGCACTCTGTGTGATTGTGCACAGAAGTATTGGCTTGTATTTTGCTTCAAACATTGTAATTGTCTTACTGTAATCAATCGGCAGAAGCTTCCAAGGTGTATTTCCTCTTTTGGTCCTTTCATTTTCTCCTACAAACCCTCAAACTCCTTCTTGTCTAAGAACTCCCCCAACAAAATTTGGCACGCCCGGTGGGACCTCCAAGGAGATTTGAGCTTAGGAGAAACCAAGTGCAAAGCATAGAAGAGATCAAGTGTCGACAGAACCACAGTGCTACTTCATCAAACAAAAGGAAAATATTCTTATCAAGTGTCTCATATTCAGTGGGCTATGAGCTGCTCATGACCGCAACCCAGTCCCAAATATTGAGGGTCACCTGCAAGCAGACAAGAAGGAAGGTTGTTAGAAGGTCCCCCAGTCCATTATCTTCAACATCATCAGTCAAGAGCATGGCGGGTCAGGTAGACTTGGAAACTTTACTCTCTAGATTAAATATAAAGTTTCCTTCTTTCAAAGGCCTAGCTCTGGAGGATCCGGATGAACACATTAGAAGGTTTTTGGCACTATGTAAGACTAGAGGCATAATGGGTAGGGAGGATGCCTTTTTTATTCTCTTCCCTGCCACATTAGAAGGATTAGCTGATAAGTGGTTCAGCCAGTTTGCTGAAAACCATTTTACCACTTGGGATGTGATGAAAGATGCATTTAAAAATCAGTTCCAGCATGGCAACACTGCGGAGATTATCATAGAAGAGCTAGAAAATTTAAGATTGGGTCCAGGAGAAAAGTTCCCAGAGTTTGTGACTCGGGCCAAAGCACTAATGGCTAAATTGCCAGATCCACCCCACGATTTTTTTGTTAAGAAATGGTTGGCTAAGCCCCTACCAGTGGCCACCCAATGCAAAATAAAGGAATTAGTGTTACCTACAGCCTCCATAGAGGAGTTCATCAGCACAGCCACACGCTTGGAGCAGATAAGGTACCAGTATGGAGCAACTTCTTCCCAACCAACATATGGTACAGAAATGGAGGATCTAGTGATACAGCTAAGGAAAGAGCTGGAGGGCTTAAAAAGAAATAAGCCCTACAAAGAGGAGGAGAATGTTGTTGCTCAGTTGAGAAGGGAGATTGAAGCACTAAAGCTCCAAAAGGAGGAGGAGGCCCAGGTAGAGGAATTGGCTCAGCTTCGACAGGAGTTGCAGGAGCTCAAAGGAGGTGGCATCAAGAGTGGACTTTGGTGCTCCATGTGCAACAAGCAAGGTCACATAGTAAGTGAATGTCCTCTGTTAAGTGTGACTTGTCAATTATGCAGGAAAGTTGGCCATGAGGCCCATGAATGCCAATCAAGAGGAATGCCTGCAACGACATACTGGACACAAGGAGGACCCCCAACACCAGCAAATGTGATGGCTGCTGCACCAAATCAAGGTAACAACTATAATCCTAGACAGAGGAATAACTTTGGAAATGGGCCTAGGAGCCCAATCATCTGTTTCAGATGTGGAGAATGCGGGCACTATCAAAGTAGGTGCACCCTACCAGAAAATGCCCCTCCTTGCAAGAACTGCCCTGATGCAAGAGACCATTATACAAATTCTTGTCCTAAGAATCAAGCCTCTTCATCCGAGCCTCATATTCAAATGATTTCGGTGCACAAAGAAGAAGTGTCTGATCTAGTCAATGAGCCATCACCATCTACCAGGGTGGTGCAATTAGAAGAAATAGAATCTTTGACTGTGCAGACAAGAAGCAAGGGGAAGGCTCAAGCAGACATAGAACAAGGGTCAAAGGTTAAGGAATGGAATCAAAACAGAGAACCATCTGAAGATAAAGTCACCACAGGTGCAGGTACAAGTCAAAAAGGAGATCTCATATGCACCAGTGATGCCATTGGGCATGCCTTCAACAGGGCTCATGAGGAGTTTGATAAGTCAACTGGAGCCCATGCTCTCAAGGAATCAGAGGCTTCAAAACTACTCAAGGCCATGAAAAAGGAGGTTAGTATTTTTTATTTAATAAAGATGGATGGGAAATTCAGGTCAGAGTTATTGTAGATCATTGATGAAGCTTCCACTACAAGTTTGGTGGCAAAGACTGCTGTTTTACATAAAGGAAAAATTGTAGGGGAAGCACCCCTTACAAATTATAAAAGTCCTCGGCTAACAGTATCTATCAAGGGTCATGAATTTCAAGGAGTTATTGTGGATGGTGGTTCTGGCATTAACTTGATGCCTGAACATACCATGGAAAAGATTGGACTCCACCCTTCAAGGCCTGCAAATTTCACTATTACTTTGGCAGATCAGAGCAAAGTAAGGCCCTTGGGAGTGATCCCAAAAGTTCCACTTGAAGTACAAGGTAATCTATTCATTTTGGATTTTGTGGTTTTAAGATTGCCCTAGGTTGAAGGAGGATTTCCCCTCTTAATTGGACGACCATGGCTGAGGCATGCAAGTGTCATTCATGATTGGGGCAAGGACACTATTTGGGTACAAAAGAAAGGGCAAGAGCTGACACAGATTCATTTAGAAGAGGGCCCAGATAATCAAGGAAACACTAGCATGATGCAAACAGTTGGCATATGCATGGAAACAGAATCGGAGGATCAACCCCAAATAGATTTTGAGGAAGAAGAGGATATTCTAAATTGGCTCCAAGCAGGCAACTCTTCCTCTTGTTTTGGAATTTTTCTTAATAATTCTTGCATGACTGAAGGTTATGATGAAGATAAGGAAAAAGTCCAGGTTGATGGATTGGGAGAGCCCATCACAGACCACAGAAGGGGCAGGAAGACACCCCTCAAATACAACTTGGAGGAGGATATGACAACCACAGATAAAGAGGTTACTAAAGCTAAAGGCAAGGTAAAAAATGAAAGTGAAGAATGTTCTTTCCCAATTCAAGAAATCCATGCAGGATGGATGCAGGACAAGGAGGAACACATTGAAGTCCAAAATACACCTGCTTATGAAGCAATGCATGAAAAGCTAGTAGAAGAAGACAAGGAAGAAGATGAGCACGAAGATAATATGGTAGAGAGAAATCCTGTCCAAGAAATACAATTAGGCACTCAAGACAATAATCGGCCAGTTTTGGTGGCCACTTGGTTGTGGAACCACCCAGGGCTCCTTGAAAAGGTAAAATCATTCTTGACCCATTATACAGATGTTTTTGCCTGGCATTATAAAGACTTAGAAGGAGTGCCTGCAACTTATGGAGAGCACAGAATCCCTCTGGTTGATGGAGCCAAACCCATAAGAGGGAAGAGTTATAGACTTAATCCAAAATATGCTAAAGCTGTCTATGTGGAAATACAGAAGATGGAGGATGCAGGAATCATCATTCCTGTAGAACACTCAGAGTGGCTCTCACCTATGGTTATAGTACCAAAGAAGAATACTAATAAAATCAGAATTTGTGTTGACTTTAGAGCACTCAACAAGGTGACCATTCCATATGGGTTCCCAATGCCTTTTGCAAAGCAGGTCATTGAAGAAGTGGCTGGGCATGCATTATATAGCTTTATGGATGGATTTAGTGGCTATAATCAAATATCAATACACCCAGAGGATTGTGAAAAGACTGCTTTTATCACACCTTGGGGAACATATGTGTATGTAAAAATGCCATTTGGGCTCAGAAATGCTCCAGCCACCTTTAACATAACGGTCAATCTCATTTTTGGCCCCCTATTGCTGGAATCACTTAGAATCTTCATGGATGACTTCTCTTCGTTTTCAGGTTCTCACAAAGAAACTCCTCTAGATTGTTTGGACCATCACTTAAGGCAGCTGCAGAATTTTTTCAAAAGATGCAGGAAGACTAAGCTAAAGCTCAATCAAAACAAATGTCATTTCCTTGTGACAGAAGGAACTCTCTTAGGACATGTGGTGTCGGCTAAAGGTATGGCCCCAGATCCTGACAAAATCATTTCTATATTAAAGTTGCCTAAACCTAAATCCCCTAAAGAGATTCAGAGTTTCTTGGGGCATACTGGATACCATAGAAGATTTATAAAAATGTATGCAGAGATAGCCAGACCACTGGCTAGACTTACAGGTAAGGAAGTACCTTTTAAATGGGAAGAAGAGGAGGAAAAAGCATATCAAACATTACGGTCAAGGTTAGTGTCTGCTCCTATTTTGATCACACCTGAGTGGTAAAAAATCTTTCATATACATGTAGATGCCAGTGCCTATGCAGTGGGGGCAGTTTTGACCCAACCCAGTGAAGAATTTAAAATGGATAGACCAATTCAATATGCCAGTAGAATTTTGACCAAGGCTGAAAGGAATTACAATACTACAGAAAGGGAAGCCCTAGCAATGGTCTTTGCTGTCCAAAAATTTCGTCATTACTTACTGGGAGTAAAATTTATTATTATAACAGATCACCAACCACTAAAATACTTACTCAACAAACCACAAGCCACTGGTAGAATATGGAGGTGGTTATTGTTGTTCCAAGAGTTTGATTTTTCTGTAGTCCATAGACCAGGTAAAGAAAATGTTATGGCGGATCACCTATCCAAAATCAATATGATAAATCAAACTAGTGGAATCAATGATGATTTTCCAGATGCTCATCTGTTTGCTGTACAAGCTCAAGGGTGGTATTATGATATCAAAAATTTCATTAAAACTGGGTTGTATCCAGAAAAGGCTAGTGCTGTGCACAAGAAGAGACTGCTAATCAAGAGTAGACCATATACCTTCATTGAAGATAAATTGTATAGACAGGGCAAGGATGACATGTTTAGGAAGTGTTTGGAAGAAGAAGAAGTGAGGGAAGTCCTTCACTCTGCACATGAAGGAACAGGTGGTGGGCACCTTCCATGGCATATTATGAGTCAGAGGATACTGGATGCTGGTCTATGGTGGCCTACACTATTTAAGGATGCAGATTAATGGGGAAAGGCATGTGACGTTTGCCAGAGGTGTGGACCTAAGCCAACAAAGCAGAGGCATAACCCCTTGATTGTTTCCACTTCCTGGCAACCATTTGAGAAGTGGGGGCTAGATTTTGTAGGGCCCATCTACCCTCCCGCAATTCCAAAAAGAGAAAAATATCTCTTGATAGCTACAGATTATGCGACAAAGTGGGCTGAAGCTATTGCCTCCCCCGACTGCACTGCCCAAACTGTTGCTGATTTCATTTATAGTAGCATCATTTGCAGGTTTGGATGCCCACTTGAAATTTGTACAGATCAAGGTACCCATTTTGTCAATAAGGTCCTGCAGGAAATTTTCAACAGGTATAGAATTCTACATAGGACCTCTTGTGCTTACTATCCAAGAGCCAATGGACAGGCTGAATCGACAAATAAGGTTTTAATCTCAATGTTAAGAAAGGAGTGTATGTTACAGCCCACTTCCTGGGGCATTGCTTATCAAGGTACCCTATGGGCATACAGGTTAGCCTACAAAGAGGCCACAGGATATTCTCCATTCCAACTAGTTTATGGCATATTGCCCATTGAGCCCTTTGAATTTTTACATGGATCACCTAAGATAGCATTCATGCAGGGCAAGAAGGATTGTGATGTCTCTCAGAGGCTCGGAGCACTACATAAAGTGGAGGAGATTCGTCTACTAGCAACAAAACAATTGATAGAGACTCAGATGAAGAGGAAGGAGGCACATGATCGACATCTGTGGAACAACAACATTGAAGCAGGCATGTTAGTTCTTCTCCATAGACCTCATCTTCATACACAACTGAGAGGAAAATGGCTTCCACATTGAGAAGGACCTTACAGAGTCAAAAAAATGCTAAATTGGGGTGCTGTGGAGTTAGAGACGCTGAAAGGAGAGGCCTTGCCACTGGTCAACATATCCAGGCTCAAGGCCTATCATCAACACACTTGACGAAGTATGGATCACCTGGAACTCCAAAATCTGTCCAGGTTGTACATAGCTTTCTCATCTCATTTTGCTCAGTTTTAGTAGTTTTCTTTAGCAATTTCATTCTTGTTCCTGATGTTTTTAGCAAACCTAGAAGCAATTTCATAACCTCTGCAAATGAAAAACTTTTGGGTATTTTTTTGGAAATTTTTCTAGCAATTCTAGCATTTTTTATCCCTTTCCGATGTCATTTTCTTGCCAAATAAGAGGAATAAAAGAAGGCTGTCTGTGGTTTGATGAAAAAAATGGGGCCTAGCCCTGTAGAAAATTTCATGAGAATTTTTACAGAATTTTTTTGGCAATTTTTTTGCATTTTTTTGGATTTTTCCTTCCTTTTTTCTATTTTTTGGGTTATTTTCCAAAAAAAAAAAAACCCAGGCATTTCGGGTTGAGGCATAAAAAAATTAAAAAAATTAAAAAAATTAAAAAAAATAAAATAAATAATAAAAAAAAACACCCCCCCTATATAAGCTAGTACCCCCTTCTTCATTCACACACAGGCAGCAGCTTGGCTCCCAGTTTTTTTTTTTTGTTTTATTTTCTTTTTAATTTAATTTTTTATATATTTTTCTTTTTTTACTTATTTTTTATTTTTATTTATTTTTTATTTTTACCACATTCGTATTTATTTATTTTTATTTTTATTTTTATTTTTATTTTTATTTTTATTTTTTGCATATTTCAGATACGTATTGTATATTTGTTTTGTTTTTTAATATATAATTCTTTTTCTTTTATTTTGGTTAGTCTTTCTTTTTTTATATTTATTTCTCTTACATTTTATTTTGTTCATTTCCTCTTGTAATTAATCATGCAGTACTCCGTTTTGGCCATTTAAACAGTCATTTTTAGGGTATTTGAGCATGCCGAATCCATATTTTGGTTTATTTTCTATCAGTTTGGATGTTTTTCCGTTGTTTTATACATGTTCGCTATAGACTCCCCTTCATATATCCTTGCTTTATGTGCTTGCAATGCTTTTGTGACCGCGTTCTCGATCTGTATCTATGGCGTCTTCCGCTCCCCAGCAGGATTCATCCATGGCTACCGAGGCATACTCGGAACTTGCTCCTTCTGCCTTAGCTTTCGGTCCTCTCCATCCCGAGGTAGGCCCCCTACCTCCTATGTCCTCATCCCGGTCCGCCCCTCTGGCCTCCACCCCGTCCATCCCTGTCGCCACACTACCTCCCGCCCCTAGGGGCCCCCTCCCCTCCATGGTCCACTCCATCCCTAGCACACCAGCTCCACGCCATACTACCCCTTCCACCCCTACCCATTTCCATAATAGTTAGCCTTTTGCGGTTTCACTTCCATGCTCCTCCCTCTCCGGTTCCTCGTTGTATAGCCCCGGGACCCTTCCCCCTGGTCTTCACCTTCCTGTTGCAACTACCACGGCCGTGCCGACGCACTCAGATGGTTCTAGTGGCCACCCCGCCCGCAACTCCGGTAGCCATTCCACCTCTACTGTTCCTCGTCCACCGTCGTCATCCATCGTTGACCATAGAGACCCATCTTCGACCCTATCCCTCCGCCTGCATTTAGCTTTGCCTCCCATCCCGCTCATCGATCTCCTTCCCGAGGGTTGCCTCCGTCAGGTCGGTCTTTGGCGACTGGCCTCGCTCCTCTTCTCCGAGGCAGAGGGGTCCGATATTCGCACAGTGCTGCTTGACTTCCCTCATTTTCCATCTTGTTCGCTGACCCCCGCGTTCGTAGCTGCAGGCATAGGTTCGAGCCTCTCTTCGTTTCATGCTCCACTGACACTCTACTTGGGGTTATCTCAGGAAGATACCATCGCTTTCTGCATATCATTATATGGCGGTGATGCCATGCCCACACAGTACCAGCTCGCCGTCCTTCATTCATTCATTTTCCTCTTCTTATTTCGTAGTCCCTCCTCGGACCTTCCATTACACGACATCCATATAGCTGACCCTCTTTTCTGTTTTTTACATGGCCGCCCTTTTCCCTATGGCACACTCATGTTCCAATCATTCTTACTTCGCTCCCGACAATTCCATGATGCCCTCCATCGTGGCACTCGTTCCTTCTCCGTTTATTCTGCCTCGGTTTTAGCTTGGCTATTCCATCTGCCTGGTACACACACCATAGCTTCCAGCCATTGTCTTGCACCTGCTCATCTTACACATTCTATTGCCCATTCTCCCCACCCCCCCCCCTCAGCCGACGGTCGTATTGCCCTCAGCCCCTGGCCCTCTTCCGCAGCCACCCCCTTCCATGGCAGCCTCCACTCCCCCTCCAGCTCGGAGAGTCCGTACCCGGTTGATGGATTCTTTTCCCACCTCTGCCCCTGCCCCCACCATTCCGTCACCCTCCCCGAAAATTTTCGGTGATACGGCGATGCTGCCTGGTGGACACTTATTGCGGTCACCCCTTTTTGGTGCAAGTCTACCTACTTTTGACACCAAAGCTGAGGAAGGACTACTAGATTTGGAGTTAAGTAAGCGATTCAACGACATTTTTGAATCGGAAGGTGAGTAGGCTGATAATACAAATTCTGAAGAACAAGAGACACCCCCTCAACATACGGATAACAACCATACTACCCACAATAGCACCATGAGTGGTTCATAGTCACAGCAGCAAACACCTCCACAGCCGCAACCATAGTTTTAGCAGCAACAACAACAACAACCACAACCAATCATTCCACCTCGACCGATTCCGACCGGGGTGACATATAAAAAATTCGGTGGATTTCCGGGGGATGACCCCGATGCACATGTTTGTACATTCGAGATCAATTATGTAGTGTTGAATCATCCACCGGATCCGACGTACAAGGCCATTGTATTTCAGGCCACATTCGTTAATGAAGTAGCAAGGTGGTTGACTAAATATGATATTAATCATTTTGGTAATTATGATGATGTGAGAGAGGCATTCCTACAGAGGTTTCGGTTGAAGAAGAACCCTGCAGAAATCTTTGACTATTTGCAGAACAATCGACAGAAACCACACCAGAGTGTCGAGGAGTATGCGACATTGTTTAGAACTCACTTAAGGAAGCTGCCTCCGGCACATGCCAATCTGCCGGATGATGTCATAACACAATGGTTCATTAACGGATTGAACCCACAGTTAAGATAAATCATGATCATTCGCTGTGTCGGTGGAATGACATTGGACGCTGTAATTGCGATGGCCTTACAGTTGGAGCACAAAGTTGGAGGTTTTACGGAGGACCTGGAATGGTTGAAAGCAAGTAAGAATGTAGTTGATGATCCGTCCAAACACGTGTATTGTACTAAGTGCAAGAATCCAGGTCACACTAGTTCTACATGTGCCCTCAACCAGATGTATTGTGCCATCTGTAACACAACAGGACACTCAATAGAAACCTATGCATATAATGCAAAGGTGCAAGATAGAGCGGCCGTAAACGCTATAATACAGGAACCAAGGCAGCTAGCCACCCATTACGTGCCGCCACAGTTGCGAACCACCCAGCAGCAAGGCTATAGGAACTACCGGGGACAACGTAACAACAATTTCATTCAAAGTTGATGGCACACAGGTACATCGGTGGAAGGTACCTCTCTTCCACCCCCTCCATGTCATTTTTGTGGCGAGGTTGGCCATATCCGTAGATTTTGCAAGGAAGCAGCAGAGTACGACAAAAGGAAGAAGGAACGACAAAATTCGATGACTAACATGGTTTATATCTCCCCAATTGAGTCACAAGCAGCAGTGGTACAGACAAGATCAGGTAAACAGTTGTAACCAGCAGCTGAAGGTTTCGAGCTTGGAATTTGTGAGCAGCAGCGGATGTTTGCAAAGGCTAGTCAATGGACAGCTTAGGAGCCGACTGTGTTTCGTGATCCAATTCCGGTAACACAGGTCCCTTTGCCACAGGCAAGATCAAATGAACAGAACTCTGCCCCAATAACATTAGAATCACCACCAGAATCGATGATGACCACAGCCCAAATAGATCAGGTATGGGACGTTCTATCTAAGGCTTCAATCACACTCCCTTTGGGACAGCTGCTCACCTTAGTTCCAGGAGTAAGTCAACAATTCCAACAGTAGGTTAGTCCCGGACCTTCATGTACTCCGACGATGGTGACCATACAACCGGAGATGGATTCTACGGTGGATCATTCAGTCCCATTGATCACCGTCTGGTATAAAAATCAGAAGATTAACCAAGTTTTAACTGATGGCGAGTCGATTGTGAATATTGCAACATCCGCACTCTGCAAGAAATTGGGTTGGACCCAAATTGAACCCGTACAATTTTTTGTGCGAATGGCAGATCAATCACAAGTCCATCCGGTGGGCCTAGTACTACAAGGAACTACATTTAATATGACTTTCGTAGTCATGGAGTTACCTGAATCTAGCCTCGATTACAACTTACTTTTCGGGCGACCATGGCTCAAGCAAGCCAAAGTTGTGCAGGATTGGTCAGCTCAAGAGTTAATTTTTAAGAACAATCACCGGAAATATGTAGTTGCACTGGATGCTATGCAACCCTGTGATCTACACGCACGGCCATATGTAGCAGAGCCAGTCCATATGTTGGATGGGCTATCTGATGATGAGGAAGAGGCTTTCCTCAAGACCAATAAGGATCTGATCCCATTAGGTACTGTGGATTTACATTCGATAGTAGAAAATTGGATTCCGACAGCTTGTACAGTCGTACCAATGACCAGAGAAGCAGAAGCCGATGATGGCCTAGCAATGGATGAAGCAACCTTACAACAACTGTTTCACGCAGCTGATGATTTGGTGAAACCTCGCCAATTTTATATACCGGAGGATCAATTAGTAACATACAATTTGGGAGATACGGTCAACCCGAGGCTAGTCAAAATTAGGGCCGGATTAGAAGAGAAATTCCAAGGAGATTTGGTACAACTTCTATGTGAATTCTCAGATGTTTTTGCTTGGGATTATAAAGACATGAAAGGTCTTGACCCACAGATTTATCAACATCGGGTAGTGCTCAAACCGGAGGCGAGGCCAATCAAAAAATCTAGTTACAAAATGAATCCTAATTATGCCGCACAAGTGAAAGCTGAACTTGATAGTTTATTGAAGGTGGGATTTATTGTACCAATTGAGCATGCTGAGTGGATCTCTCCAATAGTGATTGTCTCGAAGAAAAATAAACAGTTGCGTATCTGTGTCAACTACCGGAAACTCATTGCTGCCACTGTACCGGATCCGTTCCCTCTTCCCTTTCTAGATACAATGCTTGATAGGGTAGTAGGTCAGAAATGTATTATTTTCTGGATGGCGACAGTGGATATAATCAAGTGAGGATGGTAGAGCAGGATATACCAAAGACAACTTTTATCACGAATTGGGGTGTCTATGCTTGCAAGGTAATGTGGTTCGGTTTACAGAATGCTCCGAGTACATTCCAAAGATGTATGCAAGAAGTCTTTTCACCTTACTTGACCACATTTACGCAAGTATATTTGGATGATTTTTCCTTATTTGGTGCCACTTCGATGCACCTGTATCATTTATGATGCTGTTTTGAAAAATGTCGAGAGTATCGGTTATGCTTGAATCCTACCAAATCAGCTTTTGCGGTCTCGTGTGGCAAACTGCTTGGCCATATTATTTCTAAACAAGGAATACAGGTAGATCCGGATAAAGTAGCCGCCATGTTGGAAGCACCAATCCCAAAGACACCGAAAGAAGTTATGCGCTTTCTTGGCCAAATCCGGTGGCATGGCAGACATTTATGGTGGTTAACTCATTTAGCTACACCACTTAATCAGCTTATGACCAGCGCTCTGCGGAAGTACGAATGGACTCAGGAGTGCCAAAGTGCATTTGATCGATTGAAGGTCTTATTGACGCAGGCACCGATCCTGCAACCACCTGATTGGGATCGACCGTTCCATTTCTTCGTGGATGCCTCAGATATTGCGATCGGTAGTGTCCTTATGCAACAAACCGACAAATGGTTTCGGCCTGTGTACTATGTGAGCCATCGATTAGCTCCTACGGAGAGAAATTACTCTGTGACAGAGCGAGAATGTCTTGGTTTGGTATACTCTGTTAAGAAATTTCGGCATTACTTACTGGGCCGTAAATTTACTTTCCATGTGGATCATGCTTCACTGGTGTACATGGTTCGGCAGCAGCATTTAGGTGGTAGATTGGCAAGATGGGTTTTACTATTACAGGAGTTCGATTATGAAGTTATTCATCGACCCGGCACAACACATGTTTTGGCGGATTTTTTATCTCGAGTGAATTTTGGTGAGTCTCCGGTAGGTGTTGATGACACTACACCGATGATTTACATCACCGAGACAACTTCTGAAGAATCTGCCAAACCTCCTGTTGCTCTTACATATTATGATACGTTACTAACTTTCCTCACCGACGGATGTCTTCCTCCTCATACTTCCGCTGCTCTGCGTCAAAAATTGCGGTCTACAGTCGACGATTCCGGTTGATTGTGGGTCAACTGTATTACATAGATCATACTGGTGTTTTACTTAGATGCATTCCCCCACATGAAGCGGAATCAGTTATTGCCATGGCTCATTCATTACCCTCTGGAGGACACTTCGCAGCTGATCTTACTCATCGGAAAATTCTGCAAAGTGGGCTATGGTGGCCTACAATGTACAGAGATGTGGTTCAGTTTGTGCAGCAGTGTGATGTCTGTCAACGGTCTGGATAGCCATTGCAGCGACACTTCTTTCCCCTTCAACCTGTCTTACCTTTGGAACCCTTTTAAAAATGGGATCTAGATTTTATTGGCCCAATAACCCCACCAGTGACCCTCACCAACAATCGATATATTTTGACCTCTATAGATTATGCCACTAGGTGGGTGGAAGCTTGGACTTTACGTTCTGCCACAGCTGTTTCGGTGGCCAAATGTTTGATGAAGGATGTTTTTCCTCAATATGGATTACCTCTAGAGATAGTGATGGACCAAGGAACACATTTTGCAAACAACTTAATGCAAATACTGACTCAGACTTTTCAGATTCTACATAAATTTAGCTCCCCGTACTATCCACGTGCTAATGGTCTGACTAAAAGTACCAATAAGACTCTGATGAATATGCTTCACAAATTGATATTGGAATGTTCGGAGCATTGGGATCAGCTCTTACCTGTCGTACTGTGGGCTTACCAGACCATGTACAAAGTGGCTACCGGAATGACTCCATTTAAACTTGTTTATGGCCTAGAAGCTATTGCTCCAATGGAAGTAGTGGTGCCGAGCTTGCGGGTAGCCTTATCTCAGAAGTTGCTACAAGAAGAATCTCTTCCATTTCGGTTGGATGCGCTCAGATCCTTGGATGAACAACGCTGGGAAAGCTTCATGACTCTCCAAGAAGTTCAGCTCCGTCAATCCCGTACTCATGATCGTTTCCTCAAAACCCCTGTCTTTGCGGTTGGCCAACTTGTTTTATTCTATAATGATAAAGCCAACAGATCTGCCGGAAAATTTAAATTACGGTGGTTCAGTCCATATCGAATTGCTGAACAAGTGGGACCAGCAACTTTTCGGTTGGCAACCTTACCTGGTGTTCTCCTTCCCAAAGTGATTAATGGTTCTAAGCTTCGCCCATATCACCAGCCGACTGATAACATATGACATGTATTTAGTCTTTTCTCCTCTTTTTTGTGTGTCACTTGTTTTTCTTTTTATTCCCGTATTTCGGTTGACCATTGAACGTAATCTCTTTGTTTTGGTATCTAAATATGATTAATCGCCGCCCTGTGTTACTGTTGCTGATCATGCATGCATGCTGAAATCATGACGGATATCTCTCCAATATGGTGCTATGATTAGGGTTTTGCCGCCTAATGTTTCCCGTACTCTTACTTAATCCTATTCTTTCCACTGATCATCGCTATTATGTTTGTGTGATTGTGCGCTCTTTGTATCTTATGTTTTTGTGTTTACTTGTGCGCCATGGAAGCACTCGCGAATGTCGCAACCTTCCGTGCAGGCCTCACTCCAGAAGTGAGTGAGTATTTGCGCACTCGTGGTCTGTTAGCCTTCACTGAATTGCCTTGGCATTCAGTGGAGTGTCACCCATTCTATGCGCATATCATTTCTGCTATTGTCGCCACACCTGTTACAGAGTAGTGTTGGCCCATTGCTTGTTTACCATCTCGTGTAGCCATTACTTTAGCTGCGTTTGCTGAAGCTTTTTGACTCCCTTGGGAAGGATTGGAGAATGGTCCCCTTCTTTTCGTGGCCACCATGAAAGAATTGTTCCCCCGGCACTCATCTAATGAGTATGCCATTCTTTGCAGACTTGAACCAGAGCGTATAGCTCTGCAATTTTTGGTAGCCACCCTAAATTTACAGAAGCGCACATATGGTATTTCTCGACCATTCTATTTGATGATAGATACTGCGTCCCGTGAGCCTGTAAATTTCACATCTTTCTTTTTTCGGCATATTCACCGTGACTGTGTAGAGGTTATGAAACAAATCGCTAAGAATGACCTTCCTCGTTCCCGTTTACCGCATATCCTCACTTTCCTATTTCCGGTGACCCAAGCCACACAACCTCCTCCAAAAATGCAGATGTGTTAGCCCTTCTAAAAGTCAGGTGCAGAGCTCCAACCTCGGGCACGAAACTGAAGTCTTCCACGACACTGCCACTTCCCTTCATGTCGAATCATCAGTTCCCTCTTCTCCGCTCAACCAGCAGGAACACGGCGCACACCTAGAAGAATCCAAAGAAGGGCGGATTCTCATCAACAGGATGAGGAAACTGTGAAGGCGATCGTCGCTGAAATCATCACAGAAGTAATTGCTAATGCTGAGGCAGTGATCCCAAACACTGAGGTGATAAATCAAACTATCACCGGAATAATCCTGATGCCGAATACTCTTATCCCTCTTCCTCCACCAACTAACCCTGCTGAGCCCATTGCAGTATGTACTAGTGCGCTCGCCAATGTAATTTCCAATGCACCCATTCCTCCATCCTCTTCTCCCGATTACTCTCTGCCACCCTCCCCTCATCTGTTCTCAGCCTCTTCATCACAACCCCCTTCTGCTCTTCCTCCTCCGACCGTAATGTTCACTGAATTGGAGGCTATGGGCCATCTGCTTATACAATTTTCTCAACAACTACCCATCCAAATGAAGCTAGCAACTCAACACATTCAGCAGGAGTTGCAAACTAAAGTGGATTTCCTTGAAGCCGACATCGCTCCCCTCCAAGAAGAAGCCCTGATAGTCAAAGCTGAGAATCATGCGCTGCAGACTCAGTTGCAACAACTTCAAGATCAATTAAAGGAAAAGGATAACCTGCTTGCTCAACGCGACACCGAAATCACTACTCTGAAGCAAGAACTTACAGACAAGACAGATGCCATGTCTGCTTTAGGAAATGAGCTTCATAGTACAAGGGATACCCTCAGTGTGTTAGAAGAAGCTTCACAATCACTTGCGGCCAATGTGCTTAAAGCAGAAGCTGAGTTACATAATGTCATTGAAAGATTGTTTTAGAGAGATCAAGAGTTCACGGAGGAGATTGCTAAATATCTACGGTTGAAGAAAGAGCTGGAAGGTATTATGAAAGAAAGGGATGCGTATTACAAAACCATCCAATATCAAGCTAAGGAACTGGAATGCAGAGAAAAGCAGTTGGGATTTCAAGCAGAAAGATTGTCTAGAATTGATGCCCAAATTGCTGACATGAGGCTGAGCAGAGATGCTGCGTTAGCTAATGACTTCTATTTACAAGAAGCATTTTTGCAGACACAAACAGATTTACTGATGAGTCAAATTGTTGCGGCAAGTTCAGTCAGAACCGACGTGCAACTAGTAGAGCCAGACACATTGAAGATTATGCTGGATTCCCTGAAACAAAAGATCACCAGAACCTTTAAACTAGCCAGAACCCTATACATACAAGGCATAGTTGATGAGCCTTAGTTCTCTTTTTCTTTGCAGGTTCGAGTCCACCGTGCGTGCTAGTGTTAGGCCGCCGGATGGGAATAATGTAATTTTATTTTTCATATATCGCACGCACCAAAAAGGCGTAGCGAATAGTTGTAACTTTTTATCCATTAATGAAAAGGCATTACAGTGTTCTTCGACGAGAGATGGGTTCGCCAGACTGTTTGTCTGGGCGACCTTGCTGGGACGTTGTGTTGTAGATTTGCCGATATCTGAGTATTGTTATTTTGTTCTTGTTGAATTGCAGCATTAAGTATTACACAGTAATGTTACATTCACGTTACTAAGTCTGTGCGACTGTGTGATTGTTACCTCGCACCATAAGTTTACTGCGTAAAGATAATCGTAACCGGAAAAGAGTATTGTATAGCGGAAGTTGTTGCCTTGAAAGTATAGTTACTGTTTAGTTGAATAGTTAATTTGGGAAAATTAAATAAAGGGCCTCTGCACTGTCAGACCCCTAACCATCCCCAAGAACCCGAAACGAGATTAAAAGTTGTGGAGAATGAGTTCTCCTATGCGCAACGGAAATGTGTAGTGAACCACCCTTGTATGTCCAACACTTGGACAAATAGCTGCACCTTAGATAGCTTGCTACTCTCAATACAAAACTCAAATGGACTTGAGCCTTTAGTCAATCAAAGTAGACAAAGAGAGCTTTCTAACAAGATATAAATAACTTAATTTGGACAAGTTTTGATTAGGAAACACAATTGACAAAGATGAACTACCTGTCCACACAGGTATGCTGAAGAACTGAGCTTCACTCTCGGACTAATAGCTCTGTGAATATATATCCTTTGAGAAAGATATTTGGTACAGAGAAATTAGACACAAATAGCTTTCCAACAAGCTAAAAATCAAGTAATTTGGATGAGTTTTGATTAGGAAACTCAACTCACCAAGATAGACCACCTGCACACATAAGTACACTATAAAACTGGACTTTACTCTCTGATAGATATCTCACAGAATATGAATGATCTGAATGAGATATTTGAGACACAAAAAGTAGATGCCAAGCGCTTTCCAACAAGACAAAAATCACACAATTTGGATATGTTTTGGTTGGGAAACTGAACCGACCAAAATAGACTACCTATCTACACAGGTATACTAAAAAATTGGACCTCACTCTTTCACTGATATCTCACAAACTACATAAGCTTTCAAAGAGATATTTTGTATGCAGAAAGTACACGCAATAAGCTTTCCAATGAATGTTTAAACGCACAAAATGGTTACAGATGCACTGAGATATGAGCTCTGCAACAGAGCTATGTACAAACTGACGTGCGGCTGGAAGGAGTCTAAGGGAAAACCAAAATGACAAACAATGGTTCTAATGAACTTTATCTCCACATCTTTGCTTAGCACCTTCTCCCTTACATAGTGGTAGTGGACCTCTATGTGCTTGCTCCTTGCATGAAACATAGGATTGCTTGCCAAGTAAATACTTGACATGTTATCACCGTATATAGGGATGGTTCCAACTTGCACTCCAAGATTAGCCAAAAGCTTTTTAATCCAAATTGCTTCAGATGTGACAAAAGCTAATCCTCTATATTCAGCCTCCATAGATGAAAGTGCAATAGTAGGTTGTTTCTTTGAGCTCCATGTGATAGGTTTGCTTCCTATCATGAACACATAACCTGAGGTTGATCTTCTATCTTCCTTTGAACCTGCCCAATCAGCATCACTAAAGCCTTTGACCTGCAGTTCTTCATCAAACTTGTAAAACAAAGCATGATTAACTGTATGCTTTATGTATCTCAACACTCTCTTGGCTGAATTTAAGTGTTCACTTGTCGGGGCTTGCATAAACTGAGAAAGTACACCAACAACATAAGACAAATCAGGTCTTGTAATGTTTGCATAGATCAATGATCCTACAATGCTTCTGTATGTCGTTACATCTTTCAATGGTTCTCCATCATTTGAACAAATCTTTGTATTTGTGTCCATGGGTTGAGTGAGTGGTTTGCATTCACTCATTCCAAATCTGAAAAGAACATCCAACAAGTACTTCCTTTGCATCAAGTAGATGCCACTCTTTCCATAAACAACTTCAATTCCTAAAAAATATTTCAGCTCTCCAAGATCTGAAATTTTAAACTCCTTACCAAGCTTCCTTTTGATATCTTTAATCCCTGTAACATCGTTTCCTGTTATGATGAGGTCATCGACATATATGCAAATATATACCTCTCTATTTTCTTCCTTCTTCATGTACAACGAAGGATCTGCACTACTTGGGTTGTATCCACACTTAGTTAGATACTCTACCAATCTCTGATTCCATGCTCTTGGTGCTTGCTTCAAGCCATAAAGTGCCTTCTTCAACTTGCAAACAAAATCTGGATGGTTTTCATCTTCAAATCCAACCGGTTGACTCATGTATACCTCTTCTTGTAGTTCTCCATTGAGACAGGCATTTTTGATGTCGAGTTGATATAATGGCCATCTCCTTTGAAGCACCAATTGCTATTAGGGTTCTGATAGTTCCCATCTTTGCAACGGGGCTGAAAACTTCATCATAATCTATGCCTTGTGTTTGTTTAAATCCTTTGGCAACTAATCTAGCTTTATATCTAGCTAGTGAACCATCAACATTCCTCTTTACTTTAAACACCCATTTGTTTGGAACAATCTTCATACCTTCTTTCTTTGGCACTAGCTCCCATGTGTGATTATCTTTGAGAGCTTTGATCTCCTCTTTCATAGCTTGCTTCCATTCCTTTTGTGTGCAAGCTTCTTCATATGTCTCACGCTCTTTATCTTTGATAACCTGCATCATGTATGCAAAATGTGTCGCCATAAAACTATCATAACTCAACCTTTGAGTTGGATACCTTGTCCTTGAAGATCTTCTTTCATTGCCTTTACAGAGTTGCTTCTTTAACCTATTTAGCTTTACCATCGGAGTGATTACCTCTTCATATTCTTCTTCACTTGCATCTACCTCACTGTTTGGAGTAGCACTTGCCTCTTTGGCTCTACTATGAGCTGAATTTGGAGACAAAGAATGACTCCCCCTCCATGTTGAACATTCTTCATTTGATGTAGATGCCTCTGGACCTGAAGCCTTTGTGCTTGATTGTTGAGCTTCTCTTTGATTTGTTCCTGCATAATCATCACAATCTTCTTCAAGAACCTTTTCCTTTCCTTTATCTTCATACCATGGTCTTAGTTCATCAAAGACCACATCTCGGGAGACTCTTAATTCCTTTGTTCTAGGGTTGTAGCACTTGTATCCTTTTTGCTCCATCGAGTAGCCGATGAAAATGCATTTTTCTGACCTTGGTTCCATCTTTGTTCTAACTTCTTGTGGAATGTGAACAAAGCAAACACATCCAAACACTTTGAGGTGTGTAAGATCAGGTTTCTTACCGGAATATACCTCTTCTGGAGTCAAGTGATGTATTCCTGATGTTGTGCACCTATTCATCAAGTAAATGGCGTTTGTGGTAGCTTCAGCCCAATAGTACAATGGTACCTTCATCTCGTTGAGCATGCATCTTGCAATTTTAGCAATTTGCCTATTTTTCCTCTCAGCTACTCCATTTTGTTGTGGTGTATACCTACAAGTGAATTGCCTTTTGATCCCATTCTCTTGTAGAAAATTTGAAAATTCTTTGGAGAAGTATTCTCCTCCACCATCAGACCTTAAGGTTTTGATAGACCTTCCTGTTTCCTTTTCAACTTCAACTTTGAATCTTTTGAATATAGAAAACACCTTTGATTTTTGCTTCATACAAAACAACCATACCTTTCTTGAGTGATCATCAATGAAGGTGACAAAAAATCTATTACCAGCCATTGATGCCTCTTGGGTTGGTCCCCATACATCCGTATGTATCAAGTCCAAGACATTTGGAGCCACATAATTGCTTCTCTTGAATGGCTGCCTCGTTTGCTTTCCTAGTTGACAAGCTTCACATAACTCATGTAGTTCAATGCTATTAAATTTTGGAAGACCTCTTACCACTTGATGTTTGCTCATGTCCTTCAGCTTTGGAATGTTGATGTGTCCTATTCTTTTGTGCCATAAGTCCAACTCTAAAATCTTCTTGTTCCCACATTGAATGTAAATGACCTTTCCATGTGGATGTTGGATGTCCAAAGTGAACATCCTTCCTTCTCTTCTACCTCGAGCAATGACCTTGAAGCCTTCCTTTGGATTCTTTATGAAGCACCCATTCTCATTGAATATGACATGATAACCCTTCTCTACCATTTGTCCTACTGAAATCATGTTCTTTGAAATTGTAGGAACATGAAGAACATTAGATAGTACCTTTGCTCTACTTGTATCTCCAAGCCTTATATCTCCAATGTGTTCAATCATGTGTTGAGTATCATCACCTGTTTCAAAACATCCTTTTTCACTTGGTACCTGTAGATTAGTGAACAAACTTCCTTGGCATGACATATGGTTACTACAACCTGAATCAATGTACCATTTTTTGTCATCTTCACAAGAGCTTCTATACTCATGTCTCATTGCAAGTAGTGTGTCCTTGCTTCCTTCACTTGAGGTGCTTGCATAGTTGCTTTGGTTCCTTTGATTGCCTCCATTTGGTCTTCCATTCTTCAGCCAACAATCACTAGCATAGTGTCCTACTTTACCACAATGATAGCATGTTATACCTTTATGAGAATTGTAGGAGCTTCGGCCTCTTCCTCTACTTTTACCTGGACCTCTTCCTTGTGCGTTGGCATTTGATGCATCCTTGTTGTCTTCCGAATTGTTTTGATTGTAGTTGGAGTGGTTGTGACCTCTTCCTCTTCCTCTTGAGCCTCCTCTTGAGTTTCTTCCTTTACCTTGACCTGCATATAACATTTGGTTGTGGCTGTCCTTTCCTTTGGGACCACCGAAGCTAAGCTCTTATGTGACAAGATGAGGGATTAGTTGTTCAAAACCTGGATATGCATCTTTCAAGTTAATGGAAATAATAAAAGGCTTCCATATTTCATCTTCTCTCAAGCCATTGAGAGTATAACACACAAGATCTTCATCTTCAACCGTTGTGCCAATAGAAGCTAAAGCATCGCTTAGCTCCTTAATCTTCAAAGTATATTCAGCTATGGATTGACTCGAACTTTTCTTGATTGTGTTCAACTCATTCTTGAGTTGAAGTTTCCTAGCTTTGGTATTTGTTGAATACATCCTTTCAAGAGCTTCCCAAGCATCCTTAGCTTTCTCTAGATGTTGAATATGACCTACCATGGCATTAGTAATGACTTGCAAAATGAGGAACATGACTCTCCTATTCCTCTCTTCCCATTCTTTTGCTTGCCTCCTTTGGACTTCGGTGGCCATAGCTTGATTGATTTCAGGTTGAGCATCATCGCCGCTCACAATACCCCATAAGCCTTTGCCCATTAGGTAGTTGGTCATTCTAAACCTCCACACGGGATAGTTATCCTTATCCAACTTCTCTACTTGTTGACCCAAGTCAGCCATTGAAGAGTATCAAAGACTTTGAGAGTTACCTCAAATACTTATAGTCCTTTGCTCTTGCGTTTGTGAAGCTCCCTCTTGTTTCGTAGCTCCTCTTTTGCTTTGCTTCAACTCCAGCTCTGATGATAAAGCTTGAGCACCAATTTCGCTCTGATACCAACTGTGGAGAATGAGTTCTCCTATGCGCAACGGAAATGTGTAGTGAACCACCCTTGTATGTCCAACACTTGGACAAATAGCTACACCTTATATAGCTTGCTGCTCTCAATACAAAACTCAAATGGACTTGAGCCTTTAGTCAATCAAAGTAGACAAAGAGAGCTTTCTAACAAGCTATAAATAACTTAATTTGGACAAGTTTTGGTTAGGAAACACAACTAACAAAGATGAACTACCTGTCCACACAGGTATGCTGAAGAACTGAGCTTCACTCTCGGACTGATAGCTCTCTGAATATATATCCTTTGAGAAAGATATTTGGTATAGAGAAAGTAGACATAAATAGCTTTCCAAAAAGCTAAAAATCAAGTAATTTGGATGATTTTTGATTAGGAAACTCAACTCACCAAGATAGACCACCTGCACACATAAGTACACTATAAAACTGGACTGACCAAAATAGACTACCTATCTACATAGGTATACTGAAAAATTGGACTTCACTCTTTCACTAATATCTCACAAACTACATAAGCTTTCAAAGAGATATTTGATATGCAGAAAGTACAGGAGATAAGATTTTCAATGAATGTTTAAACGCACAAAATGGTTACATATGCACTGAGATATGAGCTCTACAACAGAGCTATGTACAAACTGACGTGCGGCTGGAAGGAGTCTAAGGGAAAACCAAAATGACAAAATGGCTAGATCCGACTACTGGGAGCTCTTGCCTCTTTCTCTCCTTATTTTGAATGTGCTCCCACTTCACTTTTATAACCAATGAGCATGTGAAAAAGTTTGTGCCTTCTTCTTAACTCACCACTTTCTCCACTACATGCTACTAACTACAAGGCAAGATATTGTATCTCTTACTCATCATGAAGTTTTGACTAGACTTTTTCTTTTATTATTTTTTCCTTTTTTCCTCTACTTTTCCTTTATCTTTATATTTGGTAAATTTATCCAAGCATGGCTCATATGAAAATGAGCTTGTACATTTATCTTCAACAAAAGTGACTTGACAGAAAGTGCTTTTAATAGTATCACCAAGAATTCTTGGAGAAGATTTTCAATGACTTCATTCAAAAAGTGTGTGCCTCTAACACTCACTAACTCTATTGGTAGTCCATATCTCGTGAACACATTCTCAAATAAGAACTTTGTTGTTGTCTGAGCATCATTCTTTGTTGTGGCTTTTACCTCTACCCACTTAGTAAGGTAATTAGTGACTACAATGATATATTCTGCATGGGAGTTCCTAGCTGGAGGGTTAATAGGATGTACAAAGTCTATGCCCCACTTTGAGAATGCACGTCCTCCCATCATTGGCCTCAAAGGCATCTCATCTTTTCGTATCGGATATTGTGCACGTTGTCGAAAAGTTTTCAACCTTCCAGTTGACGACCAAGAAAATTAAAAAAAATGTTTATTGGTTAACTCTAAACCCTCTATTACATTATTGATTAAATGTTTTTCTTAAAACTTATCTCTTGAACATGTTTGCACGTACAAAGTTATGAAGAAAACATATGTTCATATTAGGGTTTACCCTAAACTGCTTGTATAATGTGTGTTTAGGTCAATGAAACATTGCATTATGGGTTTACGACCCTAGGTTTACGTTCATTCATCTGTATTTAAGTTAGGAGTATTAATTTTTGGTTAATGTTAGGGTTTAACTAGGTTTTCAATTGGTTTCTAAAGGGTTTCAATGGGTTTTTGATGGGTTTCAAGTAGGTTTTTAAGGGTTTTTAGTGTGTTATAAGGGTTAAAATAACAGGCATTTAATTAAATTAATCTATAAATTGAACATTGATGAATTAAAAATTAAAATATGATTTAGTTAGTTATTTTAATCATGTGTGTGAATATAAATACTAAGGTATTTAGTTAATTTAAATCTTAAACTAAGCTGAAATTAAATAAATTATTTAAATAGGAAATGTAGGATAATTAAATTAATATGATACATTAAATGGATAAATAACTAGTGGTGTGTGTGTGTATGAATTTAAAGAATGGTTCATAAAAGATGTGGAATTAAAGTGATTTAAGGAGTGGTCTGAAAGGATGATGCATTTAAAGTAGTTTAAAGTCAAAATTTAAAGGAAGGGAGTAAGAATTAAGTGTAGTTAAAGTAGTTACAGTTGAATTAAAAGTGTGGTGAGTGTTAATGGGCTAAAGTGAGGTTGTAGATTAAAAGTTAAAACTAAAAAGAGTGGTTTAGAAATGACTTGTGTATGTATTTAAATGTGTGATAGGCTCTGATATTTCCTAATGTTTCTTTGCAGGTAATTGTCTTCTTACTTCCTTCATCTTGAGAAAGAAATTGATTTCTTGATCTTGGTTTCTCCTCTCCTTTCAGTAACTTCTGGCCTTGCATACTTAGATAGGAGATGAGAAAGCAAGTAGAGAGAGAGCGCTGAGAGAGTAATATATGTGACATCTGCAGAATTCTGATTGGATATGGTGTATTAGTGTGGTGAGAGCACCTCGTTACATAAAAAATAATCAATATTGGTGCTGCGAATCCAAAGAGAGAGAGGGAGTATTAGAGAGAGAGGGAGCATTAGAAAGTAAGGGAGAAGATTCCTTGGCGGCTCTGATATCGGCAGAAAAAGACTGTCGGCTATAATGGATGAAATCGATAGAGATTTGGCAAATTGTTGTCAGCCTCCTAGCGGCTGTTGCGCTTATAAAGGAAAGAATTTATTAAGGCAGTCCTGGCTGAAAGTAGATCGATGGAGCAAGAGGAGTGTCTTCATTGGAAACTGCTATTCATGCTCTTCTGAATTTTTTGAGACGCCGCTTTTCGCGTACAAAATCTTTCACTCTGAAAGGCAAACCGAGGTTTTTGGATTTCAACCTTGTTTCCACAAACTGGAGAGCTAATGTTCTTCCCTGGATTCAAGAACTTGCTGTCAAGACTCATGCCTTGGTAGAGCTCAGGCTTAAGTGCATGACCATAACAGACGAGGGGTTGTCCCTGATAGCACACTCGTTCCGCAACTTTCGTGCTTTGATTCTAATTTTTTGTGATGGATTTTCCATAGATGGTCTTGCAAATATTGCGAAGATCTGCAGAAACCTGAGTGTTGGTAGTAGCCAGAGGCATAGAAGACGTGGAAGCATGTGAAGACAGAGCACAAAGAAGTAGCCATGAGTCAGTCGAATCATTTTTTTCAAAACAAATATGTTTTAAAATACTCTTTCAAACACTCAACAGTGATTTTCATCACTTTTGTACCATATGTAACATAGAAAAACCCTTTTTGTAATTTATAGCTCCATTTTGTGCAAGCCGAGTCCTCGAGCTTGAGGAGCTTAGGTAGAACGAGCATACCAATTTTGTTTATTTTTAGATACCGTTTACCCTTTCAAATAGAGCCTAGAACCTATTTTTGAACTATGCCGGTCACTAGATGTGAAACCGGTCAAAACTAGTCTAGAATCTATAAAAAGAGATAGAGAGCTCATTTTTGAGGTTAGCTTGTTTGAGTAGAGAAGAGCTTAGAGTTATGTTGAGCTTGTAAGAGTGTTCTTGAGTAATAGAGTTGATTTCCTACCTTCCATTGTGTCTTGTTTGTCTCTTCATTGTGTGTGTGTGTGTGTGTGTGTGCATCTCTATGCCTCTCATCTTCACTCTCACTACATCTCGCGTTCACGATCTTCATATCGCTCCTATCTCTTCCGTGGATTGACATTAAGGAGGTGGAGCTTCTTAACGTGGTTCTCACCATTGTGCTAGAGCAACACCAAATTTGGCGCCGTTGCCGGGGATCGAGTGTAGGACGAATGTGTGATGGTAAGAGTATAACAAGAAGTGGCATTGGAAGGTAAAAATTTCAGTTTTTGTTGTTGTTTTTACTTATTTTTTGGTGTTTTTCACCTCCCCCACACTCCATCTTCATCATCGCATCATCTTCTTCCACTTTGAAAAAATCAGAAACTTCACCATATCCACCCATTCTCCTCATTTCCCCTCATTTGTACATGCGAGAGAGAGAGAGAGCTTTTGTGCTTGTATGTGCTTTTGTGCTTTTGTGCTTTTGAGTTTTCTTGCAGGTACAATGCTCTAGAGCATCAGGAAAGCTGCAAAAAGGTAAGAAAATCACTTTTTGTCAGAAAATGCCAACTGTGTCAGACCATCGCGATGGTCTGCCAAGTTCGGAATTTGAGGTAAGCGAGTTCACCACGCTGTGGAGCATCCTTGCGCATATAGGAATCCACACTTGCATTTCAAAAATTCACATTTTGGTGGACCATCGCGATTGGCTCAGACCATCGCGATTGTGTCACACCATCGCGATTGGCTCACGCCATCCTGATGGCTCGACCGGACCATCGCGACGGTCTCACGTCATCGCGATGGTTCACTTGAACCATCGCGACAGTCCTTGACCATTGCGATGATCCTGTCAACCCCATGCCATCGCGATTGGCCCATGCCATCGCGCCTACGCTGCCATGTGGCAAGCTAGACCATCGCGACGATACCCTCAGACCATCGACGCCATCGCGATTGGTCCATGCCATCGCGCCTATGCTGCCACGTGGCAAGCTAGACCATCACGACGATACCCTCAGACCATCGACGCTATCTCGCCTACGCTGCCACGTGGCAAGCTAGACCATCTCGATGATACCCTCAGACCATCGCGACGCCTCGACATTTGAACCATCGCGATTGGCTCAAGCCATTGTGCCTCGTGACCATCGACGGGCTCACGCCATCGCGATTGTCGCGTTGACTGTTGACCGATGCTATCGCAATTGCTTGCCGATTATACCATCGCGATGGTTCATTCACGCCATCGTGATCATTCACTTCAGACCATCGCAACAGTTCGCTCCTTCGGACCATCAGGATTGTGCCATGCCATCACAACGGTTCACCTGAGCCATCGTGACAGTCCTAGACCATTGCGATTATCTCAGACCATCGCGATTGTCCACCCCAAACACAATTTTTAGGGTTTGATTTTCTGGGCAAATTTCGGGCTATTTTTTGAAAATTTTTGGGTGATTACACTCATAGGAGACCCCTTAGCTCATATTTGGAGAAAACCTTGTTTGTCAGTTTTTACCCCCTAGGGCTTGAACGGTCATATCTTTTTCTTCTGAAGTCCGTTTTTTGAGCTTTATAGCTCGTTAGAAAGCTCTTGACAAATACTACGTGAATTCAACTATTTTTTTCATAAAGAAGACGTTGATTTTTTTGAGAGGATAATTTGAGGTTGACCATAGTTGAGACTAGAAAAGCCAGGGGGCGTAGAACTTTGGGCAAAGGAAGAAAGGAGCCTAAAAGGTGTATATACTCAAGTGTTTGATCATCCATTTGAGAATTGGTCTAAACATTGAATTTTTACAGGTCTAGCAAGGACTATCAAGGGCAATCAAAGCAAGGCAGTGAAGAATGCAAAGCTTGGGAAGTGCGACTTCTTGGGCATCAGAGCACTCAAAGCAGCTGATTTGAGGTTGGAAGATTACTCAACCCTCTCAGTCAATTATTAGTTTAGGCTAAACGGTAGCATTGTGGATTAACGACGATAGGAACGAGTTAAGTTCAAGAGAACTAATTTTATCAAGTCCAAGACTAAAGTAAAGGTGTGTGATATGAAAACCTGAAGGAAAAGAATTAAAGTCTGATGGAACAAGAACTCAAAAGTACCACAGAAAGTCAATTCCTGACACATATAGTTAGACAAGACAAGAACTTAAAGGAACTTAAAAAGAATCAAGAAAGTAAGAACTAAGAACGATGACGATCAGAAGTACGAGGAAGTAAATTCATGAACCTCAGATCGGGCAAGCATATAGGTAAGTCAGACGGACGAAGCCTTAGATCATTAGAAGCAAGTGTAGGAACCACTGCACGATCGTGGGCACAACAGTTAAATAATAATTATCCCTACGAGTTGAGCTCAGATACGAGTGAATCAGAAATGGCTTTTAGCACCGAAAGACCTGAAGGAGGGTCAAACATAACATATTTGGAAAGACCCGAAGGACCTTATAGGACTCAATTAGAATTTCTCCGGACCAACCGCTTAGATGCTCGCATCTATGAGGATGGCTTGTGAAGACAAGTGGTGCAAATGCACAATCTTGATCAACCCATTGGATTGGAATGACCAATGGTGAACTTCGAGCGAGATGCATATATAGACAAGGAACAATGTACATCATAAGTACTCGGCCAAATAATACGAATGAGTTTGGCGTAATTCAGTTAGAGATGGAAACGAGAGCCCAAGGAAAAGAACTAGTAGGAGAATAACCTAGGACACCTAGAGGGAAATCTGTACTGACACGAGTACTAGTTCTAGATTGGACCCCTTAGGACAACAGAAGCATAGAGTTGTTTGTGAATAAGGAGACAGACGAAGCATTTTGGAGGTATAGAATGGAACAACCTAGTGAGGTAGGCTCCATCATAATCTACGAATTCAAGGACCCGGATACACCTGGAAAGGTTGTATACTTGGACCATACTTCAGAACGAGTATTTGTAGTACCAGACCACGTGAGAAATACATATACATGGAGAGGCTAGTATTCCCCTCCATCTCGAGGGAACGTAAATACGAGCCAACAAGGGGTAGGAACATCTTCAGCCCATGGCATGCAAAGAGAAAAGAACAAAGAAAGACCGGAAGTAAGTTTCACTCATCCCATAGGGAGAGATAGAACCACCATAGACACGGACAGAGTGGATAGACAAAGAGAACAGAGAATACCAGGTGGTAGAGATGATTTTCCTCTACCTAGACCATGTGAACACACAAGAATATTAAGACCCACTCAACTAGTAAAATCCATGAAAAATTATTTTGATGGGACATGAGATCCCTATGACCATGTTGCAGAATTTAAGCAAGTGCTCCAAGCAGATTAAGTAGAAGACATGTTTACACAATACAATGCATTTGGACTAACGTTAAATAACACGGCTTTAACTTGGTTCCAACCATTGCAACAAAGGCAATTTAGAGACATCCATCACTTTTTAGAGTCATTCATCACGAAATTCTCTAAAAGTGGAATCAGACATGATACATCCTCGTTAATTCATAGTTTCAAACAGACCCCTCAGAAAACAGTTAGACTGGCAGGACGTAGGTTTAGACAATATGTTGAAAGATGTCCAATGCAAGAGCTACCCTCACAGGCCAAGAAAGTATCATTGTTTTTAGATGGCCTCTTAAGCTCTAAGCTATGCTCCTATGTATACCTGAAGGAACCCAGAACGCTAGAGCAATGTGTGAGAATTTGCATAGACATCGAGGACAACCTTGGAGAAGAATTGGAACTCTCAAAGGTCTATAAGGACTCAGACTGTTCATCTCTAGCATCCACAAAATTGTCCCGTTTGATAGAGGACCTAGCAGAAAAAGTGGCCTAGAAACTAGGAGTTTCTAGTAAACAGATGCCTAGGTTAACAACAAACAAGCGTTGTTACACCTGTGGTGGTGATCATATGGCAAATGTGTGTCCCAATGCAACACAATCGCAAGCCAACCCTAGTGGCCAATACTGTATAATTGAGAGATGATACATGAATCATACGGCTCAAGACTGCCCATACAACAAACAAGCAGGAAGACAGAACTACCTGCAAGCATATGCACAGCCAGGTAGGTATCAAGGTCAATATAATACTCAGCCTCATTACTATAGGCCTCCTCAAAACTATCCATATCAGGCTCAATAGAGACCTCAACCTATTTTAGCTCAGCAGCCACCCCCACCAGCGAATGTCATCTCAGTCAAATACGCTGCTATGGAAGAGAACCTAAATAGGGCTTTAGTGCCTTCTTCACCCCTAATCCCAGAAAGTGACCTGAACTCAAACAGTTTTGACTCTACTCATGTAGATAGTCCACCCACATACTACACAGAGTCACCATAACACGTGGAGACATATCAATATGATAGTCCACCATTGGAACCCAGTTGGGAGCCCGACTATGCTAACGTGATGTACACAAAACCCAATCCACGGCCCCAATTGAGACAACAAAGACCACAGGGCCCTAGAGGACCTTGCTTTAGATGCCAAGGAGATCATTTTATAAAAGATTGTCCACATCCTCCGATAGCAGGACAATCACCATACTATAACATACAAGGCTTTTGCACCGATTGTGGCAAAGAACATGTCATCAAAGACTATCCTAATGCTTCGAATGTGAAATTGATCAACGTGATAGGAATTGTCCACAATGCAGATGGATCCAACCCTACATACGTGCCTATCCAAGCTATAACAAGAGCCCAGGAACTCTTACAGAACCAACAACATAATCAGGAGAAAGTAACTGGAACCAGTGAAGTTGGAGAATCTAGTAGCAAAAAGAGTTGCTCTTCCTCTACATCATCATAAATAGAGGGAATGTCTTGGGGAAATTTCTCCTGCAAATCATCTATTTCTTGAATACGAGGATGGGTTCCTTGTTCTTTTCTCCACTTCTCTTCTTGTATTTCCCTTAAGAATTCATGTGAATACCTATGTATGGAAGACAAATTGTCTTGACTTTCTGTATTGGGTACTTGAGACAGGGATGGTGCATTCTTTTCTTGTGTCTCTGAGGCAATAGGGTTTCTATGCTGATTCTTTTTCTCTTTGCTATCAATCAGGTATTCTAACCTCTCCATCAGTCCTTGAAAGTGTAACTCAGGTTTTGCCATGTTATTCCAATTAAGATATCTAGAGGCTTCAAACATAGCTTGTGCTAGTTCTACCATCTTCATGCAAAGTTTAGTCCTCTCAATTTCTAAGTCTGCTCGAGGGTAGTTCTTACTCATTTCAGCTACCTCTGGTCCTTCTTTTAATCTTGCTTGATACGCACAAAACATCATGTCTAGGTTTTTTGGTATGGGTTCTGCTAAGACTGATCCTGATCTTTGTGCTAGGTTCTCTTGATTCAATTCCTGTGAAGTCAATTCTAAGATTTTGGCTCTTGATTCTTTTAAACTTCCTTCCAACTCAGTCATCTTTTTACTCCATTTTCTCTTAATTCTTTCTGGAATCTTTCCAAGCACATAGGTTTTGAATCCAATTCCTTGCAAGAATTACCTCAGTTCACAGGACCTTGGGAAGCCAAGTCTATTAGTATGAGAGCACCCATGATAATAGTGAGGAATGAAGAATCAGTGATTCCTAGGAACACGGAGGTGATCAAGAACACTAAAAGGAGTTGTTGAAGATTAAACCAGAACTGTGGAAACACGTAGCAAATCAATTCCCTGAGCTTGCTACTACTCCTTCACAAATAGGATCACACAAGAAGGTACCAGAGATACCCGTAGAGAAAATCAGAGATGTAAGTGAAGGAGAGGAAGGTAAAACTTATCTTCCAATAACCCATCAGGGCTATACCACCAAAGCCATCTTAGATTTAGGAGCCGGAGTAGCCATCGCTACCACCGCTTTATGAAATTCTTATTTGAAAATGTCTTTACAAGATATGGATTGCCTATAGAGTTAGTGAGCGATCGAGGAACTCACTTTCTAAATTAAGTCATGAATATTTGTTACAGAATTTTATGGTGATTCACAAGAAATCCACACCATATCATCCTCAGGCCAATGGTCAGGCTGAAAACACTAACAAGATCCTTTGTAACATAGTGACGAAACTCGTGAACAACAAACGTTCAGATTGGGACAAATAGTTGCACCATGCTGTTTGGACATATCGAGTGGCCTACAAGATTGTACTCAATGCAACTCCCTTTCATATGGTTTTTGGCCAGAATACTGTGCTTCCTTTGGACTTCTTGATATCGACCCTTAAGGTTGCACAAGAACATCAGTGGACTGGCCATGAATTATCAGCAAGAATAATGGACTTGGAACGCTTAGGAGAAACCAGGCTAAAAGCAACAGCAGGAATATTGATGGAGAGTGTTAATCTCCAAAAGAACAAGCTATCCTTGATGTTACACCACCTCTATATCAAGAATAACTTTAAACTCCAACCAATTTTGGAAGACAAGCACCAAATTATCAAGAAATTAGCTAACTGTGAAGAAAGTCATTTCTCAGAAAAGTCTGCTGCACCTTAATCACTCATTGACTAATCATTCATGTAAAGTTTCTTATAAAACTTTGTAGAATGTTTTGCCTGGTGATTGCACACCTCCTCCAAGTTAAAACACTTCAAAAGCTTGAGTAGATTATGAGAAATGATTCAAACAATCTACCTATGTCTGAAACTGTCTCTCTGTATAGTCGACTTTGACACTTGCAACTTCTAAGACATGGTTCTCTAAAACTAGAACCCGTTTAAGCAAATGCTTTAAGCCATAGATGGCTTACCTCTCAACTTAGATTTTGAGTCCTCATTCATGCAAAACTTTAATTTGTGCAGTGAGAAATGATCAAATCATTGACCATAAAAAATGTGCCTGTTTCAGAAAACTGTGAACACTCTTTTACATATGAATGTTCCTACTCATAATTCTCACAGCCTGTTTATAATTAGGCTCTCAAACTTTAACCATAGAATCATTAACTATGGACTTAAACATCTACAAAAGGATTCTTGAAATGATCAAGCACAGAAGGAGAATGCACAGAAACATCGGGCGCAACTTCTCTTCATTTCTGACAAAAATTACATCTAGATGAGAGAGCTATTCTAACCTCTTCATAAGTGTCTAATGACATCTAACTTTACTCAATTCTCATGCTCTACATTTTCTTTCATACTTGTCCCGACATTTTCCAAGTATATATATGGACAAAAATTTACAAGCTTATGACTACTCAAAGATATAAGTGAACTATCTCTGACATAATGTACATATGTGTACACATCTTCCAAATTCTGAATGTGTCCTTCTTTCATGCTTCACAACTTGTTCTCTTCTCAAATCCTTGACTTCATTTCCATGTCAAAACATCAATTGGTGATTGTCCTGCACCAACAAATATATGTAGCAAAGAAGCAACAGAAAGCATATTTTGATGCACATGTGAAAGATAAAGGCTTAAAAGAAGGAGATTTAGTCCTAGTGTATATGTTGAAACAACACACACAGAAACTGGAAAAGCGAGGTTATGGAACTATGATCATTAACAAACTCTCGACAAGTGGAGCAGTACAATTAGCCACCTTAGAAGGAGACATAATGCCTAATTACATTAGTGGCTTTAGAGTCAAGTTATATCAAGAACATCTTACTGAGGATATGCTTAGATGACTCACGTTGGAAAAGAAGCATAAGGAGGAAGAAAATAGGATACGTGCTGAAGCTCAGGCAGTAGCTATAGAACGCATCAAGCGCATGAAGCTAAGAAGACAAGGACTAGGGAGAGAATATTATAACCAACTGGAAAAAACACCCAGATACCCCATGGCCATGTGTCAAGCAAAGTCAAGTACTCATCCTAGCATAGTGGATCGAAGACCATTCATTACAGTCAGGCTAGAGCACGACAACCCTTCAAGAGCTCAGGGCTTTAATTGACTCAGGTGCTGCGACCAATGTGATTAGATGGTCCCACTATAAGGACTTAGGAATAGAAATGCGGCCAATTGAGGCATACATCATAGGGATAGGAGGCATGGAAACCCCTTGCTGGGTGAGGTGGACCTTCCTATCCTCATACATGATGTGACCATGACAGCGAAGCTACTAGTGTGCCATGATGAGGACCTAATAGAACCCCTAATCCTTGGCCAAGATTGGCTATACGATCACTCAGTGGACCTAAAGCTTAGACAAGGCTCCTTGCAGATTGGAACCTTAGATCAGCAGCGAGTGATACCGCTTGACTTCCCTAACAACACGCCGCCTGAGGTATGTAACCCTAGACCATATGAACAACATGCGACGGAGGACCGGAAGATTTTTGGGCAGATAAGTCACGTTACATCTACACCAACCCACGCGGGCTTGGCAATGGACAACTATCATTCAGAAGGACGTCAGGAGATTTTCCCTTGGTCTTCCTGCAAACTAGAAGAGGTCACCACCCAATCGATGGGACAAATGTTGACAATTGGCGGTCAAGTGTGTTACATCAGCGATCAGGTGGACTGCATCAGCAGCCACATGGGCAAGATACCCTGCAGTGCCCATCCTTCCACACTTACTGCGGACTGGCCTAGATTAAAGATAAAAAATGGAGCACTTCCTAATGGGCAGGTTTCGCAAGTGTTGGACCTCCCTTCTTTTCCAAAGCAGAGTGTCCATCTGACCTCTCAAACTCAACCACGAAGGAGTCAACCACAACGAAGGAACCCAAACCGACGACCCTATCAGATGACACAAGGAGGAAAGCAGTATCAATATCTCAGAACCAGTGGCACGAAGCAAATATGGGTGCCAAAAGGACAGAAACCACTGATAGATTTCAACCATGCAGACAAGGATAAGAAGAAGCTAAAGACAAATCAGAGGTAGTATCCCACATCTACTCGACCTTCTTCTACGAGTGCGAACGTTCGACTGATTTGGATCGCCAAGAAGCACCTTATGAATCAACCCACACCCACGCAGATTTGGGTACCCAAACAGTGCATTATAGCTCAACCCTCAAGCCATGTAATATATACCCCTCAGAAATCTCTTCACCCCTCAATACCACCACATCCGACATCACCTTTTGTCCCTCAGCAGAAACATAGCACCCCCTCAGAAACTCTTAGGAAGTGGATACCGAGACGTATCCAGATATCTCCTCATGTACCAATGTCTAACATCTCTCCCACCCCGACTAAACACTACCCTTGTAATAACTCATTCACAACTGAAACTTGTACAAATTCACACACCATAACCCAACATCACTTGCAATAACATCTCATCAAGAAATGTATGCATCATCTGAAGCATGTAGGTGTCTAGAGACCTGCATTAGTTTTGCAACAATCATTCCATAAACCACATCACAACACTTGGCTACACAGGTTACACATCGGCCATGGAAAGGGATTGCGGTCTCACTTTAATGGGATCATGATTAATTTCCATACTAATGTGTTAATCTTTTGTAGCAGATCTGCTACACACTCGCACCATTCATCATGCAGGTAGAAGGACCATCTGAAGCTGGTCCCAGTGTACCCATGGAAAATATTGGTGAATTACTAGCTGAACCACATCCTACGGCTCAACCACCAGAATTTCAGGGATTTCCAAGATCTATGCCGATTGACGATCCTCCTAGGGGATACACTAAAAAAATTCATCGCAACTCTCATTGGTTCCAAGGTTTAGCAGGCCCATTGGTGGATGCAGATTTCCTTTTTGAGGCCAATTAGACTTTTGATAACCGTACGTGGGGCAAGTACTAGTTTTTCTCACGAGAGTCTGAAGCACTACAGAACACAGAAGACCTCAAGCATGTGTGGGCTAGAGCAGGCTTCACTGAATACTTTAGTGATCCTTTGCCTAAACCAGATTTCTATAGATGCTATTATCTAGTAACCACTTTGGCAGCTTCTGAGAACAAGGATCTACCAGGCACATTCATTTTGCCGTCCTTGGTGAATGACCCCTCATGACACTCTTAGTCCAAGGGAAAGTGTCTCACACACACCTATGTTTTGTTCAACTAACTTGTACTAGACCACTTTCTTTTACTTTGAGTCCACAATTATCTCTTGCTTGTTACTCCTTTTTGTCTATGCACTAGCTCATATGCTTCCTGCTCGCACGCCCTTCCCTTTTCTGCTTCATATAATCCCTCTCCTTCTCATGCGCACCCCTACATGCCGTTTTCCGTATATATGCCCTTATATTTGTTTGCTCGTTGTCCCCTCACCCACTTTCACTTACCTTTACACATGTCTTCGTGCACTTGCAGATTAACACACACCAATTCACACATACACACTTTTCCACACTTTCTTTCTTCTCTCTCTTACTCCTTTGCCATCACGCACTCCCTTATTTTTACATGCCTCAACCCTCTCTTACTTCTTTCCTTTTTCCCTTCTCACAACCACTCTCGTACTTAGGCACGCGCACACACACACATATCTGACCGTATCCTCACCCAACTAGAAACCCTATGCACCCCAAGTACACCCACAAAACCCCTGTCTCACTCACGCTCTCCCTCTCTCTCCCTCTTTCACACTCTCCTTTCTATCACTCTCTTTCACGTCCCCTTTCTCTTGTCCTTACCCTCTTCTAATGATACGGCATTATGCAATATGGAAAGCTTAGGTCAAAGATAATATTGTTTTAATAAAGCAAAAAGTCATTAATGCCTCAATGATTTCCGAAGTGCATTGTAGACAAGCACCTATCACTATCCCTCTCCCTTTGAATGAGAGCCCAAGAGCAACTGTAGAAAGTAAATCGTTACACAACCAGTGCACTTCTTCCAGCAGTTCAATATTAAAACCATTACTAACCCCTACTTCCGCCATAACTTGAAGATCCAACAATAGGCATGGAGATGCTCCTCTTACAGATGGATTTTTGAAATAAAAGATTCTAGAGTCGTTTAGAGAATTCGGAATTCAAAGATGGGCATAGATGTGAAGGCACGATACTTATGCCAATCGGATGATTTGAACAATGCTTATACTCACTGTCTTGGATAATATCTCAGATGCTACTAAAGTTGTGCGCAGTCAGGAATTGAACCATATAATAGTACAACCAAAATGCTATTGTTCTACATCTCGTTGTGAACGACAAGGCGGATACCACTTCAGCAAATAAAATCTTCCCCCTTCAATCAAAGACTTAATGTGAGCAGAATGAAAACGTTCTGCAGAATTAACCTTGGAAATCAAGAAAAATTAGCAAAGGCCACTCAACATTTTTAGCAAGATGGAAGTCTAAAAATTTATGTTGAAAGGAAGCATTCATTTTTTATCCTCCCCAAGCAGACAGATACAATGACCGAGATGGTAATGCAAGAGAAGGGGCACTTTGAAGCAGTTTTGTATCAATGCATCACAGACTTGCACTAAAAGCAAAACACCATTATCTGTGGAGCTGCTGTGTAATGGTCTATGTCGTTGGTGTTTAACTTCATGACTTTTCCAAATGCCAGGGACAAGAAAGGAAATCACCTATGCATATGAATAACTCCGAGAGGAAAAAGAAAACAATAACTCTATCATGCTGCTCTTAGGGCAAGAGAGAGAACCCCACACATGTAATATTTATTTCGTTATGCCCACAGAATCCCCATCAAAGATAATTTCCTGCACACAATGTCCTTCTCCTTTCAAAACAAAGATGAAGAGAGCCACTCTTACCGCTTTCTTGCCTTGAACGAGAGAGTTCGTTCCTCTCCTCTCAATTTTCTTGCAAAAATCCCATCCTCCTCTCAGTGTTGCCTTCTGCTCCCACCAAAAGAATAGTGCCTTTTGCCCCAGCTAAGGAGAGCCAGCCCGACTCTCCCTGTCCGTGATTGTTTTTCTCAGACCGCAACATTGAGTGGCTCCTCCTTCCTCGAGCATACACCTTACTGCCCTTGAGATCCCCTTTGCTGAGCGGACCTTCCCTCCCCGCTGCTGCTCTTGCGTGCCTTCCTTCAATCCCCACTGAGGGTGAAAAACCCCCAACAGCAGTCGACGTGAAATAAAAAATGAAGCAGAGAGAGACCCCCCGTGATGCAAGCTCTGCCGCCTCCAGTATCTCCCAGCTTCCATCCTCTATCTTCCCTTTTTGACCTTCTGTGTATACTGAAAAATATGAATGGATAGAGAGTCCCCCGGTCGAGGGTGAGAATCCCCGTATTCAGGTGTGTCCTCCTTTTTGTCGAGCCACCACCTTCGAAGGATGTTTGTTCCCAATAGAGATTGAAACTTGTTCTTTTCCCCTCCAATCAACTCTGCTTCCCCCAAAAATGACCCCTGTAGGACTCTAAGTCCTTTTGAACTCCCGTCCAATCAACTCTGCTTCCCCCAAAAATGACCCCCAAGAGAGAGAGAGAGAGAGAGAACCAAAGCCCTTCCCAGCTGCCCTTTTGAACTCCCCTCCTCAATCGTAGTCGAAAGCCTCCTGATGCCCCCTTGTCACCTACGCATAGACCATGACAAACGAAAAAGAACGAGGAACCCCGAAGAAGAACAGAACAACCAAGAGCCCCATAACTGTGCGTCTTTTCCTTTTTATGGAAATTTTTTCCTTCTTCCTCATGACCCCCCCAATCGGATGGGCTTCCCCCAAGATCGAGACGCCGCCGATACCTCCAGTGAATCCCATTTCTTGCCGCTATATCCCTCTGTTGGATTTTCTCCATGTACTACCTCTGCGAGCCCTTCAAAGTAGCAGCAAGCCCTTCTCCTCACTCCGTAGATGCTCAACATGTGTGTACTAATGGCCATCCCCCTCCAACACTGTCCGTATTCGCACACCCGCGCGTGCCTTCTTCATTTTCCTCGCATGTCAGAAAAACATTCCCCTTTTCTCTTCCCTATGATACATGCTGTATGTTATTAATCTACGGACCAATACCTGTACCAAAATATTCATGAACATCATATGCAATAGGATGTGTGTCCAGATACTTGGTTCCATTTACAAGGCCGTTAGCATTATTAGCTTCATTTTTGTCTGACAAAATCAATCTTTGATAATTTTTAGCTAAGAGGTCATCCATAATCTTTGAAATAGGTTGAGCCTAATTTGGGCCCAAAACTTCCAAAGAAGAACCAAGACAATCAATGAAAATATGCTTCTACATCTGTGCAAGCCAATGAAACACTCCCGATAAAACCATGTTCTCCATAGCCAGCAACGAGTGAAGCATGGGACACCATACCTTAATTTTAGAGGTTGTCACATATGCTTTTGTACACCTATAAGCATTCCATACTTTAAATACATGTTATCCAAGAGACCACCTCCAACCATGCTGCATTTGTTACAGGGCGTGCCAGGCCTCCTGGACATCTCCATGTGTGAAACCAGAAATTATTCCATTCCTCCTTATGATATTTGGGTTCACACCCATTGCAAATGTGTAACATCATCTTTTGTTGTTGCTCACCTTTACCACATACCTAAATCAACATACATGTTGCAAAATAAACACGTATTATTGCACCAAAAAAATCAACCACAACCGGAGCTAACATACTCCCCTCTTCTGCTTGCGAAGTCGTCCCCGACGAGACAATGTGTGCCTGCACTCAAGCCAAGGATTAGTCCTCTTTAAAAAACATCTAACCAGTTTATCCTTAATGACATGCTTCCTCATTTATATGCCGCGCTCCTTATCCACATGTGCACTTGATCAAACAAATCATGCTCACTCCCATTGTCCTATTCTCTCATTCACCTCGTCTATGCTTTTCCACATCCAAGCACATACCATTATGCACACACACGCCCCCATCATGAATACACATTCTCACTCGTGCTCATCGATCTCTCCATGCATTCCAAGAAAGACATATGTCAACCACATTCATTTCCATGTCCTCATGCAATAACCTTTTACTTCTTCTCTATCTCACATCTTCTCTTAATCATGCCACATGCAAGTTTATGCAAACACACATATGAACCATGCCGCGTACCATGTTCTCAACCATATCCACATACTTACGCTCGTTTCACCTATCCATTTCCAAACATAGAACCACAAAAATCATGCTTACATCCTTGTCGCCATTTCGTTGACTCGATCACTTCATACCTTACTTACCATTTGTGGCACTCTTTTTTTTCTTTGGCCTTTCACCTGTGTTCCTTCACTATCCATCAAAACAAAATCCAACCATCACAAAAAGACTTACCCTGTATAAAGATACCGGATGGAATCCATCTTTCCCCTTGCACCTGTTAACTCACACATCTCAACAAAAATGTAAGCACCAAAAAGATGTATCAAAACCAAAATCATCATGTATAATCTGCATGCGCATAGGCATCCTTCCTAACTAATCATACGCAAATGAGACGACGTTCGACACAAAACCGAACTCGCGCAATCAAAAAGAGACCATCTCAAAAAAATAGAACATGACCAAGGTAAAAGAATCAGAGTGGTATACCTCATTGCCATCTTCAGAAAGGACCTGTTGACAAGAATAGAAAAGCCAAATACAGTGAGTAGGCAGCAAGCAAGTCAAATACATGTGTGAATACCGGTCCTCGTTGGCGTCGACGTTAGGCAGATCGATCTATCAACAATCACAAAAAGATCACAAAAACATATACATGCATGCCACACCCATTCGGACGATCATAGTCTTCCTCCTTTCTGTCTCTCCCCCTCAGGGACGGGAACACAAAATCTTTCTTTTCTTTTTCTTATTTATATTTATTTAAACACGGGGTGGCCTATGCGGCAACCGGATGCGACTCGTGGCCCTAACCGCCCGGCTAGGTTCGTTCCACCCATCTACCGGTAAACATAGCGTGCAACAACATAGATACATGATGTATAAACACACACGGAAGGGCTTGCCCATAGCGAAGCCGAGTGTAGTTTGTGGTCTCGTCCGCCCGGCCAAGATGGCTCCACTCACCTGTCGACCCACTATGGCGCGAAGCACCAAAACACACAAACTCCAGCACCTATGGTGAAACTAGCATCGGTTCGCAGTCCTGACCGCCCGGCCAGGTGGAATCTGCTCGCCTACTAGCCCGGCATAGCGTGTTGGCACACGTATAGACACGATGTTTTTGCTTTTCGTTTTGTTTTGTACTTTTCTCTTTTTTTTTCTTTTCTTTTCTTTTCCTTTTTCTGTTCCCCTCAAAAGAACCTTGAGAGTTAGGGAGAGGCAGAAAGGAGCGATTCCCCACCTATCCCACACGGCAAGCATACAAAAAACACAAACAAAATAGACTCCTGATAGATCGACCTTCCTGTTGTCTTTGCTTCCTCAGACACGATACTCAAATGGCATACCTGACTGCCTACAACCTAACTAACTGACAGTTAGCTGTTCATCCCCTTGCGAGGCCTCTCTTCCAACGACTATGCTGTAAGACTGACTCAAGGCTCTCTTACCTAGCCACGTCCACCTCCAAAAATCATTCTCTCTAAGAAGGCGAATCTGGCTCCGCCTCAGGAGCCTCATCATCGCTGCCTATGACTAGTCGATCTGCCCATGCCCAATAGATATCATTTACCTCTTTAGGCAATTCCCTCATGCTATCGTAGTAGAAATAGCGGTCCTCTACATACCCAGCCCAACCAAGTAGATATGTTTCGAATTGAGGAAATGGAAAGTCAATGACTAGACCTTGATTCCAAAAGCGTACAAGCCAGTGTGCCTCCTCCACGTCGTAGTCTGTTCGCAAGCTCTCGACTGATATCTCCATGCTTTCTAACGCTTGATCTGAAAAATATACTACAAGGTCGAACAGAGCACCCTGGTATACCTGGTCCGCCATCAGTTGCCTAGTCCTCAGCGCTCCCGTATAGTAACACACTTGGTCTAAAAAATTCTGCGATCCCTGAAAACAAAAGGTAAGTCGTTTGCTAAAATAGATGAAGCCTCTCTCTTTTTGTTCTCGTATCCACTTGCACATCACTCGTAAGAAGACCCATATCATGCAAAAAATTTCCATCACCCAACAGCTCACTCGAAGCCCTCTCTGTACGTAGTCACATGTCGGCCCTTGTATGCTCTGTCACTATCCTGGCACCTGTCCCCATCAACCCTCGGTTGAATAACTATGGCATGTTCAACACAAGTCGATCCTAACTTCTTTAGGCCATCACCATTCATGCTCGTATTCTATGTACGAAGCACTTTCTTCATTGTGTCCTTTTCTGGCTCTTTACCTGATGTGTGACCTTTCTGAGGTCCTTCCTGTCTAGAATTCCTCTTTTCACACCCACCCTGGTTCTCCTTATCCTTGCATTTTCGGAGGTTTTCCTTTTGATCAACTACTTCCTTACTAGGACTATCATGATCCACACACCACTTTTCTCGCCCGGATTTACTTTTGCCATCGTCGATGTGCGTTGTGTAGCACTCAACCTCGCATGTACCTACCAACCATCCTAGTAGTTCTTGGTCCGAGTCATCCTTGTAGGCTAGTGGGACCTTATACTCACCCATCTTGGGTTGGCCTCGCCTTGTTGCTTGTAAGTTAAATCCATCTTGCAAAAGGCTTTTGTAATTTTCTACTTTCAGAGAAAACTTTTCCCATACTTTTTCACACACATCGTTTTCAGCCACCTTCTTTTCCAGCTCTTTGATCGGAACCATTTTCTTAGCATCTTCCTTAGGGTCACTTGCATTTGTATTCGATCGGTTTTGGGGCCAATAGTGATAAACCCTGTCCTCCAGTCATGTATACAATTAGCCTGCATTAGCCATGGTCGCCCCAATAATATAGAAAACGTAGTTTTGTGGATCTTGGTCTCACAACCAAGTAGTCTACAGAGAATTCGATCCCACCAACAATAGTTTGCACATTTCGTATTAATCCTGCAGGATTTATCTGTGTTTGGTCAGCCATTCGGAGAGACATTCAGGTATCTTCCAGTTGTGTCAATCCCAACGCTTTCATCATGTATTCTGTCATTAGGTTCACTGCAGCTCCGCTATCCAATTGCGCGCCTGGGACCGCATATCCATTGATCTCCATGGTGACTGTAGGGGCATTCGAGTCCACTTGAGTCGTAATACTTTGGATCATCCCTAAGACCACCTCGTCCACTTTTTCTTTTCTTTTCGCTTTCCTTGGTTTCTTGATAAACTCATTGTAGAATTGCTTTCTGCAGGTTTGCGAACACCTTAGTAATGTGGCCAAATCCAAAGTGACTTCGGTCTCGGCAAGCCTTTGTACAATGTCCATTCCCACTTCTGCTTGCTTCTTTTTTGACAACTTCTCTTGAACTTTTAGCCTTTTTGGAAATGGTGGGACACCCGGTACAAATTTTTGTGTAATTGGTGGGAGGACCTCCACCTCGTCTTCTTCATCTAAATCCCTTTGCCTATGAGTCTCGTCATCGTCATTCACTTGAACTTGGTTTCCTCGGGTGTACTCTTGTGCGCGAGTGACCACAACCACCATCGGTTCTTTACCTTTCTCTTTTCCTTGATTTGCCTCTACAAGGTGGGTAGAGGTGTTAGCTCCTGGATCCAATTCGCTAATTACTACTCCAGTATTGGGCACTCTTCCGTGAGGTTGCATATTCGGTTGTGGTTGTGGCTCTGCGTAGCTGGAAGTATCAACCCCTCTTTGTCCTTGGCCATAATCATTTCTTTGTTGTGGGCAATCAACATCATAATGGCCCTCCCTACTACAATATCGGCACATGGGTGTGAAGTCTTCTTGCTTCCTCGCATTCGGACAATGTGCTTGTATATGCCCAAGGCACCCACATCACCAACACTCTGGCGGTCCCGTTCTCCTTTGATTTTGTGGTTCAGACCTTTGATATCCGCCTACTTGGCCTTGACCTCCATAAGCATACATGGGTCTAGGCCCCCATCTAGGCATGGGAGGTTCACTTTGGCCTGGTAATCCCTGATAGGCATAGTTCCTATTGTTTAGCCACTTTCCCTTATCACGGCACTGATCTTCGGTGTGATTGTTCCTCTTGCAAAAGTTACAAAAGAGTCTTGGTTCTACATATAATCTCGAGACTGTAGGACATTCTGTGGCCATGTGCCCATATCCTCGGCATTTCGCACAAAAGATGTTTAATCTAAGCACTCCTTGACTTGGCTCGAGTGCCACTTCCTACCTTACCGCATATGTTTCATGAGTTAGAGTGGCAACTTTTACTGCCTGAGCCATGATTTCGATAATCCTTTCTTCGGTCAACATTGGCTTTACCTCTTGGGGCGTGTTTGTAGTGGCCATAAATGCCGGTGGAGTTGCAGCAGGATTTGCCTAAGTAGCACCACTTGTAGACCCATTGTTCGTACCTTGCATTGGTTCAAATAAAAGTTCTTGCCTTCGTTGTTGGCCAAGTTGAACCTCTTCCCACATGCGGGCAACATCTTTGGAAGCCACCAATGTCACCGATCGGCTCAAATTGATATGTTGTTGAGCGCTTAGATCTCTAAGTCCTACAATAAATCTTCGTTTCAAGGTATCTTCATTTAGGGCATTCGTGCCCATCTTTCTTACCAGGGTTTCCATCCTCTGGATATAGTTGTCGATGCTCTCGTTGACTCCCTGCCGGAGATAATCCATTTGTTGAGCTAGACGATCTTGGAAACCTTCCCTACGAAACTTAGCCAAAAAGGCATCCTTTAGCATTTGATAAGTTCGCCTTCGTGGCTCTTCCAAGTTCTCGTACCAATTGGCGGCCTCATCTCTAAATATGGCTGGCAAGATTCGAAGTCTTTATGCTTGGTCAACCACTTCATTTTCTTCATAGGTGACCTCAAACAATTGGATAAAGCTATCTGGATCCTCATCCCACAATCCCGAGAATTTAGGGAAGTCTCCTAAATGCACTTGGACTCGTTGAGCCATTTCAAACAGTGGCATAATGTCAATATCCTCACGATCCCAGAAATTTAGTGCATGCGGCCTTAGGATCCCTCCTTCAAACTTTTGCACTTGATTCACGACTCTCCTACGGGAGTACACTTTTTTGGCTGGTTTCTTCCTGCTAGTCAAGGTCGACTCACCGTGCAACTCCCACCTTTGCCTTTCTCTTTCAAGGGCTCTTCTTTGAGCGTGCTCTTCTCTTTCTGTTTGTGTTTCTCCTAAGGATGAGCTCCCGTCGCTCATGTACTAGATCCGGGGTCCGCAAGCTTGGCCAACATGTGGCGCTAGGTGAACCTATGGCACTCTCTTATAGAGACATGCCAAGCTTTTCCCGGCAAATGCACCAAAATGATGACACTCTTAGTCCAAGGGAGAGTTTCTCACACACACCTATCTTTTGTTCAACTAACTTGTACTAGGCCACTTTCTTTTACTTTGAGTCCACAATTATCTCTTGATTGATACTCCTTTTTGTCTATGCACTAGCTCATATGCTTCCCGCTCGCACGTCCTTCCCTTTTCTGCTTCATATAATCCCTCTCCTTCTCATGCGCACCCCTACACGCCGTTTTCCGTATATATGCCCTTATATTCGTTTGATCGTTGTCCCCTCACCCAATTTCACTTACCTTTACACATGTCTTCGTGCACTTGCACATTAACACACACCAATTCACACATACACACTTTTCCACACTTTCTTTCTTCTCTCTCTTACTCCCTCGCCATCACTCACTCCCTTATCTTTACATGCCTTACTTCTTTCCTTTTTCCCATTCTCACAACCACTCTCGTACTCAGGCACGTGCACACACACACATATCTGACTGTATCCTCACCCAACTAGCAACCCTATGCACCCCAAGTACACCCACATAACCCCCGTCTCACTCACGGTCTCCCTCTCTCTCCCTCTTTCACACTCTCCTTTCTATCACTCTCTTTCACGTACCTTTTCTCTTGTCCTTACCCTCTTCTAATGATACGGCATTATGCAATATGGAAAGCTTAGGTCAAAGATAATATTGTTTTAACAAAGCAAAAAGTCATTAATGCCTCAATGATTTTCGAAGTGCATTGTAGACGAGCACCTATCACTATCCCTGTCCCTTTGAATGAGAGCCCAAGAGCTGCTGTAGAAAGTAAATCATTACACAACCCCTGCACTTCTTCCAGCAGTTCAATATTAAAACCATTACTAACCCCTACTTCCGCCATAACTTGAAGATCCAACAATAGGCATGGAGATGCTCCTCTTACAGATGGATTTTTGAAATAAAAGATTCTAGAGTCGTTCAGAGAATTCGGAATTCAAAGATGGGCATAGATGTGAAGGCACGATACTTATGCCAATCGGATGATTTGAACAATGCTTACACTCACTGTCTTGGATAATATCTCAGATGCTACTAAAGTTGTGCGCAGTCAGGAATTGAACCATATAATAGTACAACCAAAATGCTATTGTTCTGCATCTCGTTGTGAACGACAAGGCTGATACCACTTCAGCAAAAAAAATCTTCCCCCTTCAATCAAAGACTTAATTTGAGTAGAATGAAAACGTTCTGCAGAATTAACTTCGGAAATCAAGAAAAATTAGCAAAGGCCACTCAGCATTTTTAGCAAGATGGAAGTTGAAAATTTTTTGTTGAAAGGAAGCATTCATTTTTTATCCTCCCCAAGCAGACAAACACAATGACCGAGATGGTAATGCAAGAGAAGGGGCACTTTGAAGCAATTTTGTATCAATGCATCACAAACTTGCGCTAAAAGCAAAACACCATTATTTGCGGAGCTGTTGTGTAATGGTCTATGTCATTGGTGTTTAACTTCAGGAGTTTGTCAAATGCCAGGGACAAGAAAGGAAATCACCTGCGCATACGAATAACTCCGAGAGGAAAAAAAAAACAATAACTCTATCATGCTGCTCTTAGGGAAAAAGAGAGAACCCCATGCATGTATCTTTATTTCGTTATGCCCACAGAATCCCCATCAAAGATAATTTCTTGCACACAGTGTCTGTTGGCAGTAGCCTGGGTACACCAGGACTTACAAGACGTGAAAGTCAAAGAAGGGAGTCAGAGCGAAGGGACAGCACAAGCAAACAGGGCAGTCAAAGAAGATCTGGCAAGTAGGCCAATATTTTTTCAAGACATTAATGCAAATCAAAGAGATGGACATGCAGAGAGGAAGAGCAAGTAGGGAGCCCGAAGATATGTATGGCAGATCACTAGAAGAAATCCCTACAACAACAGTGATTTTTATCACTAACAATCATTGTAAATATCATTTCACCTTTTTGTAGCTCCATTTTGTGCAAGACAAGGAGTCCTTGAGCTTGAGGAGCCTTAGAAGTAGTTGCGTACCAATTTTCGTATTTTTTAGATCTCGTTTGAGCCCCCAAATAAGCCCTGGAACCTAATTTTTAACTAGGCCGGACACTAGGTCTGGACAGGACCAAAAGCTAGTCAAAAACTATAAAAAGAGCTAGAGAGCTCATTTTTGAGATTAGATTGTAATTGAAACGAACTTGTAAGAGCATTTTGAAATTAATCTAAAAGCTCCATTGATTCTCACCCTTTGTCTTGCCGTGTGTGCGCGTGTGTGTGTATGTGTGTGCATGCTAGTGTGCTTCTCACTCACGCACTTGTGTCGCCACTTGCTCGAGGTCTTCATACCATCCTCACGTCTTCCCGGATTGACATTAAAGGAGGTGCTACTCATCATTGAGCTACACCAAATTTTGGCGCCGTTGCCGGGGATCGAGCTTTGAGGACGAGCGTGTGATGGTAAGACGTAGAGTTGACGCGTTGGAGTTGTAGGTATTTTCTTCACTCTCATCGATTTTCTTTTACTTTCTTCACCATTTTTCATCACCATCATCATCATCACCATCTCCCACGTCCATCTCCATCATCGCGAAAATTTCAGTTTTTTGACTATATTCCCATCTCCACCTCATTTCCCTCATTTCACTTGTGAGAGAGAGCGAGAGAGCGAATTTGCATGTGCTATTTTTTGCATGTTTTGTGAGCATTCTGCAGGTACAGGCCGCATCATCATCCCCAGCACCCTGCGCAGGTACGGAAATCTGTGTAACTATCTGTGTGTCGCCGAGCTTTGTCAATCGCGACCGACTGAAAACTTACTCCAATTGCTAAACAAAGTGCATATCCATGACCTACAGGCCTAGAGCTTCCCAAAAATGTGTTTAGTTTTTTGAAATTCCATAGATTTCTGTCAATCGCGATCGACAAACCACGACGGACAGATCTGTCAATCGCGATCGACACGTCAATCGCGACCGACAGCCCACGACGGCTCTGTCAATCGCGACCGACAGAGTCAACGACCGATTGACCACGACCGACTGACCATACGCGTGACACGTGTCAATCGCGATCGAGTCATCAATCGCGATCGACTCATCAATCGCGACCGACACAGTCAACGATGGTTTGACCACGACGGACAGACCACGACGCCTCTGTCAATCGCGACCGACACGGTCAACGACCGTTTGACCACGATCGATAGACCCTCGCGACCGACCTGTCAATCGCGATCGACTCATCAATCGCGACCGACACAGTCAACGACTCCTTGACCACGACTGATTGACTTTTCGTAACCCCTGTCAGTCGCGACTGACCAGTCAATCGCGACTGACAGCCACGACGGACCTGTCAATCGCGATCGACACGTCGATCGCGACTGACCTGTCAATCGCGACCGACAGACTTTGCGAACGCGTTAGAAGGGCAAATTAGGTCAAATTTTCAAGGCAAAGTGATTGGTCTAAATTGTGATTAAGTGGGGGACAAACTCTAGGGTGTAGTATTGCATCGTTAGGCCGTGCCACAAGCTACTCGAGTATTCCTGTTTGACTGTTAGCTTGTATTGAATCCTGATTTAACTCCCTAAACCCTGAACAGTCCTAACTTTTTCATACGAAATCCAATTTTTGAGCTCTTGGGCTTGTTGGAAAGCTCGTGGCATATACTACACGCCCTCAACTGTTTTTTATAAAGATAATGCGTTGATTTTCAGAGAGGGTATTTTGAAGTTGACCATACCCAGGGGGCTCAAAGTCAGGGGTCTTTAGAATTATTTTCCTAAAAAGTCACAATGCAAATATGTGTATATGTTGCATGAATGAAAGTTGTTGGTTGTGTCCTTGAATCTAAGCATTGAGCTAACCGTGGGACTTTTATAGGTCCATTGAGAGCAACAGAGAGCGTACAAAGCAAGGTTTCTTCGCAAGCTTGAGAACCGGGTTCTTGAGCACCATAAAGCAAGGGATCAACAAGCAAGGTTGGATTATTCTCAACTCCCTCTGTCATTTCCTAGCTCAAGCTAAGAACGAGTAGAGATAGGAGTAAGCCAGGGCGACGATAGGCAGTTACCAAGTTGAAGACTATTAAAAAACTCAAGTTCAAGCTAAAAACTTAGTTACTGTACTGTCGATAACCTAAGGGAAAAGAACCTAACGTGGAACGATCAACCTGAAAGTACGAAGAACATTCAAGTGTTCCTGATGACGTGATATCAGACAAGACCATAAACACAATAATTAACTAAAAAGAATCAAGTGACTGGTACCAATTGATTGGCAACGAGGTTGTACTCGGGAAAAAATTGGGATAATCGGTTAGGCATATGAACCTTCGATCAGGACGACACCTAGCCAGGGAGAGACAAAGCCTTAGGTCTTCAGAGGCTAGCGTCAATCACACTGCTAGGTCCTGGGCCGAGCAGTTGAGCCACCACTCATACTACCCTAGCTCGGAGACCAGTGAGTCAGAAATGTCTCAAGGCATGGACAGACCTACGGGAAGTTCAGGAGTGCCTTATCTGTACAGGGTAGAAGGCCCTTACAAAACGCAGCTGGAATATCTTAGGACCAACCGACTAGGTGCTAGCATCTATGAGGACGGCCTAGGAAGATCCGTGGTCCAGATTAAAAACCCTGACCAATCCATAGGACTAGAGCACCCAGCTGTCAAGTTTGAAAATGGTGCATACCTGGACAAAGAAGGAACTATATATGTAGTCACTAGTCACCCTGATAGGACAGATGACTTCGGGAATGTAATCTCAGAAGCGGACTTAGGTGACCTAGAACAAGGGAACATGGGTGCGGAACCTAGAACCCCTCGAGGTAAATCCGTTCTCACTAGGATTATCACGCCTGAATGGGTCCCCCAAGACAACAAGAGCATAGAGTTGCTCCTCAATCGAGAAACTGATGAAGCCTTTTGGAGGTATAAGTCTAATCAGCCAACAGACATAGGAAATATCATGATCTATGAACTTAAGGATCCAGATAGCCCAGGCAGAGTGACCTACTTAGATCATGCCTCAGAACGGATCTTTGTGGTGACAGAAAATGATAGGCATGCCTACACTTGGAAGGGTGAATTCATTTTCCCCCAACCAAGATCAAATGTATCCTATGGTCACCCTGGAGCTGGAACTTCCCAAGCTCATGGTACGCAAAGAGACAGAAGTAGAGATAGACCGGAAGTAAGCTTTGCCAACCCAGTGGGCAGAGAAAGAACGAGAACAGAGACGAATAGGGTAGAACCTGAGATGCATAGAGCCCACAGGAACCAAAGAAATGTAGATGGATTCCCTCTGCCGAGGCCTAGAGAGCACACAAGAACTTTGAGACCCACCCAGCTAGTTAAGTCCATGAAGAATTACTTTGACGGCACAGGAGATCCCTATGATCATGTGGCGGAGTTCAAGCAAGTCTTGAGAGCTGAACAAGTGGAAGATCTGTTCACGCAGTACAATGCCTTCGGTCTAACCCTTAGGAACACGGCACTTACATGGTTTCAGCCATTAGATGAGCGTCAGTTCAGGAGCATAGACCAACTCCTAGAGGCTTTCATTGTAGAGTTCTCTAAGAGTGGCATAAGACACAATACCTCATCATTGATTCACAGCTTCAAGCAAACCCCTCAAGAGACCGTGAGACTTGCAGGAAGAAGATTCAGACAATATCTGGAAAGGTGCCCTATTTCGGAGCTACCCACATCTGCTAAACAAGTAGCCTTATTCCTTGATGGATTGCTGAGTACGAAATTGAGATCTTATGTGTATCTGAAAGATCCTAGGACTATAGAAGAGTGTGTACGCATGTGCATTGACATTGAAGATAACCTAGGGGAAGAACTAGAGCTTTCCAAAATCTACAAAGATTCAGAAAGTGCATCTAGTCACTCCTCCACGCAGTCCACATCAATTGAGGAACTTGCCGAAAAGGTAGCTCAGAAATTAGGTGTTTCAAGCAAACAAATCCCAAGGTTTGCCCCTGTGAAAAGATGCTATACATGCGGTGGTGACCATATGGCGAATGTCTGCCCTATTATGGCTCAACCCCAAGTAAACCCTAGTAGCCAGTACTGCACCATAGAACGGAGATACACCAATCACACCGCACAAGATTGCCCATACAACAAGCAGGCAGTTAGGCAACCCTATCCGCAGCCCTACCAACAAGGCCGATACCAGAACCAAAATCCACCACCACAATATGCTAGACCCCAACAAACCTACCAACCACAATATCAGGCCCAACAGAGACCCCAACCGGTACTAGCTCAACAGCCCCCAAACCCCGCTAACGTGATTCTAGTAAAGTATGCTGTTGCAGAAGAAAACCTGAATAGGGCCATAGTACCAGTAACCCCATTGATCTCGGAAAGTGACCCAAGTGACCATAGCTTTGATTCTACACATGTCGATAGTCCCCAGGCTTACTACATGCAGTCCCCAGAACATGGTGAGTCTTACTATAGTGAAGAACCAAGTGAACCTAGTTGGGAGTCAGATTACACGAACGTCATGTATGCAAACCCCAACCCCAGGCCTCAACCTAGGCAAGTAAGACCTCCATTCCCAAGAGGACCGTGCTACAGATGCCAAGGAGATCATATCGTTCATGATTGTCCCTTGCCCTCACCTACACAACCCCAGTCAGTGACTATCCACGGTTTTTGCCAAGATTGTGGAAAAGAGCATCTTTTACGAGATTGCCCAAAGAACCCCAATAATATGCCAAAAATCACTCCGATCAATGTGATTGGGTTAGTTGTAGATTCCTCAGGAAGCGTCACTTCCACTGCACCAGTGCAGGTAGTCACTAGAGCTCAGGCATTGCAGCAAAACCAAGAGACAAACCAGGATAAGAACTCAGTGGCTAGTGAAACCGAGAGCATAACAAAGAAAAGGACTAGAGCATGGAAAGATAGTCGGGAAAGAATGAAAAGACAATGGGCTAGAAAGATGAGTGAACTTGAGGAAAGCATAAGAGAAACCAAAGCTAGGATAACTGAAATCACCTCTCAAATCCCCTCTCACAATACCCCGCCGCCACCCCTCCCATCTCCATCTGACCCACCACCTTCCCCACCACGTCATACGATTCCACCACCTCCTAGAGTAGGATCAGTGTTAGCTGATCCCACTCCTGAGGACATAGACATGATGCTCAAAGCATATCAGGCCAGAATACAAGAAGGGCCAAATGTCACGGATCATGCCAAGTGCTATCCTAGAGCTGACCTAGAGATAGAAAGAACCAAACTGTGCGCGAAAATGGTCGCATTGGCTCAAACTATGTTTGAAGCCAGTCGCCTTTTCAATTACTCGGGCTCAGCCAAAACGCAATTACACTTGGATGGATTCCTAGAGAAGTTAGAGAGGATAATTGCAAGATCTGACAAGGAAGAAAAAAATCAAGAGAGAGAGAAAGCAAGCAAAAACATGAATCATTCCCCATCGGAAGTGTATGTGGCCAATTCCACTAAACCAGACTCCTTTCCCTCCTTAGAAAGATTAGAGAGGCTAGTTGCACAGCCAAAAAAGGAGCCTACCCCTCAAAGAAAGGCAAGGGTAAGAGAACGGAAAAGCCAGCCTCTTCAGGAAGCCCACATGCCTTTTCAAGGAGCCTATCTTCCTCCCCAAAGGTCACAGGAGCCTCCCTCGAAAGCTTATGTACCCCCACAGGTAACCCACATCCCTTCCCAGAAAGCTTATGAGCCTGTTCGGAAAAGTAATAGCATAAGTAATCCTCCCCAAGAAGCTTGTGCCTCAGCTATCTATGACACCGAGGAAAGAGCCAACGATAGAATAAGCCCTCCTTCCCAGATAGCATATGTACCTAATTCTACGGAGCCAGGTACTTCTTCTTCGATGAATCGGTTTGCACCAGACTTCCTACGAGAGATTCAAGAAGACAAATGGGATAACGAAAGTGAGGTCGCCCCTCCTTTTGAACTTGTGGACGATGCACACGACCAATTCCCACAAGACATCCCATCAATTTACGGGGAACATGAGAGTGCTCAATCTCATGAGAGATTGGACTTTGAGTCTAATTCCATACAGGAGCTACCCCACTTCACAGGCCCATGGGAAGCAAAGTCCACATGTATGAGAGCACCCACGGTCATGGTAAGGAACGACGATTCAGTCATACCTAGGAACACGGAGATAGTAAAGAACACCAAAGTGCAGCGTGATCTCACTTTGGAAGAACTGCCCATGGATAGACCAGAAGCGCGAACATATGAAGCTAGTCAAGTAACTGAAATGGCAAAACCACGTTCCCGGGTAGGATCCCATAGGACAGTGCCAGAAATTCCCTTGGATAAGATAGGAAATATGTGTGAAGGTGAAGAAGGGAACACCTACCTTCCCATTACCTACCGGGACTACACCACGAAAGCAATTTTGGACTCAGGTGCAGGAGTTGCAATTGCCACTACCTCCTTATGGAAGCGTTGGGGCAAGCCGGCACTCAGGCCGACGAGAATGAAATTGCAAATGGCCGATGGTCACATAGAGAGACCCCTAGGATTGCTAGAAGGAATAACTCTCACCACTTGTGGTGTCGAGTTTGAACATACCTTTGCCATATGTGACTTCAGCAAAAACCATGCCTATGAGATGATTTTGGGAAGACCATTCATGCGACAGTTGCAAGTGGTACAGGATTGGGGAACCAATTCTTTATACCTGCAGCACTTAGGTGTTACAACCAAAGTCAATCTCAAGGATTATTCTCATAGAGATGTCCCTCCTATCCAATGGAATCCCATCCATAGAGCCAAAGATGATACAAAATCTGTGCATTCCATAGGATCAGGATCCTCCTGGATGCACGAAGACACTCACTTATGGATGTGCAAAGTAGCAGTGGAGGAAGAGAAGAGAGAAAAGGCCAGAGAAATAGGTGCAAACGAAACCCATAGACCCATTCAAGACCCAGCCTATGCACCTGTAGTTTTTCCAGACGAGGAATTTGAACCCCATGGCTGGGCAGAAATTTTAGCAACAATGGACGTAGCCATCAATGAAGAACAATGGACACCTCACTGTGATGAGGATGGCTATGATATTTCAGTCTTCTCCATAGAGCCAATCATGGGAGAGGCAATTCTAGAAGAATGCGAACCTAGCCCTGATGCATTTGAGGATGCAAGTGACTCTGATCTAGAGTCAATCATTATGGACCCACCATTTGCATCAGATGAAGAATACTTCCATGAAATAGAATTTCAACCCCAGAGGCATGGAGAGATTACAAATGATGTAAGATTAGCAACGCATATGACCCCTAAGGAAGAAGGAAAGAAACGAAAGAAGAGAGAAGCCTTACCTGAAGAGGAAGAATCTTTGTTTGAGGTCCCAGAAAATTTTAAGAAGTACGAGATAGATGACAGGAGAGTCATGATAAGAATGCCTAAACGAGAGGCACAATCAGGAGAGGCCTATGATAACAAAGAAACCACCAAGAAAATAGTAGTGGCCATAGAAGAAGGAGAGGAGAGATGCACGTATATAGGCCATGACCTGACAGAAGAAGAAGAGTACGAATTGATTACCTTGCTAAGAGAATACAGAGATGTATTCGCTTGGAGTTACAAGGATTTGAAAGGTGTTGACCCTGATATATGCTCACACACCATCCCCATGACCTCAGATGCCAAACCCTCTAAGCAAAAGCCTTATACATATAACGATAACTATGCTGCTAAGATCAAGGAAGAGATAGATAGACTGGTTGAAGCTGGATTTATCTATGAAATTGAGCACACTGAATGGGTATCCCCCATTGTAGTGGTGCCCAAAAAGAATGGCAAACTGCGTGTGTGCATTAACTTGAAAAAGGTTAATGCAGCCACAATTCGAGATAACTATCCGCTTCCCATAACAGAACATCTCTTAGAAAGAGTGGCAGGCAAGGAAGTGTACAGCTTCCTCGATGGATTTTCGGGTTACAATCAAGTAGCCATAGCTCCAGAGGATCAGCATAAGACAGCCTTTGCCACAGAATGGGGCATCTTTGCTTTTAGAGTAATGCCATTTGGGCTTACCAATGCACCAGCTACCTTCCAAAGGCTGATGTGCCACGTGTTTAAGGAGTTTCTAAGAAAGAGTTTAGAAGTCTACGTTGATGATCTCTGTGCACATTCCAATGTTAGACAAACCCATATTCCTGAACTCAGACAAATCTTTGACAAATGTAGAGAATACCAAGTCTGCCTGAACCCAGAAAAGTGCGTTTTCATGGTCAGGCAAGGCAAGATCCTAGGACACATAGTGTCAAGGAATGGCATATCTACCGACGAAGAAAAGGTGAGAGCCATAGCAGAGCTACCTAGGCCAAAGAATGTCAAGGAAGTGCAAGCTTTCATGGGGCATTGTGGTTATTATCGACGATTTATACACATGTATGCGGTCATTGCAAAGCCCATGTACGGACTTCTGACAAACTTTGAGTGGACGGATGAATGTGAGAATTCCTTCCAGGAGCTTAAACGAAGATTATGTTCAGCACCAATCTTGACCACACCAGATTGGAATAAGCCATTCCATGTTCACGTGGATGCATCCAATTATGCTATTGGATGTGTACTTGCACAACCTACTGGTGAAGGTAATATGGACCTTCCAATTGCCTATGCCAGTAGACAATTGAATGCGGCTGAACGAAATTATACCACTACTGAACGAGAAGGATTAGGCATGGTATATGCAGTTAAAAAATTTAGACATTATTTGCTTGCAAATAAGTTTAAATTTTTTACGGACCATCAGGCATTGTTGTACTTAGTAAACAAGCCATGCAATACAGGTAGATTAGTAAGATGGTTTCTCTTACTAATGGAATATGACTTTGAGGTTGTGGTAAGAAAAGGTAGGACTCACTTGAGAGCAGATCATCTCTCTAGGCTCACATCTGGAGAAGCCCCACAAGGAGTGTCAGATGACCTTCCTGATGCTTACTTGTTTAATTTGGAAGTGGTACCGCAGTGGGCTAAGCCATTGGTACCAGTATTGACATACGGGCCCAACCATCCAGTGGTAAACACACGGAATAGAGAGGTTGTAAAAGCCCAAAAGTATCACATCATGGCCGGAAGCATGTACAAGCACACAGATCAAGGGATCTTGGCTTGTTGCGTAGAAGAGGATGAGTACGCTAAATGGTTGCAATTAGCACATGTAGGTGCGTTAGAGCAACACCATTCAAAGCAACGAACATTGCAGACTCTAAAAAGATTCGGAGTGCATTGGCCAACTATGGACGCGGATGTCCAAAAGTTGTGCAAGGAATGCCCAATCTGTTGCACTAAACCACCTGTGGAACATGCCACTCTCTATCAAATATCCATTGTGCCAGATTGGAGTGAACCTCTAGTATCATTCTTGCGGACAAACACATTCCCCCCAGACATGACTCTAGCTAGGAAAAGGAGTTTAGAACAAGAAGCCCTGGATTATTCACTCATAGGTGATAATCTATATAAGCGCGGTAAAGATGGTTACCTGAGATTATGTGTCCATGAGAGTGAATATCTTAAGATCTTAGAAACTGCTCACCAAGGTGTAGCAGGAGGACACTTTGGACCAGATCGGGTGATCAAGGCAATATTGTTTGCGGGCTTCTGGTGGCCCACCCTTCACATGGATGCACATACCTATGTGAAACGGTGTGATATCTGTCAAAGGACTCAGTATCCTATACGCAAAGATGAGATGCCACTGAAACCTATGATGGGTGGACGTGCATTCTCTAAGTGGGGAATAGACTTCGTAGGTCCTATTAATCCCCCAGCGAAAGGTTCTCATGCGGAATACATCATTGTGGCAACAGATTATCTCACCAAGTGGGTAGAGGTAAAAGCTACAACCAAGAACGATGCTCAAACAACTGCCAAATTCTTGTTTGAGAATGTATTCACGAGATATGGACTACCCATAGAGCTTGTAAGTGATAGAGGCACTCATTTCTTGAACGAAGTGATTGAAAATCTACTCCAAGAATTCTTGGTAATACACAAGAAGTCTGCCCCTTATCACCCTCAAGCTAATGGACAAGCTGAGAGCACTAATAAGATTCTATGCAATGTACTGACGAAATTAGTGAACACTAAACGCTCTGATTGGGACAAACAGCTACACCATGCTGTTTGGGCATACCGAGTTGCCTACAAAACGGTACTCCAAGCCACCCCCTTTCAGATGGTATTCGGCCAAAACGCTGTGCTACCCTTGGACTTCCTAATCCCTACATTGAGAGTAGCACAAGAACATAAATGGACAGGTCACGAACTCTCCTCTAGGATCTTTGACCTTGAACGATTAGGGGAAACAAGACTAAGAGCCGCTGCAGGAATATATGCCGCCAAGAAGAGACAGAAGGCATATTTCGATGCCCATGTGAAGGATAAAGGCTTGAAAGCAGGAGATCTAGTCTTGGTCTATACACTCAAACAACACGCGAGGAAGCTAGAAAAGAGAGGCTACGGACCTATGATCATCAATAGGATCTCCACAAGTGGAGCAGTGCAATTGGCCACATTAGAGGGTGATGTTCTCCCAAATTATATTAGCGGTTGCAGAGTCAAGTTGTATCAGGAACCCCTCACGGAGGAAATGCTTAGCCGACTCAACACTGCTAAGAAACGCAAAGAGGAAGAAAAGAGAATTAGAGAAGAAGCTCAAGCAGAGGCTTTAGAACGCATCAGAAGGATGAAATTACGAAGGCAAGGTAGAGATCAGCCTGGAGCGAATGACTATGCAGACCAAGGATTTCCCATAGCCATGTGTGAAGTTGCAGGAACAAGCTCGAATAGAATAATTGATAGACGTCCCTTCATAACCATAGACATAGGACAAGGAAAGAGTACAAGGACCGTAAGAGCCTTGATTGACTCAGGTGCTGCCACTAGCGCTGTTAAGTTGTCTTACTGTCAAGAGTTACAGTTAACTGTTCATCCTGTGGAAGCCTACCTCATAGGGTTGGGAGGCGTGGAAACCCCTTGCATGGGCGAGGTGGAACTTCCCCTCTACATTCACGAGGAGGCAATGAGCGTTAAAGTACTAGTGTGTCAAGATGAGGATCTCACTGAACCTCTCGTCTTGGGTCAGGATTGGATCTATGACCAAGCAGTCAATCTAAACCTAAGAAGTGGACTTCTCCAGGTTTGGGTCAATCATAGTCGAGTTACAGTAGAATTAGACAATGGAGCACTCAAGGAACTAGGAAAGGCACAGACTCCTGGTCCTTCCAGGGGTACACATGAAGATGACCATGCTGTTCTTGTCCAAAACTATGTGTTGCAGAGGAATGATATTCGCAAAAAAGGAGTCAGGAATGCAACGGAACTCCCTTCTTTTCCAAAGGCTAGAAAGAGGCAGCAATCCAAGATGGATCAAAGGCAGAAGAAGCAGGGCACTACCTGTGTCCGAGATCAAAAGTACCTGCGCAGCAGAATGGCCCAGAAGATAGACCAGGTATGGGTGCGGAGAGGCGAACGACCGGTCGCACCACCGTCAACTACAGGGGCAAAGCCTCTTATTAGTGACCAACAACACAACGCTAATAAGAAGTCCTTCAGAAATTCTTCTGCTAAAGTAAAATCTATTTGGGTACCCAAGAAGTCGATGAAGGCAAGCCCACAATCAAGACAAATTTGGGTGCCTAAGGCTTGCTTGATGGCACAAGTAGCTACGCTGAGGCCACAACTTAAACAGCATAACGCCGCGACGCATACTGCCAGATTTCACTCGTTCTCGACACTCATGTACACACCAAAACCCAAGAGCGTACATGTAATCAATTGTAAATGGGTCCCAAAAAGGCCTCATTTTCAAACCACGACACCGGGAAAGCTCTGTAGAGACTCTCCGAAACCGAAAGCAAAGCCCATTCACTGCATTTGGCAGCCTAGGGCCTGTAATGAACCCCCCGACCCCAATTTGTAAATTCATACTCACTTACTAACTGCAATAGTCTCCTAGGACAACACAAGCACTAACTACACACACTGCCTTCATGCACTTACTAACCACTAACTCACCATCTACCTCATGTTAATGTTGTAACGAGGGCAACAACGGATTTATTCTGTCCATTACGATGTTAACACTTGGTTCTATATTCTCACAGAACCAATCAGCGAACAGGGCCATGGCAGAAGCAGGTACCAGTTCTCAAGCCGGACCTGGTGCCCAAATTGTGGACATAGAAACACTTCTCCTTGAGCCACGTCTCACAGCAAGGCCGCAAGAACTTCAAGCAGTACATGTGCTCCCCATCCAGGATCCTCCTCAAGGACACACTTCTCAAGTAGGTAAGCATGCGCATTGGTTCAGTGATGTTGCTGGACCACTGGGCGATGGAACCTATTTCTGGGAAGCAGAATTGGAATTCAATGGCAAATGGGGTCGATACCACTTTTTTGCACGCGAGTTTGAAAGCTATCAAAATGCCGAAGTCATGAGATCAGTTTGGGTCAAAGCAGGTGTGGAAAGTTATTTCAGGACTCACTTACCAAAGCCGGATTTTTTACGATGTTCTTATCTGATCAGTACCATCACGCCAAGCAGAGCCAAGGGCGGCGACAGCACCTTTGTGTTGCCATCACTGCTGCCGGGTAATGAGCTTAAAAGATTCAAGTTGACCCTCAATCTGGTAAGAGAAGCATTGGGTATGTATGGCATGCACATCCCAACAGAAAAGGAAACCATGGTTCCAGGTCGAATGAAGCACAAAGATCTTAATAAGCTGAAGGACATGGTTGCGATGACACCTACCATTGCGCTCCACCTGCGAACCATCATGCAACATTTTGCTTTTCCCGCCCAAGAACGATTCACAATGCCCCCGAAAAAAATATGGTTCAGTTTATATCTAGCAGAAACCGAAAGCCTGCCCATCAATGTGCCACACTGGATCATAGATCAGATCCACCTAGCACATCAAAGGTGGAACAAAAAACAGAAGAATGTGCTCCACGGGTGTTGTGCTTTGACCAGAATAATCTATAGATGCTTGGCTTATGACGTGCCTGTTCAGCGGGCACTCGTATGGTCCCGAGTCCAAGAATTCCAGAGAAGACTATCAGCAGCAGGTCCCCCATCAAAGAAGATGAGGGGGGGAGTCCAACTACCCTGTGCCCAACCAAGGGGAGCTACCGCTACACCAGAAATCACCCCTCCCCAGACACGACGAGTTAGGCCATTCACAATCCGGTTACCAAGACCAAGCACAGAGGGGCCTAATCTGGTGTTTCCACCCATTCCATCCGATTTGGAATTTCCGCAGGGATTTACTCTTGAGGACCTCACGGATGAAGAAATTGCCAGATTAATCTATGACTCTAACCTCGAAGCTGAAGCAGCGCGAGCTCAGGAACCACAACCCAAAACAACCTCGGCCCCCACCCAACCACAAGTTGTAGAAGTCGATGTAGATGAACAAGAGGCAGGAGGAGACGAAGAAGAAGCCGACGAAGAACAACATCAAGAATATGACGAACTCTCCGAGTTAGCAAGTGCCCCAGCATATTCGGCACAAATCAAGAGACTATATCGAACCATGAGACTGGTTCAGGAACAGCATCAGATGTCTCTAGAACAGGGCAAAAGACTCATGAACGACTTGCTAGCTGAGGAAGGTGTGGACGAGTTGTTCATTGAGTCCATGAACCTTCATGCCGACGCTGTAGGACTGGACGAGGCCATTCATGAGGCAATGGCCTACATCCACAGGTTTGAAAAAAGAGTTCCCGTTCGTCCCAGAAGGTCCGGGAAGCAAATTCACATCAATACATCAGCACCAGGCGAGGCAGCGCAAGCAGAAGAATATCAGGAAGCACCGTTGTCACCACCATCCCCACCTCACACTACACAATTCACTCCACCACAGGACACTAACACTACCACATCCACTACCACTACCGTTGTCATGGGCATCCCACTCTCTCCGGGAATCCAATACGGGGGAGTCACCATGCCCACCTTCACCACCCTGTTCACCGATGTCACATCCACTCCACCAACGATTCCCATCTACACCGTCACTCAAACAGTTGACACGATGGAAACATCACCTGCCACAGCACCGCTCCCTCCCCCCATGCCACCTTCATCACCCATACCCCCTCCACCCACATCTCCACGTACATCCACATCATTCACCTCTCCCATTCCCGCCCCCATTCCCCCTGCATCTTCACCCTTCCCAGCATTATTTAATGTAAATAACATATTCTTAGCATTAAACCAATGTGTATACCAGCTCCAGCATGAGTACAAAGCTCTGGACAACTGGTATCAGCAACTGGAAACGCACCATCAAAACTTACAAAGACAATTTCACATTCTACAAACAGAAAATGCAGCACTGAATCAACGCTACACGACGCTTGAGCAGGCTCACCAAACATTATTGGCGGCACCCCAACCATCGACCGAATCAGGTGCCAAACAACTAGAAGCTTTGCTCGAGGTATACCAAGCCGATAATCTCAAAGTCCGGCGTAACCTGGCACTTCTCAGAAAACACATGGCGGCTGCCCTTGAGGAAAACAAGAGACTGTAGCAGCAGAATGAAGCAAATCTAGAAGCAGCAATGGAAGGCTCTCCACACGAAATTGATCCAGAGCAGTTTAAAGCTGTGCCCTCAGAGACAATGAAGACCATCTTGGACAGCTATGCGGATCTATTAGAAGCTCATGATGACTTGGAAAGGGAACGTGATGCGCTGCGCAATCAACTCCAAGAGCAACAGACAACACCCAAAGTCACAGAAACGACCACGACTTCAGAGGAAGTCAAGGCATTGAAAGAGCAGGTGGCCGAATTACAGGCAAGATTACTCACACATGAGAGGCAACCCTCTCCAGTTGTCGAACCAGAACCTGAGGATTTGGTACCCATCGAGGTAGATGAGACGTATGAGGAACCTTACGTTCCTATGCCAATGCCAGGTGGTGAGCAAACCGCAGAAGGAATGGATACGTTAGAAATCGAAGTACCTGAGTGGCTCCAAACACTAGAGAAAACGGCATCAACTCATGAAGATCGAGTGGCAGTTCAAATCCAATCTATGGCAAAGATAGAGGACACTATTATTAAATCCGAATATTTCCGCAGCATGTCCCACCATAGATGGATCGGAACCAATGATGATCAATACGTGCCATATTGTATACTCCTGGCGGACTACAATGCAGAAATCCAACATAAATGTGGCAAACCTCCAACGTTTGCTACACAATTTGGGCCAGATGATATCCCAGAGAGCGCCAAAAAAGGATCCATTCATCAACCCACTTGGAGGATCCGACTCCTAGAAACCTACCCGGAGATGGTTCGCACCTGGACGAATATGCCTCTTTTTATTAAATATAACCCTTGTTATGTTCCTGTACTCCGCAGACGCACATGGCCAGAGTTTACCATTGCAGTCAAGAATATCAAGGGATGCGCCAAATGGTTAAACTACGTCTATCTAGCACCCCCTCAAGGGCCTCCCACCGTCAATTACATGATTTCCACTATACGGCACTAGAGCATCCGATTAAAGAATACCCCTGATGTAATGGCCCAGATGTGCATGAAAATTTTTGAGTTAATGCTTATTACATTCAGGACATTCAAGAATATCAAGGACCCACACTTCTCAGGCGTCGGATTCCTTACAGGAAACCAAGATTTAGTTTATGACATGAGCACCACTCCTTCTATAGAGGTGATATACGCTTGGCACGCCAGAATAAAATACCTCCCAGCCTGCTTTAAACAAACATTCGAAGAGATGTTCATAACAGGGTTCTGGGAATACCACTCAGAAATATTTGTACCCAGACCCTCACATCTCCTCCATTTATTTGCTGTGGAGCGAACCATTCACTCAGAGCAGTTACGAGTGCCACATCCAGATGTCCCAGGGCCAGTCAATTGGGATGCATTGCTGACAGATCTAGCAAGGGGACTCAGGTTAGAAGAACACCACCTCGTCGCCGATGTTGTACAATACTACGTCCAAAAAGCAGCTAGACAAGGGTCTGTCAGGGGCGACAGACGCGAGAGTGGGGGGGGTGTTGGCAGTAGCCTGGGTACACCAGGACTTACAAGACGTGAAAGTCAAAGAAGGGAGTCAGAGAGAAGGGACAGCACAAGCAAACAGGGCAGTCAAAGAAGATCTGGCAAGTAGGCCAATATTTTTTCAAGACATTAATGCAAATCAAAGAGATGGACATGCAGAGAGGAAGAGCAAGTAGGGAGCCCGAAGATATGTATGGCAGATCACTAGAAGAAATCCCTACAACAACAGTGATTTTTATCACTAACAATCATTGTAAATATCATTTCACCTTTTTGTAGCTCCATTTTGTGCAAGACAAGGAGTCCTTGAGCCTTAGAAGTAGTTGCATACCAATTTTCGTATTTTTTAGATCTCGTTTGAGCCCCCAAATAAGCCCTGGAACCTAATTTTTAACTAGGCCGGACACTAGGTCTGGACAGGACCAAAAGCTAGTCAAAAACTATAAAAAGAGCTAGAGAGCTCATTTTTGAGATTAGATTGTAATTGAAACAAACTTGTAAGAGCATTTTGAAAGTAATCTAAAAGCTCCATTGATTCTCACCCTTTGTCTTGCCGTGTGTGCGCGTGTGTGTGTATGTGTGTGCATGCTAGTGTGCTTCTCACTCACGCACTTGTGTCGCCACTTGCTCGAGGTCTTCATACCATCCTCACGTCTTCCCGGATTGACATTAAAGGAGGTGCTACTCATCATTGAGCTACAGTGTCCTTCTCCTTTCAAAACAAAGATGAAGAGAGCCACTCTTACCGCTTTCTTGCCTTGAATGAGAGAGTTTGTTCCTCTCCTCTCAATTTTCTTGCAGAAATCCCGTCCTCCTCTCAGCGTTGCCTTCTACTCCCACCAAAAGAATAGTGTCTTTTGCCCCAGCTAAGGAGAGCTAGCCTGACTCTCCCTGTCCGTGATCATTCAGACCGCAATAGTGAGTGGCTCTTGTCCTCCTTCCTCGAGCATACACCTTACTGCCCTCGAGCTCCCCTTTGCTGAGCGGACCTTCCCTCCCCGTTGTTGCTCTTGCGTGCCTTCCTTCACTCCCCACCGAGGGTGAAAAACCCACAACAGCAGTCGACGTGAAATAAAAAACGAAGCAGAGAGAGAGACCCCCCGTGATGCGAGTTTTGCCGCCTCCAGTATCTCCCAGCTTCCATCCTCTATCTTCCCTTTTTGACCTTCTGCGTATACTGAAAAATTTGGATGGATAGAGAGGCCCCTGATCGAGGGTGAGAATCCCCGTATTCAAGTGTGTCCTCCTTTTTGTCGAGCCACCACCTCTAAAGGCTGTTTGTTCCCAATAGACATTGAAACTTGGTCTTTTCCCTCCAATTGACTCTGCTTTCCCCAAAAATGACCCCTGCAGGACTCTAAGTCCTCAGCCGACTATCGTCTCTCCCAAGAGAGAGAGAGAGAGAGAGAAAACCAAAGCCCTTCCAGCTGCCCTTTTGAACTCCACTCCTCAATCATAGTCGAAAGCCTCCTGATGCCCCCTTGTCACCTACGCATAGACCACGACGAACGGAAAAGAACAAGGAACCGCGAAGAAGAACAGAACAACCAAGAGCCCTAGAACTGTGCGTCTTTTCCTTTTTATGGAAATTTTTCCCTTCTTCTTCATGACCCCCCCAATCGGCTGGGCTTCCCCCAAGATCGAGATGTTGTCGATACCTCCAGTGAATCCCATTTCCTACCGCCATATCCCTCTGTTGGATTTTCTCCATGTACTACCTCTGCCATCCCTTCAAAGCAGTAGCGAGCCCTTCTCCTCACTCCGTAGATGCTCAACATGTGTGTACTAATGGCCATCCCCCTCCAACACTGTCCGTATTCGCATACCCGTGCGTGCCTTCTTCATTTTCCTAGCATGTCAGAAAAACATTCCCCTTTTCTCTTCCCTATGATACATGTTGTATGTTATTAATCTCCGGACCAATACCTGTACCAAAATATTCATGAACATCATATGCAATAGGATGTGCGTCCAGATGCTTGGTTCCATTCACAAGGCCATTAGCATTCTTAGCTTCGTTTTTGCCTGACAAATAATTTTTAGCTAAGAGGTCATCCATAATCTTTGAAATAGATTGACCCTAATTTGGGCCCAAAACTTCCAAAGAAGAACCAAGACAATCAATGAAAATATGCTTCTACATCTATGCAAGCAAATGAAGCACACCCAATAAAACCATGTTCTCCATAGCCAGCAATGAGTGCAACATGGGACACCATACCTTAATTTTAGAGGTTGTCACATATGCTTTTGTACACCTATAAGCATTCCATACTTTAAATACATGTTATCCAAGAGACCACCTCCAACCATGCTGCATTTGTTACACGGTGTGCCAGGCCTCCTAGACATCTCCATGTGTGAAACCAGAAATTATTCCATTCCACCTTATGATATTTGGGTTCACACCCATCGCAAATGTGTAACATCATCTTTTGTTGTTGCTCACCTTTGCCGCATACCTAAATCAACATACATGTTGCAAAATAAACACTTATTATTGCACCAAAAAAATAAACCACAACCCCCCATTCAAAAGGTTTTATTTGACAAAAGATTTGATTAGAGCTGCAATCAAGATACATGGAACGCACACTCCGACCGAGCGAGAAAGGCTGATTCCAAAGCCAATGAAACGTGGAGATGTCATCAAGTGGGAAGATATTTCAGCGATCACACCTGAGCTCTCTAAGCCATTGAGGATATGCATGCAGCATTTTGCTTTCCCCGCTCAGGATCGATTCACCATGCCCCACAAACACATTTGGTTTGGACTGTATTTATCTTGTATCGGACCCTAGACAGTTGATCTGGCAAGCTGGATAATTGATCAGTTGTACTTAGCACAACATAGATGGAAACAAAAAAGGTAATCCATGGATGCTGCGCTCTTACGAGAATTGTATATATGTGTTTGGCATACGACTTGCCAATTGAGCGTGCAATGACAAGTGAGGAGTTGAAAGCATTCAAGGGGACAACAAAGAAAGCTAGGAAGGCTAGCAAAGGACGAGCAAGAAAGCGCATGAGAGGAACCATTCCATGCCTACAGGTTCCAGAATCACTGTCATCGCAACCCTCTCCAGAATAGTCTCCAACGAAAGCCCCTGTAATTGTACAACCAATTCGCATACGATTGCCACGACCCATCGTTAATATTGGTGCAGAAGCATTTTCTTTTCCAATACCCAACTTGGAAGTAGAACCAACGGACACAACATTCGATTTCAAGATGTAGGATGTGTTTTTAAGTGAATTTCAGTTTTCAAAAGGACAACTCTTTTCTCAAGAATATGAACATCCAAGCTACCCAACCACTCCCCTGGATCAACCACAAGGACAAGTGGTATCCAGCTCAGAAGAAGAAAGAACAAAAACAGATGATGACGAGGGCGACGATGAAGCCAGCCAGGGCACTCACAACTCTCGAGAAAATGTGCAAATAGATGAACAAGGACAGCAAACCAACATCCAAGGTGACACCAGCATGCACGAAGACAAAACATTTGAAGCAGCAGCATACACCTTGGCAATCAGAAAGTTATATCACACCATGGAAAAATTTTGGGCGCGTAAGAAGTTAACTCAGGAAGAGAGCCAAGCACTCATAGAACAAGAACTTGTCTCAGGCGGTTTCGAAGAAGTATACATCAAAGGCTTCAGGGAACTTGTTAAATCCGTGGGATCAAACGAAGCATTAAGATATTTGCAAAGAAAACCACTTCTGCAATTTGACCCCCGATGAGTACGACTATTATCAAAACCCGGTGAATACATTTGTGTACTGACAAGTGCTCAGTCATCCCAATAGGCCAGGAAAGCATGCCTAATTCCTGAATGATATGAGGCCGAAGAAGTTATCTTCGTCGACTCCCCGCCCCACACTACTACTGTACATACCACCGCTGTGATCGAAGTACCCACCACCCCAACCGCTCCTCTATCACCTCCCATCCATCCAGTCTCCCCCATACACCCTCATTCTCCCAGAACATCCACCTCCTTCTACGGCGAAGTAGCAGAAGCCTTCCTCACCTCCATTCCTCCCACTCTTCCCGCACCCACCCAACCTGGTTTTCCTCCTCGGACATCCACCTTTCTATCCAGTCCATTTCCCCATCCATCCTTCCCTTCCTTCCCCACACCTCCAAGATCCCTTTTTCCATTTCTACCCCCGTTGACTTTCTCCCCTGTATCACCTCCCCTACCCACCATATTTCCGCTTTCCCCTTTCCACCAAGGAGTACAAGAGAACCCCTCTGTAAATTACTCTTCAACTTTTGTAAATCCGGTATTTACACACATGCACACACCCACTGTCACCCCACTATTCACAGTCACCGCACTTGACACGACATTGAATGACATGGATATATCACCACCCACTGCACCACCACTCACTTCATTCATTTCACCACCACAAATAGGCACATCACAATTTTCCACAGTCACCACAGCATCCACCCTCCCACCCCCATTTCCCTTTCCCTTTGCATCACCACCCACACACACCACACCTGCATTCACCCCACCATTAATATTATCACCCACTATAGACACCGCATTCTGTCAGATGTTCACCTGCATGACACAAGTAAAAGATGAGTTTGCATCTCTTAGAACCAGTTACCAGACGGTGCATAAGACAACCAACGATTTACAGTCACAGCTCAATTCACTATCCATCGAGAATGCCTCACTAAACACCTCCTACCAAGAGCTACGAGAGGCATATCATAAACTTGAAATAGAAAGTGAATAAAAGACTAAAGAGGCCATCACTAACATAGACAACTTGTTAAGGGTGCAAACTATTCGCAATGCAACACTTACTAGGAACATGGGATTACTCAGACGCCACTTGGCGACAGCTAAAGAAGAGAACCAACGTCTACAGGAACAGAACCGAGAGAATCTTGAAGCTGCTCTAGATCATTGGCAACTTGCTCAGCTAGCTCATCTATCTCAGTAGAGGTTTTGGAATTATGACTAGTAGAACTGTTAGAGTCCTTATAGAGTTTGGATAGTCCTAACTCCTCACCCAAGTTGTCTTCTGTGTCAATGCAGGTCTGCACACACTCTTCTATGCTTCTAGGCTCTTTCAAGTACACATGATCTTAACTTGGTGCTTAGTAAGCCATCTAAAAACAAAGCCACTTGTTTGGCTGGTGTGGGTAACTCTGGAGTAGGGCATCTCTCTAGGTACTGTCTTAACCTTCTTCCTGCTAGTCGCACTATTTCTTGAGGTGTCTGCTTGAAGCTGTGGATCAAAGATGATGTGTTATGCCTGATACCACTCTTGGAAAATTCTACAATGAATTCGTCTAGCAATTGACCTATATTACAATAGTTGCGACTACTCAGTGGTTGAAACCAAGCTAAGGTAGTGCCCTTAAGAGTCAAACCAAATGCCTCGTACTGGGTGAACAAGTCCTCAACTTGTTCAGCTCTTAACACTTGTTTGAACTCGGCCACATGATCATAAGGATCTCCTGTCCCATCAAAATAATTCTTCATTGCCTTGATCACTTGAGTGGGTCTAAGGGTTCTTTGGTATTCTGGAGGTCTAGGCAATGGAAAATCATGTTCATCTCTTTGATGCCTATGTGCTTGATGTCTTTCTCTTTCAGGTCTTTCACCTTCCCATCTTGATCTCTCTCTACCCACATTGTGTGTAAAGCTTACCTCAGGTCTCTCTCTAGTCCTTTCCCTCTGGTTTTCATGAGCCTTGGATGATCCTACTCCTTGGAGGCCATGGGAAATATTGGATCCTGGTGGAGGGAAAATGAATTCACTCTTCCAAGTATATGCATGTCTATCATGTTTTGTTACCAAGAACATTTTCTTTGATGTGTTATCTAGGTAGACAACTTTGCCTGGTATCTCTAGATCCTTGAACTCGTAGATGATGACTATGCCCAATTGGCTAGGTTGATCTGGCTTGAATCTCCAAAAGGCTTCCTTTGTTTCTCTATGCAAGAATAGTTCTATGCTTTTGTTGTCTTGAGGAATCCAATCTGGAGTGATCACTCTGGTCAAAACTGACTTACCTCTAGGAGTCTGGGGTCCTTGTCCTACATTTCCTTGTTCTAGGTCTCCTATCTCATTCTCAGGAATGATATTTCCAAACTCATCGATCCTATTTGGTAGGTTGGTGACCACATACATGATTCCTTCCTTATCAATGTATGAACCTTCTTCAAACTTGACTACTGGGTGTTCAAGTCCAAAGGGTTGATCTGGATTTTTGAGTTGGACCACTGATCGCCTTAGGCCGTCCTCATAGATGCGAGCACCTAATCGATTGGTCCGAATATATTCCAACTGTGTCTTATATGGACCTTCTGGTGTTTGTAGGTAGGTAGTTCCTAAGCCACCTGCAGGTTTCCCCATGCTAAAAGACATTTCCGAGTCACTTGTGTCAGAGCTTAGTACGTAAGGACAACCACTTAATTGTTGTGTCCAAGACTTAGCTGTATGGTTGACACTGTGAAAAGATGGATAGGTATGTGCTTGAAGATGAAGAGGTGTTGCAAAATCCTTGATCTACACCAGCCAAATGAACTCAAGGAGTATATGGTGGGCCCTTTTAGCTTGCCAATGGATGTATTAGACACCCTATGTACCTTGGAAGATCACTCTCAAAAAGATAGATCAAAACAGATAAGTTGGAGTTAGCTCAGAGGTGAAAAACTTGCTATTTTGGTTCATACACCTGTCCACTATTTTGCATAATTCTCTAAGCACAGCCGCAATTAGCTTAATTCCTCTTGGGAAAGTCTAGTTAACTTAAAGAGCTAACTTTCAAGAGTAATCTCATAAAAAATAATAAACCACACACTGAGAATGAGTTTAGCAAGTGATGACATCATCCCGATTTTCACGGGCTGCTATAGTTTGAGACCAGTGAGCAGAAAAATGAACATAACTCAAACTGTAGGACACCAATGATTATGAAAATTTATATAGTTATACTAGACAGTAAGCGAAATCCAACAAGCTTTAAATCATTGAATTTGGATAAGTAACCACTGAGAAATGGCTCTGACAAGATGAGTAAAAAAGTCGGGTACCTGACAGAGAAGTGAAGATGAACAGACACTGTTGACTTCAACTAAACATAACTGAAGATTGCAACATCCAAATTAAATGAAACTTGGTGAGCATATAGTAGACTTATAGAGCTAACTTTACCAAGTTAGATCACTAAAAATGACGCACCAAACTCAGAGAAACCATCTCTGCAATCTGACTGAGAAAACTAAGAGTAATGGTAGTGAGTAGTACACTTCACAAGAACATGGAAATATGAACTCAAATGATCATGAAAATGAAAGTATATTGCTTGTACAATACAATGGACTTACTGATACATATGTGTGCCTTGTAATCACACCTTGATATGGCATAAAGCTCAGCTCTTGGAGGTCTTCACATAGGTCTCTCTAACCACGACTAAAACTGCCATCTATTTATAGTTGAGTTTGGGAGGCTAACTTCCCTCAATCACTCTCCAATCAATTAGTGATTGATTTGATTCTCTACCTACCACAAATCATGAATTCGTGGCTCCTCTTTCCCTTTTTGATCAAGTGGACTCAACCACTTAAGATTCTTTCACTTTTACATTAAGTAAACTCTTCAAAAGTTACAAGAGGTAGTTCACAAGTGAACTTTACATAGTCTTCATTTTAAGGCTTCTTCTATGACTTTGTGGGACTCAAGGCAATACTTAGGCTTGTCATAGACTTTCTCCAACAGCTCCCCCTCAAGCCAAGTATGCTTGAGGTCTTCAATCTTCCAAGATTACCTGCAAACCTATCATAGCCTTGAATTTGCAAAGCTTTGTACCATCCAATGCTTTGGTTAGAATATCTGCACATTATTGATGAGTGGACACATATGATATTTGAATCTCTTTGCTTAGAACTTTCTCTCGTACATATTGATAATGAACTTCAATATGTTTAGTCCTTGCATGAAAAATAGGATTAGCAGCTAAGTGAATAGAACTCATATTGTCACAAAAAATAGTTGGAGTTCCAAACTCCAATCCAAGATCTTTGAACAATGTCTTCATCCACATAGCTTCTTGTGTAGCTATGGCAAGACCTCTATATTCAGCTTCAATAGAAGAGAGAGCAACTGTGGGTTGCTTCTTGGATGACCATGAAATAAGCTTTGAACCTGCAAAGGTAAGATAACCTGAAGTGCTCCTTCTATCTTCCTTGGAGCCAGCCCAATCTGCATCAGAAAATAGCTTCAAACCTAAATCAGATACATAAGGATAATAAAGTCCTTCATTTATGGTTCCTTTGAGATCCTTGAGAATCCTTTTGGCAGCATCCATATGTGGTTTCCTTGCTGTGTGCATAAATTGAGTTAGCACACTCACACTGTAACATATATCTACTCTTGTCAATGTGGCATAGTTGAGACTACCCACTAGACTTTGATATGATGTGATGTCCTCTATGAGTTCTCCTTCATGTGAGCCCAATTTGTGATTGACCTCCATTGGAGTACCTGCAATTTTACAATCTTGCATCTTGAATTTTGCCAACATGTCCTTAATGTACTTTCTTTGAGTGAGAAACAAACCATGATCTTTGTAGACAACTTCCAAACCTAGGAAGTAGGTAAGTGAACCCAAATCACTTATCTTGAACTCTTCTCTCATCTGATCTTTGATCTTCTTCATACCATCTGCATCATTCCCTGTTAATATAATATCATCTACATATACACATAGGTAGATGATCTCATAATTACTCCTTTTAATAAAGAGTGAAGGATATGCCTTGCTTGGTTGAAAGCCTTTGTCTTGCAAGAATGAAACAAGCCTGGAATTCCAAGCTCTTGGAGCTTGCTTGAGACCATACAATGCTTTGTTAAGTTTACACACATAATCAGGATAAACATGATTCTCAAAACCAGGTGGTTGTGCCATATATACCTCTTCTGTTATCCAACCATTCAAGAATGCATTCTTTACATCTAGTTGAAGTATCTTCCAATTCTTGGAAGAGGCAATACTAAGCAAAACCCTAATAGTAGGCATCTTTGCCACAGGAGAGAAGGTCTCCTCATAATCAATTCCTTGAGTTTGTGCAAAGCCTTTTGCTACAAGCCTTGTCTTATACTTGTTAGTTGAACCATCAGAATTCTTCTTGAGTTTATAGACCCATCTTGAGCCTATTACCTTCATGGATGAAGTCTTGGGCACCAAATCCCAAGTGTTGTTTTCCTCAAGTGCTTCAATCTCTTCCTTCATTGCATGCTTCCATTCTGTTTTTGCTTTGGCCTCTTCAAATGATGATGGCTCCTCTTGGTTCATGTCCTGTGCTATGTAGATAGAATGTTTAGTTACTAATGAGGTGTCAAACCCATACCTTTCTGGTTTTTTCTTTTCCCTCATAGATCTTCTTAGGCCATGATGTGATGATTCTGCCTCATGTCCAAGTTCCTGCAATTTTGCTTTACCTTTAGACTTCCATGCTTTGATCTTTTCCATCTAAGATTCTTCATCATCCTCTGAGGTGTCTTGTTCTTCAATCTTTGGTTGTTCTCTACCAAGCTTTGGAAAATCTTCTTCAAGATCATATGGTAAATTGACCTTCCTGCATGAATCTTCATACCATGAATTGTTCTCATCAAAAACTACATCTCTGCTTACCAAGAATCCTTTGTTGGTAGGGTTGTATAACCTGTAGCCCTTTTGATTGTTGTCATATCCAATAAATACACACCTTTCTGCCTTTGGATCCATCTTGCCTCTAACCTGTGAAGGAACATGAGCAAAAGCAATACATCCAAAAATTTTTCAATGATCTAAGCTTGGTCTTCTTCCATTCCAAGCCTCATATGGAGTCATCCCATCAAGGGATTTTGAAGGCAACCTGTTAATCAAGTAAGTGGCTGTAGATACAGTCTCAGCCCATAAGTAATTAGGTAAATGCTTTTCATTTAACATAGACCTTGCAGCTTCAACAATTGTCCTATTTCCTCCTTTCTGCCACTCCATTTTGCTCAGGAGTGTACCTTGTAGTTACCTCTCTTTTGATTCCTCTTTCTTGAAGAAAAGAATCAAACTCATGGGAGAAGTATTCTCCTCCTCCATCTGACCTTAGCCTTTTTAGTGATTTACCTGTTTGATTCTCCACAAGAGCCAAATATCTTTTGAAACATGAAAAAACTTCATCTTTGTGTTTCATAAAGAATAGGATAGTCCATGTGCTGCAATCATCAATAAAGGAGACATAATACCTTGATCCAGATATTGAAGCTTCCTTGCTAGGTCCCCATACATCTGTATGAACCAACTCCAAGAGATCTGCATGCATATAAATTTTCTTCATGAATGGTAACCTGTGAGACTTTCCAAATTGACATGCACTACACTTATAAATCATATGTTGTTTTGACAAGTTAGGGAGTCCAAGTACACTTTGGTCCCTGCAAATTTGCTTTAATGACCTTTCACCAATATGTGCTAACCTTTTGTGCCATACTTCCAATTCTGTGAGTGTTTGACTACCATAATTAAAGAGAGCAATGTTTCTAGTGTCTTGTAACTCAAATGTGAACAATCTACCTGTCTTTTCACCTTTTGCAATTTTTCTGAATCCTTGACTTGGATCTTCAACAAATGCTCCTGCTTTTGTGAACCTGACTTGCAACCCTTTTTCTACTATCTGCCCAACACTTATCAAATTCTTTGTAATGGTAGGGACATAGAGTACCTTACTAAGTAGGTTGATGCTTCCATCAGGTGCTTTGACATTGCCTATTTTCTCCACAGGATGTCTTGTGTCATCTCCTGTTTGTACCTCATGCTTATTCCTTGGATCTTCTAAATCTGATAGGAGTGCCACATTTCCTGCCACATGATTTGAACAACCTGAATCTATGTAGAAAACATGCTCATCAGATTTACCTTGTGGCATAGCCATGTTCATGATCAATAATTAATCCTCTTTGTTTGAGTCTTCTGTGTAGTTATTGTAGTCTCTCCTTCCTTTGTAGCCTCCTTGATAGTTTGAATGATTGTAGTTGTTGTAGTTGCCATGATAATTGTTGAACCTTCCTCTTAAGTAGCCATAACTTCCTCTATTGTATCCTCTGCCTCTTTGATTCCTGGAATTCCTAAAGCAATTTTCAGTTGTATGATTAGTTAGTCCACAAATAGAACATGAGTTGGAGTCTTGGGATCTCCCCCTACCTTGTCTACCTCCTCTTCCTCTACCTCTGCCATGTCTTCCTCTACCTGCATAGTTAGCTTGATATGTACCTGCTTCATCATCCACTTTCTTTGCCTTTCCTTTGTTATCTTTGGACTTTCTTTTATCAGTGTATAAAGCTGAAGATTGATTACCTTTAGAGCTTTCTCCATTTTTGACAAGCTTTGCCTCTTGAGTAAGTAGTTGTCCAATGAGTGTATTGAAATCAGGTACATGCATGTCCATGTACAAATCCATAGTTGTGGTGAATGCTTCCCACTTTTCATCTTCCTTCAAGCCATTGATGACCTGCCTTACAATTTTCTCTTCATCTATTACCTCTCCAATGCTTCCCAATTGATCCGCTATGTCCTTGATCTTTGTGAAAAAATCAGTCACATTTTGTTTGGGAGCCTTCTTGAGAGTTGTGAAATCCAGCCATAGTTGATGCTTCTTAGCTTTGGTACTTGAAGAAAAGAAAGCTTCAAGTGCATCTGACACTTCCTGAGATGTCTTACAACTTCTAATGTGAGGCAACAAAAAATCTGAGATAGAGTTGAGGAGATAAGACCTTGCAAATGCATCCTTGGAGCACCATGTGCTCAATCTTTCTTGCTCTTCTTGTGTTGGTTGACTTTTGTTCCTGAAACTTGGCATAACTTCATCTCCAACCACATAACCATATAAACTTCTACCTTGGAGATAAGCTTCCATTCTTAATGACCAAGATGAGTACTTACCTCTGCCCAATTTGTCAATTGATGAAGGAAATTCATCTGCCATGTTGTCCAACCTTGCTCTGATACCACTGTGAAAAGATGGATAGGTATGTGCTTGAAGATGAAGAGGTGTTGCAAAATCCTTTATCTATACCAGCCAAATGAACTCCAGGAGTATATGGTGGGCCCTTTTAGCTTGCCAATGGATGTATTAGACACCCTATGTACCTTGGAAGATCACTCGCAAAAATATAGATCAAAACAGATAAGTTGGAGTTAGCTCAGAGGTGAAAAACTTGTTATTTTGGTTCATACACCTGTCCACTGTTTTGCATAATTCTCTGAGCACAGCAGCAATTAGCTTAATTCCTATTGGGAAAGTCTAGCTAACTTAAAGAGCTAACTTTCAAGAGTAATCTCATCAAAAATAATAAACCACACACTGAGAATAAGTTTAGCAAGTGATGACATCATCCCGATTTTCACGGGCTGCTACAGTTTGAGACCAGTGAGCAGAAAAATGAACATAACTCAAAATGTAGGAATCCAATGATTATGAAAATTTGTATGGTTATACTAGACAGTAAGCTGCATCCAACAAGCTTTAAATCATTGAATTTGGGTAAGTAACCACTGAGAAATGGCTCTGAGAAGATGAAGAGGTGTTGCAAAATCCTTGATCTACACCAGCCAAATGAACTCTAGGAGTATATGGTGGGCCCTTTTAGCTTGCCAATGGATGTATTAGACACCCTATGTACCTTGGAAGATCACTCTCAAAAATATAGATCAAAACAGATAAGTTGGAGTTAGCTCAGAGATGAAAAACTTGTTATTTTGGTTCATGCACCTGTCCACTGTTTTGCATAATTCTTTGAGCACAGCAGCAATTAGCTTAATTCCTATTGGGAAAGTCTAGCTAACTTAAAGAGCTAACTTTCAAGAGTAATCTCATAAAAAATAATAAACCACACACTGAGAATGAGTTTAGCAAGTGATGACATCATCCCGATTTTCACGGGCTGCTATAGTTTGAGACCAGTGAGCAGAAAAATGAACATAACTCAAAATGTAGGAATCCAATGATTATGAAAATTTGTATGGTTATACTAGACAGTAAGCTGAATTTAAAAAGCTTTAAATCATTGAATTTGGATAAGTAACCACTGAGAAATGTCTCTGACAAGATGAGTAAAAAAGTCAGGTACCTGACAGAGAAGTGAAGATGAACAGACACTGTTAACTTCAACTGAACATAACTGAAGATTGCAACACTCAAATGAAATGAAACTTGGTGAGCATATAGTAGACTTATAGAGCTAACTTTACCAAGTTAAATCACTAAAAATGATGCACCAAACGCAGAGAAACCATCTCTGCAATCTGACTGAGAAAACTGAGAGTAATGGTAGTGAGTAGTACACTTCACAAGAACATGGAAATATGAACTCAAATGATCATGAAAATGAAAGTATATTGCTTGTACAATACAATGGACTTACTGATACATATGTGTGCCTTGTAATCACACCTTGATATGGCATAAAGCTCAGCTCTTGGAGGTCTTCACATAGGTCTCTCTAACCACGACTAAAACTGCCATCTATTTATAGTTGAGTTTGGGAGGCTAACTTCCCTCAATCACTCTCCAATCAATTAGTGATTGATTTGATTCTCTACCTACCACAAATCACGAATTCGTGGATCCTCTTTCCCTTTTTGATCAAGTGGACTCAACCACTTAAGATTCTTTCACTTTTACATTAAGTAAACTCTTCAAAAGTTACAAGAGGTAGTTCACAAGTGAACTTTACATAATCTTCATTTTAAGGCTTCTTCTATGACTTTGTGGGACTCAAGCCAATACTTAGGCTTGTCATAGACTTGCTCCAACAGACACTTCCCTCAAAAGATCTAATGCTTTTTCTATCCTTGCCTAGGTGTCTACCAGATCTCAGGTTCATAAGCTTTGGTTAAGAGTCCAAAATTTCCCCTTGGTATGGTTCAAAATCCTTTGGAGTCCCCTTGGGTTCTTGGTCCCACTTGAGGGTCAACTTCAAATTATCCTATCTCAAAATCAAAGGGTTATTCTTATAAAAACATAGTTCAGACCGTGTAGGATTCAAAACAAGCTTTCCAACAAGCTATAGAGCTCAAAAAATGGACTTTTGATGAAAAACTTATGTCAAATCAGGCTCCTGGGGGTCAAAACAGGCAAACATGACCTTTTGGAAAAATCACGATTTTATGTGAAAATCGCGATTTTGGGGGTCTAGAAATCGTGATGCTGAGCATTGATGAAAATCGCGATTCTGAGCAATTCTCAAAAAGACGATTTTGAATGAAAATCGTGAAAAACGCGATTTTGAGTGAGAGTCGTGAAAAACGTGATTTTGAGTGAGCGTCGTGAAAAACGCGATTCTGACAAAAAATCGTGTTTTTGGCCTGAAAATCGCGATTTTGAGAATGACCAAAAAATCGCGATTTTGATTAAAAATCGTGTTCTGAAAATCGCGATTTTGTACCTTAATGAAAATCGTGTTCTTTGAAAATCGTGAAAAACGCGATTTTAAGTGAGAATCATGAGAAATGCGATTTTGAGAATGATTTGAAAATCGCGATTTTGAATGAAAATCGTGTTTTCTCAAAATCGTGTTTTTGACATGAAAATCGCAATTTTGGCTAAAAGTCGTGTTTTTTTTTTAAGTCGTGTTTTGAAAATTGCGATTTTGGATGAAAGTCGTGTTTTTGAAAATCGCGATTTTGAATCCAACAGAGAATCGTGTTTTTCCCAAAATCGTGTTTTTGACTGAAAATCGTGATTTGTGAAAATCGCGATTTTGAGCCCATTGAAAATCGTATCTTCTCAGAATCGTGTTTTTGAGAATTTTAGAGAATCGCAATTTTGAGCACAACCAGAGAATCGTGATTCTGAGAATGACCCCAGAATCGTGTTCTTTTCAAAAAGCTTTTAGGAGGGAAATAGAAAATCGTATTTTTTTGAAAAAATTTGAATTTTATGAAAATCGCAATTTTCAAACATAAATCGTGGTTTTTTGTGGGAAATTCAAATTTCTAAGCGTCGAGCAATGGCGAGCTCCGTATGTGAAGAAAATCA
>CM035417.1:157877832-157952832 GCA_020310875.1 Ceratopteris richardii | reverse complement strand
AAATGGATGAGTCCTTTATGTGGAACTAGATTGAACTCAAATTTTGCACAAAAAACACAGCCACACGCAATTAGTCTATCTATAGTAATTACACATAATTAACATGCTAAAATTCTTATATTTTTGCACAGATGGCAGGTAAAATAAACAAGCAAGAGTGAAAATTTTTAGAAGAATTTGTGTGCTCGTACATGTATCAAATGAGAGAAGATGAAATCACTATAGCCATGGACACTTTTAGTTACAAAGATTTCATTGTGCAATTATCCAAAACAAGATTTATTAATATTGAAAACAAATTTGGCAGTGTGTTTGGTGGAGCAAAGGTCTTAGATGAGCAAATGTCAAAAGATCTTACACGTATTTTGGAAAAATCATAAAAGTAGTAGAGTCATTGGCGGTGGATATTACCAGTATGCCCGGATTCATCGATAAAATTAAATTTATCGATTTACATTATCAGACTATGAAGAGAGGAAAGCGATTAAAACCGGACACGACTAAACACCTTGTGAGAGCATAGGTAGATCCAAATAGAAGAGATGCATATGTGAATATGGGAGATCAAACATCGAACAATCTTTGTTTGCTCCCATATTCCTCTCTTCTTTTTGAAGATGCAGCCCTCGTGGGGGAAGGACAGTATGGCATGATCCATAAAGTCAAGATATCCCACCCGAGACTCAGCAATGAAGTGTTTGTGGCCAAGCTATTCAAATTACATGGTGCTGACATACAAACACGAGAAAATGAAGCCATCAATGAAGCCACAGTGTTATCTATTACCCATAGTGGAATTATTACTCCACTTGGTTTGGCTAGACACCATAGCAAAAGTCCATGCCTCATTTTCAAATTCTGGAATGGTGGTACATTGGACATGTGGCTAGAAAGAATGAAGAAAGAATACCTAACGTACCACGAAGCAGAGGTGTGAAGGACACAGAAGGAGATATAGCAACCATGAAAACAAATATCTGGAAGCTGATCAACGGCCTATTACAAACAATATAATTTTTACACACTTGTAATATATCCCATAACGATCTCCGTCCAGGCAACATCTTGTTGCATTTTGAAGATCAACAGGCTTACATCGGATTATGTGATTTTGGTAGAGCGACCTATTTTCCAACCAAAAAAATGTTTTTTGAAGCTACCTAATCTAGAAATATCTACTAGAAACAAGTGGACTCGAAAGTACTGGTGGATTTCACTCGAATGCATATCCACTAGTCCTCCACCTTTTAATAAGAGTCAAGAGATATTTACTATTTCGACACTCCTGTTACAACTCCTGAAATATATAGATTTCAATAGTTATCCCATTGATAAGAATGGGATTTACAAGTTCAAGTATGTTTTAGAATTAGCTTCTGACAAAGATGTATAAAAAAGAGTAGACGCACATGAACTGCTTAGAGTATTCTCGCATCTTACTCGATATAAGATATCCACCACAGATGGATTATGGCCATATTGAAAACGATATGTATTCATTTGAACTATCTGGATTAAATGAAGTGTTTACATTTGAGTTAAATGAATTATGTGGATTAAATGCAGTGCTATCATTTGAGTTATGTGGATTAAATGTTGTGGATTCATTTAACAAATGTGAATTAAATCTTGTAGATTCATTTGAATTATGTGGAATAAATGAAGTGTTTACATTTGAGTTAAGTGGATGAAATGAAGTGTAATCATTTGTATTAAGTGGAGTAAATATTGTGGTACCATTTGAGTTAAGTAGATGAAATGAAGTATAATCATTTGTATTAAGTGGAGTAAATGTTGTGGTATCATTTGAGTTAAGTGGATGAAATAAAGTGTAATCATTCATATTAAGTGGAGTAAATGTTGTGATATCATTTGAGTTAAGTGGATGAAATAAAGTGTAATCATTTATAATATATGGATTAAATAATGTGGATTTATTTGAATTATGTGGAGTAAATGAAGTGCTATCATCTGAGGGATGTGGATTAAATGTTGTGGATTCATTTGACATATGTGAATTAAATCTTGTGGATTCATTTGAATTGTCTTAAGATAAAATTCGTGTTTTTGTTTTGCAAAAGTAAAACATGGCGAGAATGCCAAATGTGAATGATGATCTTGATCATACTAAATCTCAAAGGATTTTATCTGAGCAAAATGCTCAATTTGCACAATCAGGATTAGCATTTTTATTCCATCAAAATTTAGAGCCTGAGGGATTAGACGGAGAAGCATTATCAATGAAAGAAGTAAAAAAGCTATGTCCAAATTATTTTGTTCGCGATGTTCTCTTTTGGGTTATAGGAAGGGCAAAAGAAACAGCACCCTTAAAACTTTCAGATTTACAACATTAAGGATTAGCAGAAACGCTACTTCAATGCTTTCTGCAAGTTGAGAGATCATTACCAAATAATAATCAAATAGCATTATATTTCATTCAAAAGGTTTTTGTACAAGATATTCTTCATCGACATGTGGATTGGGATGATCGTCCGAAGAATCCAGGTATCGGCTTGGGTCGTCCTCAAAATTGAGCCGAATTTCGTAATCAAGGAAACAAAGGCCCTCTTCCTCGAAAGCGGCCCTACATTTTGCTACCTGAAGAACATAATCTTATACATGATTTGTCATCACAAGGGGCACAATTATACAATGAAGGATTAACAATTCCTACATTACGAAGAACAATAGATGATCAACAAAAGAGGATTGATGATCTACAAAATCAAGTGAAAAATTTACAAATTTCTATGGATGCTTATGAGAGCAAACATGGAAGACTCTCAGAGGCATCATCATCTTTTGATCGGTTTACTACCGATGAGTTATTGAATCAAGAAAACACTGAGTAGGCAAGCTTTTTTTGTAATCAATGGCATGACTTGTATTCGATTTTGAAATTGAATATAATCATAGTATTCATAGTACATCATTTTCTTCATTTTGAATATCATCATCTATGACAGGTACCATGTCATCTATTTCTTCCATGTCTGAACCGTCATTATGATCAACATCTAAATCATGATCACTCCATGAATCATTTGTTAAACTTTCATGAGTTTGAAATTCTCCAAAATTTTGTTGTGCAGCTATAGAAGCTATCTTGGTTGGAGCATGTAACAAATGCATATTACAAAACACATATGCCAAATCATTAGCACGTGATACACTTAAGCGATTTCTTCGTTTTGAATGAAGAAAATCATAGGCACTCCAATTACGTTCACAACTACCACTTGAAGCTGCTACTGAAAGCACTCTCATAGCTATATGTTGCAACTCCACTGCTTCACCTCCATACTCTTTCCACCAAATAGGAGGTGGATGCTTTTGAATCGCTTCAATATGCCATAGATCTCCAAAAGATCCTTCTTGATTTATATACGCTGCTCTTTGGTGGAATGCATCTTGACCATTTGTACCTGGAAGTAATAATTGACATGTGGTTTTGAAGTTTGCCATGACTTCTTTGTTTGACGCTTGACCATTGATTTGAAATGTTGGAACCAAAACGAATGTTGTTCCATGCAAATGAGTATGCATTTGCGTCCATCTCTTCTCTGCTAATGATACAATCTATGTTTTCTCTTGTAATGAAAGTTGATTAAAGTCTTTTACTTTTTGAATAGCTTATGACATAATCCAATAAACTTTTCCAATCACAAATTTAACAGTATCAACCATTCATAAAAGTTCCACAAAAGGTTTCGTGATACCAACAATTTTTTCAAGATTACATCAAAAATTTTGTGATCGTATTAGACATGTACATTTGCATGCTGAAACTTGATAAGAAGAATACTTCTCTAGCCATGCATCCCATCTTTGATCAGCAATAATTCCTACAAGAGCTGGCTTAACTTTTAATAATCCACTGAGTCCAATGTAAGTAGTTGCAAATCGTGTGGCACAAAAAATCTGAAGTGCTTTATTGGGAGATTTGGATCGAAAGAGCGAATATGAAAATTGATGCTCTCTAATAAATTTGACCACATGATTTGCATCTAATAAGCTTTGTTTAATGAAAGATAATCTACCTATATCTTTCAATAATAAATTTAATGTATGAGCTGCACATGGAACCCAAGTAATGCCTTCATACTTGTTTTGAATTGTAATTCCAGCACTTCGAAAATTAGAGGCATTATCTGTCACTATCGCAGTCACATTCTTCGGACCACCCACACATGATATAGCATGTTCATATACCTTTATACAAAAAGCTGAACTTTTCTCTTTAAGAGAAGTATCAACAGCTTCTAAAAACATGTTTCCTTTTGGACATATAAACATGACATTAATCGATGGTTTCTTTTGACAACTTGTCCATCCATCCAATGCTATTGTGCATCCATACATGGGTACATAATCAAGTACTGGTCGCTTTAAAATAGCTTCAGTACTTTTTTTCACTTTATCTACATACTCTGTTTGCATCTTGTTATAATCTGGCATGGTGAAACCTTTTCCTGCAGTTGACATCAAAGCATCTTTGAAAATGGGATTACAAATAACATTGAAAGGAATCCCACATGCTAAGAATGCTTGAGTCCATTTAAGATGAAGCTTGAGACAATCTTGCTTTTCAAAAGCTACATGTATAGCATTTTGTGATTTATTGCGGACAAAGCATGGTGACAAAGTATTAGATCCACCATTTTTACTACATTCACCAACTCCACTCTTTTTTGATGCAGTTGGAGAAAATGGGGTACATGTATCTTGGTTATTCTCGAAAACAGTTTGCGAGACTTGAGTAGAAATATCCTGATGATCCTCTACTATCATCGACACATCTACTCATTCTTGCTCTACACTTGGGCTACTTCAAACGTGCTCTGAACTATTTTTGATGTGATACCTTGAGATTTACATTTGTTTGCATAACTTGCAAAATGTACCCATATATCGCTATCTGGATTAGAGCATCCTGCCACATTATTACCTGTACTAAAGAGATGCTCTTTTATTTGAGTTGCATTTCCTACATAACGATGCCCACAACATTTGCATTGTATTGTGGATATTGTTTTACCCTCTTGATGAACAATCACATATGACCATTCTTTTCCCTTTCCCATAGTGCTTGCAAATTGCTTTATGAAGACTATACCTACAAAAAAACAATATAGATCAATATCAAAAAAGATATTTCGATCAACATTGAGTCAAACAATTACAATAGACTTTAATTCTCAATCATACACCCATATACAAATTATAATTACACATACTATTGTGAAATAAAAATCATTGTTGAGTTAAACAATCACAATAGATTTTAATTTTCATTCATACACACATATACATTTACACATACTATTGTGAAATACGAATCAATATTAAGTCAAACAATCACAATATATTTTAAATTCCTGATCATATGCACATACACTTACAGATACTATTGTGAAGTAAGAATCAATATTGAGTCAGACAATCACAATAGATTTTTCATTCACAATTATACACTCATATGCATACACATACTCATACACACACATACATATACTATTATGAGTTGATTCTCAATGTTGAATCAAACATAATCTACCTATATCTTTCAATAATAATTTTAATGCACCGCAATAGATTTTAAATTCCTAATCATATGCACATACACTTACACATACTACTGTGAAATAAGAATCAATGTTGTATCAAACAATCACAATAGATTTTAAATTCCTAATCATATACACAAATATTTACACAAACTATTGTGAAGTAAGAATCAATAGAGTCAAACAATCACAATAGATTTTTCATTCACAATTATACACACATATGCATACACATACTCATACACACACATACATATAATATTATGAAGTAAAAATCATTATTGAGTCCAACATAATCTACCTACATCTTTCAATAATAAATTTATTGTATCACAATAGATTTTAAATTCTTAATCATATGCGCATACACTTACACATATCTTGATGAAGTAAGAGTCAATGATGTATCAAACAATCACAATAGATTTTAAATTCCTAATCATATGCACATACATTTACACATACTATTGTGAAGTAAGAATCAATATTGAGTCAAACAATCACAATAGTTTAAATTATTTAATATTTATAGCAAAAAATTATACCTTGTTCTCTCTACGACACTTTAAGTTCGTAAGAAAAAAGTAGCTTTTATGAAAAATGAGTAACAATGAATCATAATATATTTTAAATTCACATATATATACTATTGTGAAATAAGAATCAATGAATCAAACAATCACAATAGTTTCAATTATTTAATATGACAAAAATTTATACCTTGTTCTCTCTATGACACTTTACGTTCGTAAAGAACAAAGTAGCTTTTATGAAAAATGAGTCTAGTTCAACTATTTTATAAAATAATATTCGATCGAATATTTTTTTGATCGAAAGCTTTTCGATCGAAAAGATTTTTTATCAAAAAATATTCGATCAAAAGCGTTTTTTATAAAAAAAGGTCGAATTTCCGTGCAAAAATTATTCGGGCGTGTCCGAATAAGCTGACGTGTCTCCGAATAATTCGGTCGAATAATAAGAGCTTGCCATAAAATTCTGTAATCATTCACAAATAAATGAATTGTTGAATAACGATTAATGCAACCTAGTGGATAAGCTTCTTTTTGTAATATCTTACATCCCATAATATGGATAAGCCTTCTTTTGTAATATATTCTAGATCCTTCTGTATTCATGAATTTCTATCCATCAAAACAAAAAAAAAGGAAAAAACAAATAAAAAGTAGTGGAAAAATCAGGATATGTATTTCCCCCATAGCTCATTATCAAACAGTAATATTCTAATTTCATAAGAAACAAGGATATGTCTTTCATGCAACTTTACAGCTTCAAATGCTAAAAAACCTTAAGATCAAAGCAACTTCTTTTCGTGATATGAACGGTTGCGTTAAGTGGTCAAGTTTGAAGCCAATGAAAATAGCAAAACTTAGATATTAAATTTAAAGGTCTTGTGAGACTTTTGAAAAACATATGGAACCACACCAACATAAGCTATAGACATAAAGAGCACATTTCTCCGAATAAGGAAGCATAGAAATTTACAAAAGAAGAAAAGATTGAAAGAGTCTACACAGAGTTCAAAAAATATAAAAACAAACAACTTTCCTATTTCAACCTTAACCTTCCCTTTCACATAATTCCTCCTTTAACGATGATATTAACTTCAATATAAAACATCTAAAAGCTTTCATCCATATACACATATATACAAAAAACACTTCCAAGGTTCTTTCCATCTGAGATGATCAACGCTATGCCCAACTCATCAATACACATAGAAGACATCCAGAGGGAAGGCTCTAGAAAGACCAGCATTAGGACATCTCCATATCTTGAAGATTGACTTGCAAAAAAAGCATATCTGAGATTTAGCTAAGATTAGAGAGGCACGGGCATGTATGGCAAATATAGAGCAAATGCTAATCAAGCAGGTGCCACAACACCTTCAAACACAATAGTTTCCATCTTCCTTGCACTAATTCCTCATTCTGCTCAATAGCCCTATTTGTGTGTATAAAGCATACAATGCAATTATGCTTAGAGATGTGCTAATGTCTAAATAACGGTGCTGATGTCTAAACAATAGTGCAGAAACTTCCTTTGGACAGGCGACCACAATAGGAGGGGGTGCCTAAAATCAAGTGGTTCATCTACACCATCCAAAGAGATAGTGGGGGCCTTGTTATTCTGGACATTGGGTGCATGGCTAACAAACTTGCTGCAAAATGGATGATTAAAGCATGGTGCAATGGGGAGGCCTTCGTGGGCCAAGTTATCTTCAGAAACAAGAACACGTTGACTTTTGTGGGATTCCCAAATTGGAAGAACTTGACATTCTGACCCTTTGCTTTTCCCCGATCCTGGTTTTCCCAAAAGGCTCAAATCTTGTGTGCTCCCTATGAAAGAGTTGGAATAAAGTCAAAAGCTTCACAAGTATAAGTGAAGATTGGAAGTGTGCAGCCGATATCAGACAAAACGACTCTATCTAGTTTTTGATCTATGGCATCCGGATTGTGGAACCTTGGAACATTCGAAATTCCAAGAGGCTATGGAGCAAAGGCTTCCAAAAATGGAAACATCTCTGGAAACAAGACACCAACCAGTGGATCAACTTTGAGGATATTGACCCTAGTGTCAACATTACCTATGAATGGAATACTTTGCAAAGCAGACGTCTCACTTGGGACTGCTCTAAAGTTCACCTTCTCATGGGGCACAACATGCCGAGCTCGCTTGGTCTCAGATGGCATAATGGTAATTGCCTAACAAAAATCATGAACATCAAAGAAACCATTGATTATCAGGCTAATCTCAACAAGAAGTGGTGTCGGTCATGGACGTGACCATGGTGGAACATGAAGTTCATGGCTGTCTGGCACCCCCTCATAGAAATCAAAAAGTTTGTCCTCTTATGGCAAATTCTTCATCGTGGATCTTGACCAACCTTAAGCCTAACAAAATTTGTGGGATTCCTACCTGGTGCAAACGTTGTTACCAGTCCATCAAAGATGTTTCTCATATCTTCTTTACTTGTCCCAACTCCAACAGGCTCTGCCAGATTGTCAGAAAGAAAATTAAAACATATCAATCGAAAACAAGCCCTACTGAAGAAGCGATCAACTTCTTTGTGACTCTCTGGAATGCCATCAGAGGGGAGGTCCTATGGAAGATCTAGTGGGAAAGATGTGTTTTTAACTTTGGTGACTCCCCCAAAGAGTGGTGGATTGAGAAATCATTGTTCCTCCTCGGCAAAAGAATCACTAATTGTAAGAAATCCCCCCTTTTCAGCCATCATCAAGTGCTCCTCTTGATCAACAACAAGCTTAAACCCAGGTGGGGCCTGCACGCGGGTGATGAAGGGGTGATTAACCTTCTTAATAATGCCATCTAAACTCTATAAAAGCTACCCCTACTCTGTGGGATTCGGGGGATCCTGTGGGCACTAGTCCCCTTCACTTGTACTTTTCTTTCAATTCTGGGAGAGTAGGCTAAGGCTGAGGTTATTTTAAAAAAATAACGGTGTCCTTTTCTATGAAGTTTGAGATATGCAAATTTTAAACATGAATAGACACATACACAAGGATACAACTCTACAGAAAATAGTAGTTATGTTCAAACTTTCGGGATGTGCTTGTGTCTCAAGAATTTTCATTGATATGATTAAAACTCCAAGATTCCACTACTTGAATAGATGCATGCAACTTCAAGGAAGTGAAAAAATATTCCACCCACTGAAGTACTTTCTTAGGCACTCATGCAGCAAACCAAATCTGAAGTCTCTATGTCTTCCAACTTCCAAGTTCTTGGCTCAAGTAGGTGCTCAATTTGAAAATTCATTGCACAATGCAGCCTCACAACTCTTAGTGCTCATTGCTCACTCCTCAAGCTCTCAAGTCTCAGCCTCCAGAATCTCAAGATTCAAAGTTCATGCTTGCCACTTCATTGTTCATTCCAGAATCTCAAGATTCAAAGTTCATGCTTGCCACTTCATTGTTCATTGTTTAGTGGGAGCCAGATGGACCATGGTAGTGGTAGAATGGAGGCTAGTTGATGTTGGGTCTGAACACCAAATGGCCTTCATTCTAAAGAGTTAAGGTTTCATCAATTCACAGCGTTACCCTAATGGAAATGGCCCACCTCATAGTCTTGACTCTTAGCCTTTGGCATTAAGCAACAAGGTAGTTTAAAATTTAATCAAAAGAATTTCGACTTTAGTATATATCCCATATACTATAAATTATATACTATATACTATAAATTATATTATTATTATAGGATATATACTATATAATTATATTATTATACTATAAATTATATTATTATTATAGGATTTAGTATAGTATATAGTATAGTATATATAATTTATAGTATATAGTATACTATATAGTATATGTATATGGTATACTATATACTATATATACTATATACTATAAATTGTATTGTTATATCTCATATAATAAGCATTAATTTTATCTAGCATGCATGGTTTAGCAGATATGCCTTGTACTCCTAGGCAGATGGCTAGGGTTCAAGTTTTGTCCGAAGTTGGATGCTTCAGAGTTTCCCAAGATGGGTGCCTCTACCTGACAAGGTTGGGTGTGTGTGCCTTTCCAATTCATTATACTCTTTCAAAAAAAAGCATTAGTTTTCTGTTAGTTCATACGTGAAAGGGAGTGTTTCCCATTGCTCCTTAGGGGTGATTCCTTTTGAATGCAATCCCAAGAGGGAACTGTCCTCTTCAACATTAGCCTAATTAATGGAGGTTTCCTCTTTCACCTCTTTTTTAATTTTATGTGTTCCCTTTCGACCTTAGAAAACGAGGTGATTGAGATTTCTAACCGACACCAATATAAGCTCAAGTAGTATTTTCCCAAACATTGCCTGAGATAATTGTGTTGGGTTGATATCGAAAGGCACGCAACATTCATCTACACATAGACATGAGGATTAAGTCTAAAAAGGAGTGTACCAAATTACAAATTACCACAATGACAAATCCAAAGAGTGGCCTTGCCACTCCAAGGTTCTTTGAATATTTCCTACAACCTTACAATTTCTAATGGTGGAAGAAACCCAGTCAGATTGAGTTAACTCTTGACAATTTGCAAATTTGCACACGTAATTGGAAGGAGTAAGGCGTCAATATTTGGAGGCCAAGTCCATAGGATATGGGTAGGTCCATATAGGTCATAGGGTACTAAAAAAACATATACGGAAGTAGATATAAGGGTGTCTTGAAAACACATATAGGGTGGTCATGGCATGTAATGGGTAAGGCTATTAACACTTGCAACTTCGATGTTATGAGCTCCTCGAGTTAAAAACTAACGGGAAATTAAACTTAGGAATTGTGATATATAAGACTAATTCAAAATTATTAAAAGGGTTATTGAAAGGACCTCGAGATCCAAGGTGTTCTAAATCAAAAACCAAGTTACACTACTTTGTGAAGAAAGAACAAGTACTAGAGAACTATTACAACTCTTAAATTTGAAATATATTTTGGTACCTTTGACCTCGAAACGGGTACTTCCTTTAATTGAGTTGATTCTAATTTTGCATGGAAGTTTGAACTTGTTTGATAAGGCTAGGCTTGTTGCAAAGGGTTATGCATAAGAAAGAGGCATTGATTTTGATGAGACCTTTGCACCTACATGCCGAATGACTACTGTTTGTAGCATCTGTGCACTTGCAGCTCATCATGGTTGGAATGTACATCAGTTGGACATGAAAATTGCATTTCTGAATGGTGACTTACATGAAGAAGTGTATGTTTTTCAGCCCTATGGCTTTATGTTGAAAGGGCATGAAAACCAGGTGTGTAGGTTGAAAAAGGCATCATTTGGGTTGAAACAAGCACCACATGCTTGGTATGAAAAAATACATGCCTACCTCATTGCACATGGTTTTGAGAACATTCCAACAAAGAGCACCTTATATGTTAAGCGTGCTAGTGATGTGCTTCTGATCATTGTTGTGTATGTTGATGACATGCTGCTCATTGATCCTCATGAGAAGCATATTGCTGACTTTAATGTTGATTTGCATGCCTCATTTGAGATCTCTGATTTGAGGCATTTCTATCATTATTTGGGCATTCAATTTGTGTAAGTTGATGGGGGAATAGCTTTGTGTCAAACAAAATATATTGACACATTGTTGCAGTGTTTTGGCCTTGAAGACTGCAAAACTTTTGTCATTCCTATGGAGACAGGTTTATGATTTAGTCTTCATGATGTGAGAGATGCATTTGACGTTGTTCTCTATCAGGTGGTTGTTGGATGCTTGATTTACTTATGCATTACTCGAACAAATATTCAGTTTTCTGTCTCACATATGAGCATGTTTATGCATTGCCTAGGTGTCAAGCATTGGCAATTGGTTAAGCACATCTTTCACTACTTGAGTGGTACCCGACTACCTGGATTGTTTTATCCCAAGGGGAGATCACTACTGCCAGATTTACATGCTTTTTCTAACTCTAACTAGGCTTGTTGCTATGACACTAGTGTGTCCACTAGTGGCTTTTGCTTCATGCTTGGTAGCCCATGTATATCTTGGTTGAGCAAGAAGCCTACTTCGGCCACTTCCTATTGTGAAGCTGAGTATAGGGTAGCTTTCACAACCATTGTTGAGTGTGTGTGGCTCAGATGCCTTATGATTGATTTGGGTGTTGTCCAATCTTCTACCACCACCATCTTCACTGATAGTCAGAGCACATTGACAATTGCGAGGAACCCTTTATTCCATGCTCACACTAAGCACATTGAGTTGCATTACCATCATGTCAGGAAGAGGTTCTCTATTGGAGAGATCAGCTTGGCATATGTGCCCACACATGAGAACATTGCAGACCTTTTCATGAAGGCTCTGTCTAGGGAGAAATTTGAAGCTTTCTGCAAAGCTTTGGGCTTACTTCCTTTTATGGATTGATTCCACATAGCTTGGCACTTCCTTATACATGAGTGCTAGCTCCTTGTTTGCCACATCACTCCCAGGAAGGATTTGCTGATATATTTAGGTAGTGATGTGTGTGAACACACTAGGACCACTGGGGCACTTCTTTCCCTCTTTAGGAGGTTTTTCCCCCAACTTGCATATATGCCTATCGCCTTAACAAGTTGCTTATCTTGTACATTCTAGTGGTAATACATTTATTATTGTGTATTGTGCTCCAAGCTTCTTCTTCTTCCTTATGTTGTTTGTGTGCTTCCGCAGACCTCAAACTCCAACAAATAAGGCATATTTCGATTAGCATCTATGTAATCATGTTTTGCATCTCTCTACATCTATCTCTTTCTCTCTACATCTCTCTACATTTCTCTCTTTCTCTATCTCTATTTATTTGCCACATCTCTATAATGATATTCTGCACAGGGTGGTTCATGATGTGGATCGTGTAGTATGTTAGAAGTTTACAAATTGATGAAAGAAATGTGAACTCAAAGATAATATGCTTACATGATAATTTCATTTTTAAATAGTTACTAAAATGTATGTATATAAATACATATAAAACTACAATGTAGGTGTCTTAATGGTTGGGGTTGATTAAAAGATTTTCCTTAAATGATGTACCTAATTGTGAGCACCTTTCAAGGTTGTAAGGATGCATACATACTTAAACACACACATACATACACATACATAAATTTACAAATTTGAAAATCTAACATATTGATCTGGTAATTGCTATAATCGATTAGAAGATTCAATCTTAATGTTGAAGACTTCTATAATGATTTTATTTGGAAATTGCTATGGACTTATTGTCTTGATTATAATCTATTGAATTCATTTCTTAATTGAACTTTGGTCTTTGGAAGGGTGGTTGATGACCGATGTTTTAGGCAGTTTCTCACCTCATACCTATTTCTCCAATATTGAACACTAGCTTGGTGTATGTTTTGTATGGTGATGAGGCATGGTTCAACAACTATACTTGAGGTAAGAGTAGGCATGGTTCAATGACTATACCTGAAGGGAGAACATGGTGTTATAAAGTTTGATTGTCATGAAAGTTTCTTTTATAATCTATGGATTTGCACTATCTTTCCTTCCTTTCAGTTGAGGGTTCTTACAATTTCTTGCACACAAAGCAATATTGATGGACATTGATTTGATATTCTTATTATTTTTTGTCTCTTAAACAGAAATAAAAATCTTATAATATTTTCTTTCAAGTATTCTTATTAGAAATAATATAATTTAATTGTTAGTTAGCATTTTGGAGAGGGTATCACATGTTTTTTTAAATTTTAAGGGCATGTGAGTCAAAACATACATTACATACATGCATAAATGCATTACATACAAATATGCATACACACACACACACACACACATATATATATATATATATATATATATATATATATATATCATATACATGCATACACGTGTACATATATACATATATACATACATTACCTACAAACAAGCATACATACATAAATATATGCAAACATACATATTATATACATACATACATACATACATACACAAGTAAATACATATTTAGATACATACATTATACACATATATACATACAAAAATGTAATTTTGGAGGAATGTTTCTTTTTAAGTGGAATACATTTGTTTTGCAGGTGATTGTATGGCTCGTGTGTGGAATGGTTTATTTATTGATGGCTTGAATGCCTTATTTTTATGATCCATAAGATTTTGATGATCTATACGCATGATGTTTTTTTATGTATCTTATTCCATCGGAAAATATCTTGTTTTCTTTTGCCTCATTAGTGGAACAAATGAACCCTGCATAGGCCTTATAAGGATTCGTAATTTTTAGGGATTAAGCTTAATCTTATACTTTTTAAGGGGACAAAGTGCACTTAATAGAGCACTTTTTAGTAGGCTCAAGTAGGATTTTTTTAGGCTAAGATAGGATCATCTCTCTCTTCTGCATAAAGAGAGAGAGAGAGAAAAGCCACTTTCCACCTCATCAAATGCATTCATCTATATGAAGAAGAAAATGACTTTTCTACAAAACTCTCTTTTTCAGATATTCTTTATTCAAAATGGCCTAAAACATCAAACTCGTAACTTTGGTTGCCCTAAAATGAGGGCAATGTAGACTCTCCAAGTGCCCGAGTAGTCCAGCTTAAGGAACTTCCCCGAGTAATGACTAGGGCACAAAAGCAAAAGGCAGCTTTGAAGGGTGTTGCCAAAGAAGCAATAGATCTAGCTTGTTCAACAAAGGACAAGGGAAAAAAGACCATGGAGCATGAACCTTCTTAGGAAGCCAAACACAACCAAGACAAGGAGAAAATCTCACTGGGAAGAGTAGGAAGAAATGAAGATACTCTTGAGCAAGCTATTGACAAAGCTTATGCAGTATCTAAGGAGGACCTAAGGCACTTTCAGAATGGAGCTACTTCAAGGAACAATCAAGAAGGCTTTCTCATTGTAGTTCAATTCTTGCATAACACCTACCAACAGGTATCTTTATATAACTTGTTAGCTATGAGTCCTGGATTTAGAGGAGAAGTAATGGCTGCCATAAATGGGTTAGACCCTGGCACCATATTAAGTGGAAGGCAAGGCTTCATTTCTCTAATTTCTCAACAAATACCCATACCCTCAACTTATAGCTCGAAACCATCTAGGATGGCGCCTCTTACTGATTTACAAGAGCCCTAGATGAATTGTAAGTATCAAGGGAACTCCCTTGGTAGGAGTAATAGTTGATGGGGGATCCGGTATTAATCTGATGCCTGAGTACACAATGACGTTGCTAAATTTGAAACCAACTAAGGCTGCTCATTTTACAGTATCATTGGTAGACCAAAGCAAGGTAAGCCCACTAGGCATAATGGAAAAGGTTGAAGTCGTCATCCATAAGCTAAAGTTCATGTTGGATTTTGTGTTGATAACATTTCCAAAGGTGAAGGGAGGATTTCCTCTTTTGATAGGAAGGCCATGGCTACGCCACAATAAAGCAATACATGACTGGGGCAGTGACGCCTTATGGGTGGCCGGACCAGATAAGGTGATGAGACAGCTTTAGATGGAAGGAGGAATAGATGAAGCCCTAGGTACTTCTCAATTTGTTCTCCATCTAGAGCAAACTCCAGAGGAAAGCAAAAAAGATAACAATGGTGAAGACGAAGAGCAAACTGGACAAGAAAGAGCAAGCATTTGGGCCACACCTCCTCCACCATGGGTTCTAGAAAATGAAGAAAGATCAGGACAAGAAAGGGCACCTTCACCTCCCTGGGCATCTACACCTCCTAGTTCAAGTTGGGCGCACTCACCTCCCAGAGATGGGGCGACTCCACCTCCTAGTCTCGCACCTCCTCCACCTCCAAGTAGCTGGGTGACTCCACCTCCTAGTCCCAGCTGGGCGCCTCCGCCTCCAAGTAGCTGGGCCACTCCAGAGGCTTGGGCTCCATACTCTGCTCGAGGGCCTCCACATTGGGCACTTGAATGGGCAGTTTATCCTCTATCTTGGGCTACCCCTACAATTTTTTGGGCAGCCCAATGGGCATCGGGGAAGTCTCCCACTGAGCCAATTAAAAGAAAATCACCTGACATTAAGGAAGAAGTTGATATAGGAGAAGAATTATCTAATGAAGATCTAGGCGATGTCATGGATTGGATTGAGGAGACTAATAATGTTTCATGATTTACAATAGCAATCAAGGAGAAAGAAGAAGAAGAACCTACTGTGGGAGTCTATGGTATTAGCAGAACCAGCTAAAGATTTCCAAAGAGGTAAAGTTTTGAAAGGAGTTGAAGGAAGGAAAGGGATTGAAGGAAGCCAAACAGAAGAAGAACTAGTAGAAAGCATTTTCCCATTGATGGAAGTTCCAATAGGATGGACACAAGAAAAGATCTAGGAAATCACCATCAATGATAGTCCAGCATTCACCAAGGAAATGTTGTTTAAGGACGAGGAAGAGGCAATTTCGGAGCCAGTTAAAGAAGTCAACTCAGGGGAAGAAGAAAATCCACAAAATCTTCTACTGGCAAGTTGGTTGTGGGACCACCCTCTTCTTCTCACAAAGGTAATAACATTCATGAATAATTTTAAAGATTTGCATGGAGTTACAAGGATTTGACAAGAATACCAAAAGAGCTGGGAATACACACTATTCCTCTAGTGGCAGAAGCTCGGCCAATTAGAGGGAAAATGTATAGGTTAAATCCCAAATATGAAGACGCAGTCAAGAAGGAAATCCACAAAATAAAGGAAGCAGGTATCATAATTCCTGTAGAACATTTAGAACGGTTGTCCTCCATGGTCATCGCACCTAAGAAGCAACCTAATAAAATCAGGGTTTGTGTGGATTTCCGAGCATTAAATAAGGTAACCATCCATGATGGGTTTCCCACCCCCTTTTCTGAACAAGTGATTGAAGATGTGGCAGGACATGTGCTGTACAGTTTCATGGATGGTTTCAGTGGATACAATCAACCAGAAATCCATCTTGAAGATCAACCAAAAACAGCCTTTATAACTCCTTGGGGAACCTATATCTACACCAAAATGGCTTTCAGCCTTAGAAATGCACCAGCCACTTTCAATAGGACACTATATCTTATCTTCAACAAGTTGCTCCTAAAATTCTTAAGAATTTTCATGGATGACTTTTCAGACTTCTTTGGAGCAGCCTGCACCACTGAAACAGAAAATGTACCAGAACATTTGAAGCAATTAGAACAAGTATTCTAGCATTGCAGAGAGACAAGTTTGAAACTTAACCCTAACAAATGTCATTTCCTAGTACTCCTCTTGAAAAGTAAGAATTTCATAATGGTAAAAGACACCTCTATAAGGTTGGCCTTGATGGGATGTACAAAAAGTGTCTTCAACCACATGAAACTGAAATTGTTCTTCAATTGGCACATGAGGGTAAGTCTAGTGGTCATTTTCATGGACATTAAAGGCAATGAGACTCTGGTGGCACTACAGGAAAAAAGAAAACAGGATCATGGTGCAAACCTCTGGAAATCAAAGATCAAGGAAGGAAGCTTAGTTTTGTTGTACCACCCATGGCTCTTTGAGAAGAAAGCCAGGAAGAAGTTGATGCCAAGATGGAACGGACCTTTTAGGGTCATACGCACACTTCCAAAAGGTGCAGTACAAATCTCCACATTGACTGGCACGATATTGCCCTTAGTCAACGAATCAAAGCTAAAACCCTATGTGGAATAATAGGAAAGTAGGAACTTGCCCTTGTATATAATGTATATACCTCTTATGTCTTTTCCTATTAGCTTATGTCCTTTCCTTAATAGCTAGTGGATTTTTTCATCTATCTTCTTCCGGTATCCTATCTATCACCTTCCCTTTCCACCCACTCCCACTACTACTACCACCACTACCATTTTCCTTTTGCTACTCATAGGCATTATGCTACTAACTTCTTCTACCTCCTATCACATAGGGATTCTCCTCCCTTATCCTTCCTTACCACTTCTCTAGGCAAAGAATGGCAAAAGATCACTTTATAATACTTACCTAGGCGAACAACTCTTTTGCATCTTCATTTGGTGAACCACACCCACCATTCTCCTCCTTCCCACTTTTTTGGGCGACCTCTCCTCCACTTTACCCTTCCCACTTCTTTGGGTCACCTCCCCTCCTCCTCCCTCTAATGCTAGCATGGGCAACCTCTCCTCCACTTTTCCATTCCGCCTTCTTTGGGCGACCTCTCCTCCACTTTTCCCTTCCACTTCCTTGGGCGACCTTTATGCGTATACCTCCACTTTTCCCTTCCACTTCCTTGGGCGACCTCTCCTCCATTTTCCCTTCCCACTTCTTTGGGCCACCTTCCCTCCTCCCTCTAATGCTAGCATGGAAAACCTCTCCTCCACTTTTCCCTTCCACTTCTTTGGGCGACCTCTCCTCCACTTTTCCCTTCCACTTCCTTGGGCGACCTCTCCTCCACTTTTCTCTTCCACTTCCTTGGGCGACCTCTCCTCCACTTCCCTCTAATGTTGACTTGACTAGGCCACCTCCCCTCCTCCTCCCTCTAAAGCTAGCATGGGTGACCTCTCCTCCACTTTTCCCTTCCCACTTCTTTGGGCGACCTCTCCTCCACTTTCCCCTTCCCACTTCTTTGGGCCACCTCTCCTCCTCCCTCTAAAACTAGCATGGGCGACCTCTCCTCCACTTTCCCCTTCCCACTTCTTTGGGCCACCTCCCCTCATCCTCCCTCTAAAACTAGCATGGGTGACCTCTCCTCCACTTTTCCCTTCCCACTTCTTTGGGTGACCTCTCCTCCACTTCCACTTCCCACTTCTTTGGGCCACCTCCCCTCCTCCTCCCTCTAAAACTAACAAGGCGACCTCCCCTCCACCCCCTTCCACTTCTTTGGGCGACCTCACCTCCACCTCCCTCTAATGTTGACTAGGCCACCTCCCCTCCTCCTCCCTCTAAGTGTTCACTAAGGCCACCTCCCCTCCTCCTCCCTCTAAGTGTTCACTAAGGTCACCTCCCCTCCCCCTCCCTCTAATGTTGACTAAGGCCACCTACCCTCCTCCTCCCTCTAGTGTTGACTAGGACACCTCCCCTCCTCCTCCCTCTCCAATCGACTAAGGCCACCTCCCCTCCTCTCTCCTCTAAGTGTTGATTAGGCCACCTCCTCTCCTCCCCCTCATCATCAATTGGGTGACCACCCAATGTACACCTATCTCCTCTCATCCACCACTCTACCCTTTCCCTCCATGACCTCCTACCACCTCTCATCTCTCATCCACCACCTAACCTTTCCCTCCATGGGTGACCTCTCTACCTCTATTCATCATTGATCTTCCACTTCACCCTTCCCCCAAGGGCAAACCCTCCATCTTCCCCCACCTCTCCTCATCTTGAAGTGAACTACATCTCCCCTCCCTCTCCCTCTCCCCTCCCTCTCCCTCATGCAAAGGCGACCTCCCCTACACTCCTCCCTCTCCCCTCCCTCTCCCTCATGCTAAAGTGACCTCCCCTACACTCCTTCCTCTCCCTTCCCTCTCCCTCATGCTAAGGCGACCTCCCCTACACTCCCCCCTCTCCCCTCCCTCTCCCTCATGCTAAGGTGACCACCCCTCCACTCCTCCCCTCATACACCTTGGGCGACCACTCCTCCAAATTTGCCTAACTTGGGCGATCACTCCTCCAATTTGCCACTAACTTGGGCGACCTCTCCACCTCCCTCCATCCTCAATTGGGTGACCTCTCCACCTCCCCTCATCCTCAATTATGTGACCTCTCCACCTCCCCTCATCCGCATTAGGGCGACCACTCCACACCCCCTCATCCTCCACTCCACCCTTTTCCTCCCTAGACGACCACTCCCCCCATCAATTCGTGACTTGGAACTAAGCATTCTAAGCATCCCTCTCTCTTGCTAACACAAAAGCAACACTTCCAAGTTCATAGCATCCATGTTCACCCAAACTTCTCATAATTTTCCTTCCTTGCACCGACTTCTCATATTTGTATTGTGCAAGTCATTTCTCTCTGAGACGGAGAGACACTAGTGGCACGCAACCTGTATAATGAATTTTTTGAACAACATAGTAAAGGATGGGCAGCAAGGAACCAAATATCCAAACTGGCACCAATACTTCCAAAATCTGGAGTTGGGCACCAAGACGTCCAAAATCTAGAGTTGGGCTCCAAGATGTCCAAAATTTGGAGTTGGGCACCAAGACGTCCAAAATCAGGAGTTGGGTGCCAAGATGTCCAAAATCTGGAGTTGGGTGCCAAGACGTCCAAAAGCTGGAGTTGGGCACCAAGAAATCTAGATGGTAGAGTTGGGCGACGGCATGACTAGATTCATCAAGACGACAAGTAGATCTGACAAGGTGGCCAAGTGGCCCAACCACTCATCATTACACGACAAAGTCTGGTATTGGCGGCCATGCTGACAATTGAAACCGCCTAGTGCATTAACTTCCCGTTACTCTCATGTAACAGAGTCTCCTATTGTAACCAGTTCCTCACATCTCTTATAAAAAGGAGAAACCTCAAGAGAGGAGGATATATAGCATATAGTGCACACTACAGGAGACTGAGAGTAAGTGCAGGCTTAGAGCTGGTAGAGACCTGATTATGTTGTTTGCTTATGCTACTTATGTGAGAATACTTGGATTGAGGCAAGGAAGAATGATGTTCTTCTTCTTCTTTTATTACATAAAAAGGAATGTACAAGAATGACCTAAAAAACAAGAACACAACTACTGCAATATATAAAGACCAGTACATAAGGAAAAACCTAATGTCTACAAATGAGTGAGCTGGCAAGAAACAAATGTGCCATCACTCTTGGTAGATAAATCTAATAAAGCTCAGTGAAGTATCCCTGACATATACCGACGTGACCACTTTACATGTGAGAGAAACAAAAAAATGATATGTGTCATCATGGATCATCACATGTTGAGCTTGATATCTCAACATACTTTACATATCTAGAGAGCTAAGACTTTTCCTATGTTGGTTTGCTAGACCAACTTCACCACTTGAAAACACAACTTTCCAAGCCTCTCCAAGCTTCTCCAACTTCTTTTAGTGGTATCAAAGAAACTTCAAGATGGGAGATGGCTTTCCATCAATGAGTTAGAAGCTTGATAGAAATGATTATGCTACTTGGAAAATCATAATGGAGGCTTATTTGCAAGGAAGAAATCTATATGGGATTGTATCAAGTGATGAAGCAATGCCTATTCCAAGATCCAAAGGAGGACCTACTCAAGAGGAAACAGATAAGCTCACACTTTCGTGTGCAAGGGATGCTCAAGCAAGGTCATACATACTCAAATCTATCTCTGATTTTCTATTACCACATATTAGAGGATGCAAGAAATCTCAATAGACTTGGGATGCTCTAGATACTTTCTTTGCTGCTAGTACAAAAGGAAGGAAGAACCATCTTTGGAATGAGTTCAACTAGATGAAGAAGACTCCAAAACAAACCATCACTCAATTTGTTACAAAGTTCAAGGAGGTTGTTGATCAATTGGCATCCATTGGAGAGCTGATTGAAGAAGAGGCTATCATGAGGAAAAATCACAATGGGATTAGAGGTGACAAGCAATGTCAATCTTTTGTCACAGCAATGATCTCATCATGGCTGTGGCGAAACTCCAAACATCAACATCTTTCTTGGAAAACTCTTCAATCAAGAGGCCAACAATAGCATAAAGGAAGGTAACTCCTACCATGGTAATTCAACTAGTTCTCTATATGTAGATAAGAAGGACAAGAAGTTAAAAGGCAAGAAGAAGGAAGAACATGAAGAGGATACTTCCCAAGCCAACTTTGTAGGCAAGAGCAAGCGGCAAGGGAAAAAAAAGGACCAAAGCATGACAAGACCAAAGGCCAAAATGTTCGATCTTTTGCCACCTATGATAAGACCAACCACACCACTCAGAATTGATGGTTCAATGGGAAGACCAAAAAAGGAAGTGGAAGAGGTGGATATGGTAGCAATAGAAGCAAAGGTGGACACAACTTCAACAATAAAAATAGAGGCCATAAGAGAAGGGACTACAACAATCAATCTGAAGATCAACAACATGAATACTCATTACTTTTTATTAAGATAAGCCACAAGGAAGGTAAAGAAGATGATCATTTATTCTACATACATTTAGGATGTTCAAATCATGTTGCAAGCAGCATAGCTTTCTTATCTGATTTGGAAAGTCCAAAGCATAGAAATGAAGATCAAACAAGGGATGACACAAAGCATAGTGTGGAGAAGATTGGTAATTTCAAAGCTTCCAATGGCACGACAAATATTTTGAGCAAGGTACTCTATGTTCCCAGTATAAGAGGCTAGCTCATGTGAATGAAAGAACCTTAAAGGAGCACAAAGGCAACCATTCAACCACAAAGGCTACATCCATAACAACTTATTGGACTTAGTACATATAGATGTATGGGGGGCCAATCCAAGAACCTTCATTGGTAGAATCAAGGTATTGTCTCATTTATTGATGACCATAGTAGATGGACTATTTTGTACTTTATCAAGAATAAGAATGAAGTGTTTGATTGCTTCAAGAAGTATGTAGCACATGTGGAGAATCATACTCGTAGATCACTAAAGAAGCTCATAAATGATGGAGAGGGAGAATACTTCTCCAAAGAGTATGATGATTTTTTGCAAGATAAAGGTATCAAGAGGGAAGTGACTACCAGGTACTCTCCTCAACTGAATGGAATTGTAGAGAGAAGAAAAAAGACATTGGTTGGATCAGCCAAAACAAAGCTTGAAGAGAAGAGGTTCCAATATTATCTATGGGTAGAGGAGATTTCAACTGTTGTGTACCTTGTCAATAGACCACCATGAAAATCAGTTCAAGATATGACTCCTTATGAAGCATGGTATGGAAGAAAACCTAGTCTTGGACATTGCAAGGTGTTTGGTTGTTTAGCTTATGTTCATGTACCATCAGAAATAAGAGGTAGCTAGATGAAAGGGCAACAAAGGCAGTGTTTATTGGGTATGAAACAACTCAGATGGGTTACAAATTCTATAATCCTTCAACCAAGAAATTTACTACAAGTAGAGATGTTGTGTTTGGAGAACACATGTCTTGGTATGATGAAGACAAACAAAAGGTAACTCTACCATATGGTCTTGATTCCGATTCTCATCAATTAGGAAGCAAGCATGATACATAGGTCTAGGATCCAAGAAGTGATACAAATGATGATCAAAATGAAAAGGAAAAGGATTACAAGCTATGGAAGTCAAGAGGCAAAGCAAATATGCAAGAATATGGAGAATGCTCCAAGCAAGCACCTAGAAGGTCAACAAGGGAGAAAAGACAACCAAAAAGGTATGGATATGATTCCACATTTGTTAGAAAGCATTCAATCTACTTGGTAAAAGACTCAATTTTAAAGGAACCCTCAACCTATAAAGAGGCAAAGGGAAACCCTAATTGGGAAAAGGCCATGAAAGAAGAAATAGATGCATTGAAGGAGATGGAGACTTGGGATTTGGTTCTAATGTCACCTAATCAAAAGTTAATTAGTTGTAGATGTGTATATAAAGCTAAAAAAAACTTAGATGGATCAGTTTGTAGGTACAAGGCAAGATTAGTTGCCAAAAGATGCTCACAAACTCATGTTATAGACTATGAGGAAACATTCTCACTAGTTGCAAAGATGACTACAATCAGAACATTGATAAGTGTAGCTACTGCAAGAAATTGGAGACTCCTCCAGCTTGATGTGAAAAATGCATTCCTAAATTTTTGGATAAGTGAATAGGTATACATGTCACAACCACCAGGTTTTGAAAACCCTAATCATACATCTTATGTTTGCAGACTTAAGAAACCAATGTATGGATTGAAACAAGCTCCTAAAGCTTGGAATTATAGGTTGATTACATACCATCAAGGTCAAGGATTCAAACCTAGCAAGTCAGATCCTTCTTTTTACATCAAAAGGGATAACAATGAGGTTATCTATCTATGTGCATATGTAGATGATATTATTGTGAGACGTGATTATTTGAATGACATTCAAAGGATCAAGAGACACATGCAAGAAAAGTTCAAAATCAGTTACTTAGGTGAGCTCACACATTCCTAGGTATGCAAGTGATTTTTAAAGATGAAGGGATGTATCTAAGTCAGATAAGATAAATTCAAGACCTACTTCTCAAGTTTAGAATGGAGAACACAAAGCTTGCAGGTACACCTTTGGAATTGAACCATAAACTAAGTGTTTATGAAGATGAGCAGATTCATGATCCTAAAGAGTATCAAAGCTTAGTTAGTAGCTTGATATATGCTACTCACACAAGGTGAGACATATCATATAGTGTGGAAGTCCTTAGTTAGTTCATGCACATACCTAGAAGGCCACACATGGATGCTTAAAAGAGAGTATTCAGATACCTCAAAGGGACACTTAATGAAGGTATCTATTATCCTTACTCTTTAGATTTGGATATCAAAATCTATTCAGATGCAGATTGAGTAGGAGCAAAGGATGATAGAAGAAGTACCTCTAGATACTTAGCATTGGCAGGTTCTGAATTGGTTTCATGGAGTTCCAATAAGCAACCAACAGTTGCTTTATCTTCAACTAAAGTAGAATATAGAGGTCTAACTATTGCAGCTCAAGAAGCAATATGGCTCAAGGAGTTGTACTCAAATTTGAGACTTGTAAGTTCCAAACCTCACTTACTTAGAGACAATGTAAGTTCCATGCATCTATCTACAAATCCAATTTTTCATGCAAGGACAAAGAACATAGAACTCCCTTACCACTTTGTAAGAGAGAAGATTATGTCAAAGGAAATTGACATTTCATTTGTTCCTACTGAGAAGCAAATAGTAGACATGATGACAAAGGCACTTGATGGGATAAACCTTTGTAGATTCAAAGCCATGGAAAGTATTCAACCTATCAGAGAATGAAGATTCAGCCATACTTTAGCTTGAGGGGGAGTTCTTGGAACATCAATCTTGCACTATGCTTGAGGTGGATATGATCTTCATCAAATCCATCATTCGGATGGTATGACACCATCTACCCATATATGTACCTTGAAGAATAGAACCTATGTGCACATTATTTCTTGCAAGGTTCAAGGTATTTACCTTTGTAAGAGGAAAGAGTAAAAGGCCTAAAAGGCACGAGTTAGAAGTGGTTGAGATTGATTCTCAATCAATCAATCAAGAAGTAGATATGACTTCAACTTTTCTGTTTTTCTAGATTGTAGGAAAATATTCCAATCAATCTAAACTACAAAATCAGCCTAATTTTGAATTCAAATTCATGAAGAAAAGGCATGTTCATATCCTGAAGAGTCTATAGAGAGACTCCAAAACATTTGTACATTAAGTAGAGTGTTGATTTTGAGCAATACATTATAATTTGGTCATTGCTTGGTGCCTTTTCTATTCTCTGCTCCTTCTTCCTCAGACTCACTCAACTTGTGGAGATTTTCTCTCTCTCAAAAGAGCTCCAAATCAAGCGTTGAAGCATCATTCAAAAGATATAACTCTCTTGTTTATGTGTACAAATTTTCAAGTCATTTGGTTTAGTAATTTTAGAGATAACAGAGATTTATAGTCTCACGGTCATTGTCAGCACATCCTTGAAAAATCAGGATGATATCAAATCAATGTTAATGTGATTGCTCCTTCATTGGTTAATATAAATTAGGGATTTTATGCATTTTAGCAAGCCAACCCTATTTATGGCACTCCTTTAAGAGGAATGTTTCTGATTGTAACTCTACTGGCTGCTCTCAATGTTTGAAGTCATAACTTCCATCCATTTTTAGAAGGTTTTTGTGAGCTAGTCAAAGTGCAAGTTATCTGTTTTGTATCAACTTGTTCTTGTTGATGTTCCAAATTACTTATTGGGTTTTATTGCACTAACCACAAGCCTACAAGGTCTACATTACATATCCAAAGAGCTAGGGCTGGTCCTATGCTGGTTTGTTGGACCAAATTCACCACTTGGCAACTCAACTTCCCAAGCTTCTCAAACATCTTTCACAGACCCTCCCAAAGATTTTAAATGTTGTTTGCATGAGGTCAAAAATTTTCATTGACATCATGGATGCTATGTATGTCATGTGATTCAATTGTGCTAGCCAATGCCATATGGTTTCTATCATATATGCCATAGTTGGGGGTCCTTGTGGTGGTGCAAAGTATGGATAATTGATCGAGTCTTAGCACTTTGGATTATTCTCCACCTTAATAGCAAAAGTTGGCCAGGACCAACATCATGGAACTGGGCCATAACAAGGATTGTACATTATGTGCATAGGGACCTTTGACCATGTCTACATCGTTTCTATGTATTCACATAGTAAGTCACGCCTCCAATTTGGCTGAAAAGTAGTGCCCTTTGTTGCTTGTGGAGGGATGTCCTCTACTTGGAACTTTGTAGCATGTGTAGGTTGCTTCATTGTAATCCATTGGATCTCTGATGATACATAAACTAAGGCTTATACTGATTTTCATTGGTTGAAATGTATCTCCATGGTGCAAGTTCTCCAATGTATGGGTACTTCAATATGTTCTCTTCTATCATGGCCATAGCCTTGAGCTAAGCTTCTATGCGAGCTGAATGGGTCTTCCCTAACTTTTCTATTGGCTTCATCAATGTAAGTCATGGTAGCTAGAAGGTATCTTGACCCTTGTTGGTGACCCATTTGCAAATAATTTCCTCAGGTTCATATTCTTCTTCAAAATTGGGATTGATTGGAATGGTAAAAATATCATCTAGCTCTGGTAGGCCTGATGGGGAAGGAGGCCTCTACAATATTGTTTGTTCAACAATTTAAGCTTGAAGAATGGTGACTTTTTCTCCCACATTTTGTAGCTCTTTCATCATCTCTAGAGGGATTTTTGTCTATTGTGATGGCTGTCCTGTTTATGTACTTGGTTGTGTTGGTGCCATGATGTTTCACAAAGTGGTGCATTCCTCAACGAGCTTATCATTAGCATCAAGGAGGCATGCATGATTTTCTAAAATGCTCATGGAATCTCCTGAAATCTACTGTTGAGCCCATACAAGTAATGTCGATCAAATTCAACCATAGTCAAAGTCAATTGTAGTCAAAGTCAAAAGGTCAAAGTCAACATGTTCAAGGTCAAAGGTCAACATGGATGAAGTCAAAGTGTTCAACGTCGGGTGTCAAGGTGCACAGGTAGTGCACAATTAATTGTTTACAAAGGGTAAAATTGCAAAAAGTTGGTTGCAGGTTGCAGAGGTATTTCTGTAATTGCTCTAAGGTTCAACATGTTTTGAAGTGTTTTGGAAGGCTCACGTGAACCCTCTCTTAGGTGCACATTTGAAGAATTAAAAGGCAAAAGGTGAAGGTATGTGAAGCGGCAGCGTACGCAGAAGTGAAAGTATGGCCCCCAATTGAAATTTTTTGTTTTAGTCTAAAGTCACTACAGGACAAAACACAGATTCGTTGGCCGCCCACTTTTGGAGACAATCTTGGGACGTCAACGTGAGCACCAAGATACTCTAGCAATTAGGAGCATATGTGAACCGACACTCAAATCAAGTCAAGGCATTATTCTTTGAAGAATAAGCAAGGTGAGCATAGTCTAAGCTAAGCAAGAGACATACAATGTGTGATGTAGAGAAGTGAAGTGCAAGGTTTGCATGAAGAGTGACAAAGAAGTGTGCAGAGAAGTGCTAAGCTATACAACCAAAGATCCCAAGGTCCCATTGAAGCTGTGTGTGTGCCGACAGAAGGTGTCCATCCCTCCCCCTATTGGAAGCTTGAGTGTAAGGTGTGCACAAGTGCAAGCTTGGAGAAGGTGGAGGTCTGGTGCAGACAAGGTCGACAGCAACAAGAACCTTGGGTATTTTGTACTTTGTGATTGTGCACTCTATGGGATTTTGCACAAAAAGTGTTGGATTGTATTGTGCATCACCATTGTATTTTCCTTCTTATAATCAATTGACAGAGGCTTCTAGTGATTGTATCTTTCTTCTTATCTTTCCCTTTTCTCCTACAAACACTCAAATCCCTTTCTGCACAAGAATCCCCCAACAAAATTTGGCATGCACAGTGGGACAACAAGGAGATTTGAGCATGGGAGAAGAAATATTGCAATGTGGAGAAGCATTATTCAAGTGTCGATAGTACTACTTCCTTGGGTTAAGAGGTAAACCTTCTTATTGATTATCTTAGCCTAAGAAGATTATGAACAACACATGACCGCAACCCAGTCTCAAACATTGAGTGTCACCTGCAAAGCAACAAGAAGGAAGGCTGTTAGAAGATCCTCCGCTCCACTGTCATCGACATCATCAGTAAAGTATGGCAGCCCAGGTAGATTTGGAAACTTTACTTTCTAGATTGAATATAAAATTTCCATCTTTCAAAGGTTTAGCTCAGGAAGATCCGGATGAGCACATTAGAAGATTCTTAGCATTATGTAAAACAAGAGATTTGATGGGAAGAGAGGATGCCTTTTTTATCCTCTTCCCTACCACATTAGAAGGGCTAGCAGATAAATGGTTCAGCCAGTTTGCTAAAACCCATTTCACCACGTGGGATTTAATGAAAGATGCATTCAAAAATCAATTCCAGCATGGGAACACTACAAAGACAATCATAGAGGAATTAGAAAACTTGGGACTAGGTCCAGGTGAAACGTTTCCACAGTTTGTAACTAGGGCCATGGCACTAATGGCTAAGTTGCCAGATCCTGCACATGATTTCTTTATTAAGAAATGGTTATCTAAACCACTTCCAATGACTACACAATGTAAAATCAAGGAATTAGTGTTTCCAACAGCCTCCATAGAGGAGTCCATCAATACAACTACACGACTGGAACAAAGAAGACAAAAATATGGGGCAAGTTCTTCACAGCTACCTTATTCTGCAAAAATTGAAGATCCAGTGATTCAACTAAGGAAAGACCTGGAGAACTTAAAAAGAAGTAAGCCTCAAAAGCAAGAAGAGAATGCAGTAACCTTGTTGCGGCGGGAAATCGAGGCCCCCCTCAAACTACAAAAGGAAGAGGAAGCCCAAGCAAAAGAAATAGCTCAACTTCAATAGGAATTACAATAATTAAGGGGAGGTGGCATAAAAAATGGGTCATGGTGTATCATGTGTAGGAAACAGGGCCATGTGGTAAGCGAACGTCCATTCTTAAATGTATCATGTCAGTTATCTAGGAAAACGGGGCATGAGGCTCAAGACTATTCTTCAAGAGGAATGCCTGCAACAACATATTGGACACAAGGAGGAGCTCTACCACCAGCTAATGTGATGGCGGCTGCACCTAATCAAGGTAACAATTACAACCCTAGATAGAGGAATAACTTTGGAAATGGGCCTAGGAGGCCAATTATTTGTTTCAGATGTGGAGAATGTGGGCACTACCAAAGTAGGTGTAGTCTACCAAAAAATTCCCGTCCTTGCAAGAACTGCCCAGAGGCCAGAGACAACTATACTAATTGTTTTCCTAAGAACCAAGCATCTTCATCTAGGCCCCACATTCAAATGATTTCTGTGTGCAAAGAAGAAATGGTCGATCAAGTCAATGTGCCATCACCATCTACCAGGGTTGTGCAGTTAGAAGAAATTGAATCCTTTACAGCGCAGACAAGAAGCAAAGCGAAGGCTCAAGTAGAAATAGGTCAAGAATCAAGGATTAATGGATTGAACAAAGACAAAGAGACATCTGAAGACAAAGCCACCACATGTGCAGATACAAGGCAAAAAGAAAATCTCATAGGTACCAGTGATGCCATTGGACATGCATTCAATAGGGCTCATGAGGAGGTTGATAAGCCCATTGGAGCCCATGCTCTTAAGGAATCAGAAGCTTCACGCCTACTCAAGTCCATGAAAAAGGAGGTCATTATTTTTTATTTAATAAATATGGATGGGAAATTCAGGTCAAAACTCTTGCAGATAATTGATGAGGCTTCCACAACAAGTTTAGTGGCAAAGGTTGCTATTATGCATAAAGATAAATTTGTAGGGGAAGCACCCGTCACAAATTATAAGAGCCCTCGGCTAACAATCTCTATCAAAGGTCATGAGTTTCAAGGAGTTATTGTGGATGGTGGTTCTAGCATTAACTTGATGACTGAACATACCATGAAAAAGATTGGACTACACCCTTCAAGACCTGCCAACTTCACTATAACACTGGCAGACCAAAGTACACTCAGATCCATAGGACTAGTCTCTAACATTCGGATGAAAGTACAAGGTAACACGTTTGTCTTGGACTTTGTAGTTATAAGATTACCAAATGTGCAGGGAGGGTTTCCTCTATTAATTGGAAGACCCTGGCTAAGGCATGCTAGTGTAATACATGACTGGGGCAAACATACCATGTGGGTCCAATAGGAAGGTGCTAAATTAAGACAATTATTGTTGGAAGAAGGTCCACATCAACAAGGACATACCAGCATGATGCAATCAGTTGGTATACACATAGATATGGAATCTATGGACAATCAAGAAGGCAAGGAAGTGGATCTATATGATGAAGACAACATGCTCGCATGGTTAGAAGCAGGGAATTCTGTTCCTTGCTTTGGAATTTTTCCATCTAACTCAGACATAGAAGAAAGGTATTCAGAAAAAGAGGAAAGAATTCAAGTAGCTGGGTTGGGAGAACCGGCAAAAGACCACATAAGGGGAAAGAGGTCTCCTTTACACAACCATATAGAGGAAGTTATATATGTGGATTGCGACCAAAAGGAAGGTTCATAGTCTAAAGGTAAGAAAAAGAATATAGAAGAGGATTCATTACCACTTCATGAAATCCCTCCAAGATGGATTCAAGAGGAAGAAGTGCAACTAGACATTCAAGATGTTCCTGCTTATGATACCAAAGCTATGTGGGACAATGTAACTAAGGATGCTACTCAGGAAGGACTTACGGATAACATTATAAACAAGCATCAAGTGAAGGAGGTTCAGTTGGGCAACGAGGATCAACCACGTCCCATTCTAATAGCCACATGGATAGGGAATCATCCGGATGTGCTCTTAAAGGTAACATCTTTCATGAATTCATTTGGAGATATCTTTGCTTGGCACTACAAGGATTTAGAAGGAGTACCACCTAGTTATGGAGAGCACATAATCCCTCTCATTGAAGGAGCAAAACTAGTGAGAGGTAAGAGTTATAGGCAGAATCCTAAATATGCTGAAGCTGTTTATGTGGAAATTCAGAAAATAGAAGATGCAAGAATTATCATCCCTGTAGAGCATTCATAATGGCTATCTCCTATGGTAATTTCTCCAAAGAAAAACACCAACAAGATCAGAATCTTTGTGGATTTTAGAGCATTGAACAAGGTCACATCCCAGATGGATTTCCAATGCCATTTGTGGAACAGGTCATAGAAGAAGTAGCTGTATATAAACTTTACAGCTTCATAGATGGATTCAGTGGATATAATCAAATATCCATCCACCCTGAGGATCTAGAGAAGACTGCATTCATTACCCCTTGGGGAACTTATGTATATGTAAAGATGCCATTTGGACTGAGAAATGCCCCAGCTACTTTCAATCGAAAAGTTAATCTCATTTTTGGACCATTGCTGCTAGAGCCCCTCAGAATTTTCATGGATGATTTTTCATCCTTTTCAAGTACTTTTGCAGAGACTCCATTGGATTGCTTTTCTACTTAGAAAAGCATCTGATTCAATGACAACAAGTTTTTAAGAGGTGCAGAGAAATAAAGTTGAAATTGAACCCAAATAAATGCCATTTTCTAGTGATTGAAAGTACCCTCTTGGGACATGTGGTATCCTCCAAAGTTATGGCACCTGAACCAGACAAAAGTATAGCTATATTAAAGTTACCTAGAACTAAATCTCCAAAAGAGATTCAAAGTTTTCTAGGACATACATGGTACCACCAGAGGTTTATTAAGATGTATGCAAATATAGCCAGGCCATTGGCTAGGCTTATAAGTAAGGAAGTACCTTTTAAATGGGAAGAAGAGGAGGAAAAAGCATATCAAACATTAAGGTCAAGGTTAATAGATGCTCCCATTCTGATCACACCTGAGTGGTAAAAATTTTTCCATATACATGTAGATGCCAGTGCATATGTAGTGGGGGCAGTTTTGACTCAACACAGCGAAGAATACAAACTAGACAGACCAATTCAGTATGCCAATCAAATTTTGACCAAGGTTGAAAGAAATTATAGCACAACAAAAAGGGAGGCCTTAGCCATGGTTTTCGTTGTACAAAATTTTTTTCATTACTTGCTGGGAGTGAAATTTCTTATGATAACCGATCATCAACCGCTCAAATATTTACTGAACAAACCAGAAGTGTCTGGTAGGGTATGGAGGTGGTTACTGTTGTTACAGGAATTTGATTTTTTTGTAGTCCATAGACCAGGTAAAGAAAATGTTATGGCAGACCACCTATCTAGGATTAACATGATGGATCAAGCAATTGGAGTAAATGATGATTTTCCAGATGCTAATCTGTTTGCGGTACAAGCTCAAGGTTGGTATGAGGACATCAACAATTCTATTAAAGCTGGACAATATCTAGAGAAGGCAAGTGTTGTGCAAAGAAAGAGACTACTAATCAAAAGAAGACCTTTGTAATGCATAACTAAATCAAGCATCTAGTAGCCTACTGGTAGAGAATAGCATAAAATACATCTCCAGCATCATGAAGACTCAATCGTAAACCTGTCTCGATAGGAGTGGCAATAGGCTTGCCGTATTCAAGGCCAGAATGCTGCAATAATGTCTTAATATATTTCATTTAAGCTATTCTGCTATCAACTTGCATAAACTGAATGCCCAAATAATGATGCAAATGGCCCAAATCAGACATCTCAAATGAGGCATGCAAATCAGCCTTTAAATCAGCAATATGCTTCTCATGAGGACCAGTGAGCAGCATGTCATCAACATACAGAACAATGATCAAAAGCACATCATTTTCATGCTTTACGTATAAGGTTCTCTCAGTTGGACTGTTCTCAAAACCATGTGCAATCAGATAGGTGTGTATCTTTTCATACCAAGCACGTGGTGATTGCTTTAAACCATATAATGCCTGCCTCAACCTGCACACTTGGTTTTCATGTCTTTTTTGCACAAAGCCGCAAGGCTGAAAAACATACACTTCTTCATGCAAGTCACCATTCAGAAATGTTGTGTTAATGTCCAACTGATGTCCATTCCATCCATGATGAGTTGCAAGTGCACAGATGTTATGAACAGTAGTCATTCAGCATGTAGGGGCAAAGGCCTCATCAAAATCAATGCCTCTTTCTTGCACATAACCCTTTGCAACAAGCCTAGCCTTATACCTATCAATTGTTCCATCAGGCTTATGTTTCAGCTTGTATACCCACTTAGTGCCAATGGCCTTCTTGCCAAGAAACAAGTCACATTAAGACCAGGTACATTCAATATAGCATCATATTCAAATTGGATAGCAGCCATCCAATTTTCTAGATTTTGTGCTTCATCAAATGAAATAGGCTCATTCTCATTACAAAGACTAGACCCAGCCATAACATAGCAATGTGATGCAAAAGAGGCACTATGAGAGCCTAAAAAAGTATGATATGATAGACCTCCATCTAATTTGCTATCATGTAAAGTCTGCACTAGCCATTTTGGCATAGTTTTTTCCTCCTCAATATCAGCTCTCTCATCAACAAGTGCATCATGTAAATCTGCATTAGAAATGAAATGATCTGCATCATGACATGAAACCTGTAAAGGCTGAGAAGTTGCCTCATTTAAACCAGCACTAGATTTTCCACCTGTAAAAAGAGGAAGTAAAGTGTCATACATGTCTTCGGAGCTAACAAATGTCTCTTTAGTACATGAAAGTAATGGTTGAATAGAATCTTCCGCAAAAACAACATCATGGCTAACCAAAATGCATTTAGTATGTGGACGATACAGACAAAAGCCTTTGCTTTCAAATCTGTACCGAACAAAAATACATTTCATTGCTTTATAATCCAATTTCTTTCGATGTTGTTCAGGCACTAATGCATATGCTAGACAAACAAAAACACCCAGGTGAGCAACAGATGGCTTACGACCATGCAAAGCCTCATATGGAGTGATAGACTGCAATGCTTTAGTGGGACACCTCTTAAGTACATACATTGCACACATGACAACCTCAAGCTAGAAACTATGTGGTAAAGCCTGACTCTTGACCATACACCTCACCACCTCCATGAGTGACTTGTTTTTCCTTGCATTAGCTCCATTTTTTTGAGGTGTATATGGCACTTCACACAGATGTTTTATCCCACATTCAGCCAGAAATGCATTAAAATCTGAAGACATATATTCCCCCCTTGATCAGAACGAAGAGTGGCCAGTTTTTATGTTGATAGATTTTTAGTCAGAAACAAAAAGTGTTTGAAGAACATGAACACTTTAAACTTTGCTTTGAGTGGATATACCCATGCATGCCTAGAAAAATTATCAATGAAAGTCACAAAGTAAAGATAGTTTCCAAAAGAGGTTGTTTGCATAAGACCACATACATCACTGTGAACAAGCTACAATTTTTTAGTAGCTCAAACTGAACCATCTTTTGGAAAGGAGGAATGTTGCATTTTGCCCAAAATACAACCTTCACAGACATGTTTATTGGGTGCCTCAAGTTTGGTCAAAGAGGACACCGTTTCAAATTTTTACAGGCATAGCAAACTAGCAAAATTCAAATGACCAAAGCGTGCATGTCAAAGCTTTGCATCTGACATAGCCTGAGAATCATGTACTGCACATATTGAATCATTCACAATTTTTTCATAGTCTATGAGCTTCTATAGCCCATGACATAAAATTCTAGAAGCAATAATTATAGATCATGAATTGTACATCTGTCATCAACAAATTCCACAACCAAGCAAATCTTGGCTAAAGCTAAAACTGATAACAGATTCTTCTTGATCCTTGGCACAAATAAAGCATCTGAGAATGTAAAAGAACTACCATAAAGAATAGTCAGAATGATCTTATCAACTCCCATGATAGGATAAGAGGAGTTGTTGGCACATGTGATAGTATTCCCTATAGAGGCAGGCTCGAGTGAAGTGAAGAAACTACACTGCGAGGTAATATGTTTGGTTGCCTCACTATCAAAGTACCAAACATCTGAGTCTACTGTAGACATACACTATTCATGAGAAGATGGGCGAAACTTCAAACACTACTAAACACACATTCTTCATTCTGCACTAGATTAGCAGACTTTGTTTTCGGTGTAGACACCTCTACAACAACCATTCGAGCCTCTTTTTTCTTTGTCTCTTTTGTAGCCAATTTTGGACAATTCTTTATGACATGATCATTTGCTTTATAGTACTTGGAAAACAATTTTTGCTTTTCTGTTTTCTTTTCATCTCTATCATCCTTCTTCGATTGTGCAAAATTAGCAGTTTTCTACTTACCTATAGAAGATCTCCATTTACCTTTGGCCTTCTAACTAGCCAGGAAAGCTTGATTTGCAACACGCATAATGGACTTGTTCTACCTAGACTGATCTTCCTTCAATAGAATAGAGAAGGTAAGCAACACAAGCCTCATTCCTTGCTGGTACAAAGTGGTAAGTGTATCCCAAGCATCCTTAGCTATTCTGCAAGAGCAAATGTGAGGAATAATGGAAAGTTTGACAGACAAAGCTATCAATGCATGTGCATGAGCATCTTTGCCATCCCAACAAATTTGCTCTATAGTAGGTGCAACAGAAACCACAACACAAACAAGAATTTGCAGAATATCACCATCTTTGATGCCATCTACATCAGCATTTGTACCTATATTTGTAGGTGCAATAGGACTCTTTCAACACCCTACAAAATATTCCACAGTCCTTTTGTGACCAATACATGATGCATCATATAAGCCCATAATGGGTAATTCGTACCATCCAACTTATCCTCAATAACCAACATACGGAATACATCATTGCTTTTAGCCATGGCCACTAACTAAAATACCTTGATGCAAAAAATTGATTGTATATGAAAAAGTTGAACAGAAGTACCTTGTCAAGTTCTGCTAATATATATATATATATATATATATATATATATATATATATATATATATCTAAATACATACACATCACACATACATGCCTAGATGCACACATATATACATATATGTGGATACACAATTATAAACACACTTTGCATATATCACACAAATGCACATGCATACATACATGTGTGTATACTAACACATGCATACATATAGCATAAACATGCATATACATACATACATATATAACACACATGAATACCCTATAATGATCCCTTCTTTCTTTTACCTGTTTGCATCTCTTTTGTTGTAAGTATCCAAGGAGCAAGTGCATAAGTTGATTTCTATCAAAAATTGGCCATAACAAGTCCCTCTTGATGCTATTATCTCAACAAATCCATTTTTGTCTCTGAACAAGTTCCTCTTGGAGAGTGTTGATGATGATACTGAGATAATGTGCTTTCTAAGAGGACAGGATCACATGATGGGTCATATGAGGAACAACAAAGGGTGCATCACTGCATTTTAGAAAGCATTGATATTCACAAGAGAAAGGTGGATCAATGCTTTCAGAAATTGAGTAGAGGTGAGGAAGAACATGATAATCCTATTGATATGAAGAAGAAAGAGGCGGATGAGATTGTACAACTTGAAGAGAAAATAAAATCATTATGGATGAATGCTTAGGATTTATATGGAGTTAACACATCGAATAGATTAGACAAGATTTGATTAGATTCGACGTGTTGACTCCATGTAAATCCTAAGCTTGCACCTACAATGACACTATTTCCCCTTCAAGCTGTATAATCTCATCCGCCTCTTTCTTCTTCATATCAATAGGTCTATAATGTTCTTCCTCACCGTTACTCAATTTCTAAAACCATTGATCCACCTTTCTCTTCTGAATCTCAATGCTTTGCAAAACGCACTGATGCACTCTTTATTGTTCGTCATATGACCACCACGTGATCCAATCCTCTTAGAAAGCACAATGGTATCTCAGTATCATCATCAACACTCTCTAAGAAAGCTTTTTGATGCTTAAAGATTGGTACAAGATTCAAGTTGATCTTTTCTTTGAGCTCTCGATATATGTGTGCATGTATGTATGTGTGTATGTATGTATGTATGTGTAAGTATTTGTATGTATATTTAAGTGTATGTATGTATGTGTAAGTGTATGTATATGTGTATGTGTATGCATGTATGTGTGTTATGTGTAAGTACATATGTATAAGTGTAAGTATGTATGTGCAAGTGTATGTATGTGTGTCTGTTATGCATATTTATAAATTTAAAGTTTTTTTATATTTTGATCTTTCTTTTGTTTGAGAATAAAATAATAGGAGATATTGTATGGTCAAACAAAATAAGAGAAGACCTAACATACCACTTGAGATATAGTTTTTTCACAGATAGCTACATCTTCAAGATTCATTTCCTAAAAAGAAGGTATACAAATTAATAGTTTATATTACTAAGAATTATATATTTATACATGTTTTATATTTAATCTATGTATTTTTGGTTCATTAAATAAATGTAGGATGTTGCAAAGAAGAGAATTGAGTCAAGTCATACGTCACATTTAGGCCAAATGGACCATCATGGTTTTGTAGCTATATTTGTAAGTATATATATTATTGAAAGTATATTTTTTATTTTAATTAAAACACTAATCATTAATCTTTTTTATTTATTTAAATGAAGTGAAAGGATTATGGTCAATATCCTACAAAAAAGGAAATTGATTTTTGCTACACATTGTGGATATTGACATATGAGTGAGTATATGCAAGATCATCCAAATGCTTTTGTAAGTATTACTAAATTTCATATAATTATTTTATTTTTATTGATATTTTATTTATTTTATTTATTTATGTTTGTTATGTCTAATACAGGAGTATTATGGAGAGGTAGATATGGATGAGGTGGAGAGACAGACACATGCAAGATGATTTGGATCATCACAGAATGCTCACACCTCTACACATGATGCCACTACAAATACATCAGATCATTTGGTTGATCATGATGATGACATACTATCCACTTTGTACCACCACATTTGAGAAATACCTCTTACCAAAGTTACAAAACCTACAGAGGACCACGACCAAACAATTTTGGATAGATCCATTGGAATTTTGGCCAATGTTGATATATTTAGGTAGTGATGTGTGTGAACACTCTAGGACCGCCGGGGTACTTTTTTCCCTCTTTAGGAGGTTTTTTTCCCCCGGCTTGTATATACGCCTATTGCCCTAATGGGCTACTTATCTTTGTACATTCTCTAGTAATACATTCAGTCTTGTGTGTTGTGCTCCAAGCTTCTTCTTCTTCCTTGTGCTGTTCGCGTGCTTCCGCAGACGTCTAACTCCAACAATTGGTATCAGAGCAGGTCGTTGCTTCTTCTAGGGCGCCGTCGACACTCCTCCGTTTGCAGTCTCAGATTCGCACGAAATTTGGTGAGCGTACTCAGGGTGTTTCCGAGATCAAAACAGCTTCGATTTGTGGTGCCGAAATCGCGATCTGAGCTCGTTTCGGCCTCCGAACGCACTATCACAGTGCTTGTGCAGGCTATTTCGTCCTTTTGTGCCAAAGGTATATACCAGTTTCTGTTCGCCAGTTTAAGCGTCTCAAAGTCTGCTACAGGTCTAGCAGAACTCGTCTGGGCAGTTCCGTTCAACTTTTTGAGATACAGTCAATTTTCTGCATCAAGGTATTTTAGTCACCGGCCATGGCTGAAAGCAGTGATGTATTCCGTATGTTGGCTGTTGAGGATAAGTTGGATGGTACCAACTACCCATTATGGGCTTATATGATGCGACATGTACTGGTTGCAAAAGGATTGTGGAACATTGTGCAGGGTGTTGAAAGAGGTCCTGTTACACCTGTAACGACAGGTACTGCAAATACAGGTGTTGGAGCTGATGAAGATGGTGTCGAAGATGATATTCCGCAGATTCCTATTCGTGCTGCTGTTTCTGTTGCACCTACTGCAGAGCAGATTCGTTGGGATGGCAGAGATGCCCAGGCACATGCATTGATAGCTTTGTCTGTCAAACGTGCCATTATTCCTCACATTCGCTCTTGCAGAACAGCAAAGGATGCTTGGGATACACTTACCACTTTGTACCAGGCTAGGAATGAGGCTCGTGTTGCTTACCTCCGAAAACAGTTGGAGAGTGAGCACATGAATGAAGGTGATTCTATGGACAGTTTTCTTACAAAGATCAAAGACCTGAAGGAACAATTGATTTCTACTGATGAGGTTATACCAGATAGCTCACTTGTGCAGACCGTTCTGAATGGCCTTCCTGATTCATATCAGAGTTTTGCCTCTACTCTTCGATTGATGATGAAAGGCAATCCGAATGCCTTGTCATTTGAGGAATTAGTCTCTGTTCTGTTGCAGGAAGATCAGTCCAGGCAGAACAGGTCCATTATGCGTGTTGCAGATCAAGCTTTCCTGGCTAGTCAGAAGGGCAAAGGAAAATGGAGCTCTTCTACTAGTAAGCAGAAATCTGCAAATGCTGCACAATCGAAGAACCAGGATAAAGATGAGAAGAAATCAGAAAAGCAGAAATTGTTCTGCAAGTACTGTAAAGGAAATGATCATATTATAAAGAACTGTCCAAAACTGGCTGCTAAAGAGGCAAAGAAGAAAGAGGCTGGAATGGTTGTTGCAGAGGCCTCTACACCAAAAACAGAGTCTGCAAATCTTGTGCAGGAAGAAGAATGGGCGTTTACTACTGTCTGCAGTTTTGACCCATCTTCTCATGATCAGTGCATGTCTGCAGTAGACTTAGATGTTTGGTACTTTGACAGTGGGGCGACCAAACATATTACCTCGCAGCGCAGTTTCTTCTCTTCACTCGAGCCTGCCCCTACAGGGAATACTGTCACATGCGCCAATAACTCCTCTTATCCTGTTATGGGAGTTGGTAAGATCATTCTGACTACTACTGATGGTAGTTCTTTCACTTTGTCAGATGCTTTATTTGTGCCAGGGATCAAAAAGAACCTGTTATCAGTTTCTGCATTAGCCAAGATTGGCTTGGTTGTGAAATTCGTTGATGACAGGTGTACAGTCCATGATCTCTCAAATGGCGATGTGATTATTGCTTCTGGCATTTTATGTCGTGGGCTGTATAAGCTCATAGACTATGAAAGATCTGTGAATGATTCGGCATGTGCAGTTCATGATTCTCAGGCTATGTCAGATGCAAAGCTTTGGCATGCACGCTTTGGTCATCTGAATTTTGCTAGTTTGTTACGCCTGCAGAAATCTGAAATGGTGTCCTCTTTGCCCAAACTTGAGGCACCTGGAAAACATGTTTGTGAAGGCTGTATTTTGGGCAAAATGCAGCGTTCTTCCTTTCCAAAAGATGGTTCAGTTCGGGCTATGCAGAAATTGCAGCTTGTACATAGTGATGTCTGTGGTCCTATGCAGACACCCTCTTTTGGAAATTACCTTTACTTCGTGACTTTCATTGATGATTTTTCCAGGCATGCATGGGTATATCCACTCAAAGCAAAGTCCGAAGTGTTCATGTGCTTCAAACAGTTTTTGGTTTTGGCTGAAAATCTGTCAACATGTAAAATGGGCACCCTCCGTTCTGATCGAGGGGGAGATATATGTCTTCAGATTTTAATGCATTTCTGGCTGAACGTGGGATAAAACACCAGTGTACAGTGCCGTATACACCTCAACAGAGTTGCTGAACGAAAGAACAGGTCACTCATGGAGATGGTGAGGTGCATGGTCAAAAGTCAGGCTTTACCACATAGTTTCTGGCTTGAGGCTGTCATGTGTGCAGCATATGTACTGAACAGGTGTCCCACCAAAGCGTTGCAGTCTATCACTCCATATGAGGCTTGGCATGACCGCAAGCCATCTGTTGCTCATCTGCGTGTTTTTGGTTGTTTGGTATATGCATTAGTGCCTGAACAACATCGCAAAAAATTGGATGATAAGGCAGTAAAATGTATTTTTGTTGGGTACAGTTCTGAAAGTAAAGGCTATCGTCTGTATCATCCACAGACTAAACGCATTCTGGTTAGCCGTGATGTTGTCTTTGTGGAAGATGCTATTCAGCCATTGCTTTCATGTACTAAGGAGACATCTGTTAGCTCCAAAGACATGTATGATACTTTGATGCCTCTTTTTACAGGTGGACAGGCTAGTGCTGGTCCTAATGAGGCAACTTCTCAGCCTTTGCAGGTTTCATATGATGATGCAGATCATTCCATTTCTGATGCAGATTTACATGATGCACTTGTTGATGAGAGAGCTGATATTGAACAGGCAAAAACTATGCCAAAATGGCTGGTGCAGACTTTGCGTGACAGCAAATTAGATGCACCTTTGTCATATCGTACTCGTTCAGGCTCTCATAGTACCTCCTTTGCATCAGATTGCTATGCTATGGATGCATCTAGTCTCTGTGATGAGAATGAGCCTGTTTCTTTTGATGAAGCACAAAATTCAGAAAATTGGATGGCTGCTATGCAATTTGAATATGATGCTATAATGAAGAATGGTACATGGTCTTTATGTGACTTGCCTCCTCGCAAGAAGGCCATTGGCACTAAGTGGGTATACAAGCTGAAGCGTAAATCTGATGGTACAGTTGACAGGTATAAGGCTAGGCTTGTTGCAAAGGGTTATGCGCAGGAAAGAGGCATTGATTTTGATGAGACCTTTGCACCTACATGCTGTATGACTACTGTTCGGAGCATTTGTGCACTTGCAGCCCATCATGGTTGGAATGTACATCAGTTGGACATTAAAACAACATTTCTGAATGGTGACTTGCATGAAGAAGTGTATGTTTTTTAGCCCCGTGGCTTTGTGCAGAAAGGGCATGAAAACCAGGTGTGCAGGTTAAAGAAGGCGTTATATGGTTTAAAGCAAGCACCACGTGCTTGGTATGAGAAGATACATGCCTATCTGATTGCACATGGTTTTGAGAACAGTCCAACTGAAAGCACCTTATATGTTAAGCGTTCTAATGATGTGCTTCTGATCATTGTTGTCTATGTAGACGACATGCTGCTCACTGGTCCTCTTGAGAAGCATATTGTTGATTTCAAGGCTGATTTGCATGCCTCATTTGAGATGTCTGATTTGGGGCATTTGCATCACTATTTGGGCATTCAGTTTATGCAAGTTGATGGTGGAATGGCTTTGTGTCAAACGAAATATATTGACACATTATTGCAGCGTTTTGGCCTTGAAGACTGTAAGCCTATTGCCACTCCTATGGAGACAGGTTTACGATTGAGTCTTCATGATGCTGGAGATGCATTTGATGTTGTTCTCTATCAGCAGGCTGTTGGATGCTTGATTTACTTATGCATTACTCGGCCAGATATTCAATTTGTTGTCTCACAGATTAGCAGGTTTATGCATTGCCCAGGAGTCACGCATTGGAAAGCGGTTAAGCGCATCTTTTGCTACTTGAGTGGTACTCGGCTACTTGGGTTGTTTTATCCCAAGGGGGGATCACTACCGCCAGATTTGCATGCTTTTTCTGACTCAGATTAGGCTGGTTGCTATGACACTCGTGTGTCCACCAGTGGTTTTTGCTTCATGCTTGGTAGCTCATGTATATCTTGGTTGAGCAAGAAGCAGCCTACTGTGGCCACTTCCAGTTGTGAGGCTGAGTATAGGGCAGCTTTCACAGCTACTGTTGAGTGTGTGTGGCTCAGATGCCTTATGGCTGATTTGGGTGTTGGCCAGTCTTCTGCCACCACCATCTTCACTGACAGTCAGAGCGCATTGGCAGTTGCGAGGAACCCTGTGTTCCATGCTCGCACTAAGCACATTGAGGTGCATTATCACTATGTCAGGGAGAGGTTCTCTGCTGGGGAGATCAGCTTGGCATATGTGCCCACGCAGGAGAACATTGCAGATCTTTTTACGAAGGCTCTGCCTAGGGAGAAGTTTGAAGCTTTCCGCAAAGCTTTGGGCTTACTTCCTTTTGTGGAGTGATTTCCACATAGCTCGGCACTTCCTTATACATGAGTGCCAGCTCCTTGTTCACCGCATCACTCCCAGGGGGGATTTGTTGATATATTTAGGTAGTGATGTGTGTGAACACTCTAGGACCGTCGGGGCACTTTTTTCCCTCTTTAGGAGGTTTTTTTCCCCCGGCTTGTATATACGCCTATTGCCCTAATGGGCTACTTATCTTTGTACATTCTCTAGTAATACATTCAGTCTTGTGTGTTGTGCTCCAAGCTTCTTCTTCTTCCTTGTGCTGTTCGCGTGCTTCCGCAGACGTCTAACTCCAACAACCAATCGGGCGAAGGTGTGTCTCTTCCACCACCAAGATGCCATTTTTGTGATGAAATTGGACATATCCACATATATTGCAAAGAAGCATCTGAATATGATAAGAGAAGAAAAGAACGATAGCATCCAATGGCAAATACGGTATATACTTCAATAGTAGATACCCAAGCAACAACAATTCAAACACGGTCTGGTAAGAAGTTGCAACCAGCTGCTGAGATTTTTGAGCTAGGCATTCGAGAACAATAGAGAATGTTTACTAAAGCTAGCATGTGGCCAATTCAAGAGCCAACTGTTTTTCCGGATCCGGTATCGGTGGTCCAGACAATACAGAATACACCACCAAAAGATAGGAGTCCCGTCCAATTGTCGTTGGAGGACACACTGGACTTAATACCGGGTACATCGAATCTTGATTCCATGGAATATTTTATCAAAAGCATCTGTTATGATACCGTTGGGGCATCCATCAGTCCGAAACTTGATTTTATGGAATTTTAGCAACAAGTCAGTCCAGGATCTTCTTGCATGCTTGCTACAACAACCATCAGTCCAGAACTTGATTCTACGGTGGACCATGCTGCTCCTTTAATTACGGTATGGTATAAAAACCACAAAATTATATGTGTTAATTGACGGAGGCTCAGGTGTTAATATTGCTACAGCCACACTCTGTAAAAGGTTAGGATGGACTCATATTGAACCCATCAAGTTTTTTGTAAGAATGGCTGATCAATCTAGGGTACATCCAGTGGGTTTCGTGCGTGATATACCCATTACCCTATAGGGAGCGGTGTTCAAAATGACTTTTGTTGTTTTGCAATTACCTGAATCAAGTTTGGATTACAACTTACTATTCAGGAGGCTTAGTTGAAACAAGCAAAAGTGTTACAAGATTGGTCTGCACGTGAACTTATTTTCAAAAGCAATCACCAGAAATATGTGGTACCCTTGGATGATATGAAGTCTTGTGACCTTCATGCTCGACCTTACGTGGCCAAACACGTGCATATGTTGGATGGTCTTTCAGATGACGAAGAAGAAGATTTTCTAAATGCTAACTAGGATTTGTTAGCATTGGGTACCGTTGATTTACAAGCCATCATGGATAGTTGGACTCCGGCGGCTTGTACGGTAGTTCCCCTTACCGAAGGATTGGAACCAGTTACGGATCAGGTTTTGGATGCCACTAATCTGCAACAATTACTCCATCCATTTGAGGATATTTCCATGCCCTGACAGTTTTATGTACTGGAAGATCAACTAATCACTTGTAATTTGGGAGATGAAGCTAATCCGCATCCAGTCAAGCTTAAGGCTGGGTTACCGAAAACTTTTCAAGATGATTTACTACACTTGCTAAAGGAATTTGCTAATGTATTCGCATTGGATTATCGCGACATGAAAGGATTGAACCCTCGTACCTACCAACACCGTGTGATGTTGAAACCGAATGCTCGGCCAATTAAACAACCAAGTTACCGAATGAATCCCAATTATGTTGTACAAGTGAAGGCTGAATTGGATCGGCTGTTGAAAGTAGGTTTCATTGTTCCCATTGAGCATGCTGAATGGATCTCTCCTATTGTCATTGTCCCAAAGAAAAACAAGAAATTAAGCATTTGTGTGGATTATCAAAAAATGAATGCAGCTACGGTGCCTGATCCATTTCCACTTCCCTTCTTAGATACTATGCTAGATGATGTTGCTCGATGAGAAATGTATTCTTTTCTGGATGGTTATAGTGGCTACAATCGGGTGCGCATGGCTGAAATGGATATTCCTAAGATGGCGTTTATTATGAATTGGGGCATATATGCTTGTACGGTGATGTGGTTTAGTCTCCGCAATGCTCCCAGCACCTTTCAATGGTGCATGCAGGAAATCTTTTCTCCCTACTTAACTACGTTTATCCGGGTGTATTTGGATGATTTTTCGTTATTTGGTGAGTCTCCAAGCATGGAAGTTGTTCTTGTCTAGCTCATCTCACAGTGTGAGGTGACAATTCAATCTCGAAAAAACACAATTTTCGTGTATCAATAGTACACAAAATCACTTGAAATTTTGGATCTAGAATACTTGAGTGTTGCCGAATAGAATGCAAGTTCTAGTTTTGCAAATTGGCTTGATTTTTCTTTGGGCTCCACCTTGCAAGCTCAAAACAAAGGTCGAGATGTCTTCTACCTTCACACCAAATTTCATAGCAATCTATGATTGTTTGTGAATCGTGCTTTCTCTATGCCTTCTCATGTACTCTTCACTGTTGGTGTTCTCTATGCCTTCTCATGTACTCTTCACTGTTGGTGTTCTCCACGAGCTCTCTATAGCCACACTAGCTTTGACACCATGCCATGCGGAAGGAGATAAGGAAGAGAGCTCACTCACACACTCTCACACTCAAAGAGGAGCACACACAGATTGCAGAAAGGAAGAATTATCTTCTTCTTCTTCTTCTATTACATAAAAGGAATATACAAGAATGACTAATAGAACAATACAACTAGTACAATATATAAAGAACAATACATAAGGAAAAACCCAATGTCTATGAATGCGTGAGCTCGCAAGAACCAAGTGTGCCATCACTCTCAGTAGATGAATCTAATAAAGTTCACTAAATTATCCCTCACATATATGGTGTGACCACTATACATGTCATAGAAACAAAAAAGTGATATGTCTCATCCTCGATCATCACATGCTGATCTTCATATCTCAACAATTCTCAATTTTAGAGATGCTACTGCATGTCAATTTCTTGGTCCCTAGTAACTTTCTTGATCTAAGAATCGAACACATACACACACACACACACACTCAACTAAGCAAACAAGCAAACCATGCAGTGCAGTGATCCTATTTCCTCTCTCAAATGAAGTCAAAAGCAAGATCCATTTTTGGATATCACAATCCTTACTTGGCTCTTGTGAAGTCTCTTCTCAATTCGATTTAACAGTCAAATGTACACATGCAAATAATTATACCATAGTTCTATATACAATATTGGAAAGAAAAGAAAATGTGGGCCTAGATCTATGTATAATGAAGAAGGAGATGGATTGAATAGGAAATATTCAATGATTTCTAGAGTTGAGAAAACCAAAATTGGTTCGCTCCTCCCTAGAGGTGGTCTATATCTCAAACCCTTTTGGTTCTTAAGTGTGACTTAACTTCAAGTCTCTCTTGGTGATCCTTTTGCTTCCCGTATGTGGTGGAAGCTCTCTAAAGGATCACTTGACTTCCCGCTCTCACTTGAAAGTCAACTTCAAAATATCATATCTTAAAGTCAGCGTATTAGTAAAAATAAAAAAAAAGTTGGAAACACGTGGGATCCAAAAAAAACTTTTTGGTGAGCTTTGGATTTCAAAAATGGATATTTGGTAAGAAATTATGTCAATTTAGGGTCCTTGGGGTCAAAAGAGGCAAACCAAACTTGTCCAAGATCACTAAAAAAGATGAAGTTTTGGGAAGTTTTTTGTTGCACTTTTGCTTGAAAAATATGAATTTTGTCAAGCCTATGGGAACTATGGTCGTACGTCAAGCCTTATGTGCTTTAAAAAAAAAAAAAAATTGTGACATTGCAAAGTGAACTTTCTAATGGATTTTCCTATGCCAAAGGTTATTATTAAGGTCCATAGAATTTCTTAGCTACACAGAAACCTGATTGGATGCCAAAAATCCACTTTCTAGCAAGTGATTGCTCTACTGGTTAGGGAAATCTTTGTTCTACAAGTAGTATTTTTTTGGGATTTTTCTTTTACTAAGGTGACAACTTTGGTCTATAGAGGTTATGGATAAGCACTTAAGTCCAATGGTGTTCAAATTCACCTCAAACCTACCAATGATTGCTCTAGTGGATATGACAATCATGGTTAGTTTTAATGAACTTTTTATGGTTTATTTGGACTAATGCTTAATGGATAAATATTATGAGCTATAGTATTAGAAAGAGTTAGAATTTGGAAGCTCACTGTATTGCAAAAGTCTAGTACAACAGTTCACAAGAGTTACCATCTCTTTAAGCTCACCAAACATGTAACCCTAAGAAATGAGAGCTCTTTCATTTATATAGAATTTTCAAGAGCTTTGTCCACATTGTAGTGTTTGTCTTAGCTTTAAGAATAGTATTAAGAGACTATTTGAAGGCTGAATTGATGTGAGAAAAATACGAAAATTAGATGGCTATCCTATTCACCATCATGAGGCTTGAATACTACTTGGATTTCACATTGTGTGCTTGATCACTGATGAAAATAGGAAATTATGCCAAAAATAGGCATTTTCACATGTATTTTGGGTAAAAAATGGGAAAAGGCCTAATTTTGAGGAATAATTTGAGTTCGAAAAATTAGTAAACTCCTTCCTCCTTTACTTCTATGCTTTGCTTCTTTTTTACCTCATTCTTCATCCTTTGATTGAGCTTTTGTTGCTTTGACTTGATAATTTCTAGGCCGACTTTTTAGCTTCTTCTAACACCTAGCCACAACCTGCGATGCTCAAGGGACTAGAGAATCACGATTCCTGGATCACAACAATGTGATGAAATGCGATTCCCACCAATTGTCGCTTCCAACCAATGATGGTTGCAAAGTCCACAGGGCAAGGAACTCAGAGAGAGAGAGAGAGAGAGAGAGAGAGAGAGAGAGAGAGAGAGAGAGAGAGAGAGAGAGAGAGAGAGAGAGAGAGAGAGAGAGAGAGAGAGAGAGAGAGAGAGAGAGAGAGAGAGTGCAGTGCCAAAAAAACTACCACTCTCACAAGCCTTCCAACAACGTCATTGGTGCAGTCCAATCGAAGTAATTGAGATTAACGTCGGTATTTTCTTGGACTTCTTGTGTTAGTCTAATATTGTTGGAGTGTATTTCCTTGAGTGGAATGCATTTTTTTTTGGTAGAAGAGTTCTATATTACTTAAAAATTTCAAAAAGTAAAAGATCCCTTTGTCCCATATGTTTTTTTTAATTTATTTTTTTTAAAATTTTGAATTTTTACTTTTTAAGAGGAAGTTTGGTCGAAGCTTAATATCCCTTGGTTTGAATATATTGAAAGAACAATTGTACAAATGAAGGGCATAGTATCCATGGGACCCCTCTATATCCCACAAAGCAGGGGTTAGACTACCGAAGTAATGCTAAGAAAGAGCTACCCAAAAGCATCCGATTTGAAAGATTCAAAGGCATTACAAATGGATGGATAAACTCACCAAATTGATCTATACATGTTCTACATCTTAATAAAGGGTTAAACTCACAACCTTGCCTCAAGAAGTAGGAGTTCAGCCAACTCACCTATGATGCACCAATTGGTCATAATTATGTTGTCTAATTATTGGTCATAATTATGTTGTCTAATTAAGACAATTCCATCGAGTCAAGTTTTTTTTTTTTTTTTTTTTTTTTTTTTTTTTTCTTTTATATATTTTTTTTAAAATGGAGGTTCGGCCGAGGCCTACTTTAACTTTGAAATTGCAACTGTGAAGAAAGATCCATAGTGAAATTAAAACATAGTGAAGAAAGATCCATAACGTGTAACTACGACAAAAGACGTCTTCAACGACAACTGTCTACTGTAATATATAGCAGAGATGGCTGCTTCCCCGGACATGGTCGATGACTACAAATGGCGCGCAGCCTGTCTCTTGGCCCGGGTGCGATTTCTCCCCGCTCAGAAGATAAGCCCGTCTGCTTCTTCCCGTCTCTCTAAATTGATAAGCTCCGAACTTCGCTTTCTCTCCACTCATCCTCACCCACCGCTTCGCAGGTGTTCTCTCTCTCTCTCTCCATTCCAAGAACACACACGGAAAAACCTGTCTTCAACACAGTGACAATGTACTCGTGGCTCCATATGCACTTATTGTTCCAATGTCCTTCTACTTTTCTGATATGCGCGTTCACAATCCTTGCTTACGGATTTTCGGGACAGGGTTTTCCATTTTCTCTCACATCGTACACGCACTATTTCTTGCTTGTGGTATCAGAGGATCGGGGATGATTTCGCTTTGAGTATGTGTGTTTCGTGGGTATCACGGAGCTTCAATTAGAATTGTACAAACAATGGGCTTAGGACAATATTGATCCTCATATCTCAGAAAGCAAGAGTAAATATGTTCTTGAACCAGTCAAGCTGCGCTCTTGGAACTATTGCCACGATACCTTAAAGACAACTCTGCTTAGAATTATGTGGGGATGACCACAATTCAAAAACCCATTCGAACTATAAGACTTGGCCTTGAGTGGCCACCGAATTTGGGTTTTTTCCTTTTTTTTTTTTTTTTTTTCGTTGCCATCGTTTTCAATGGGAATCTTTACTACGTTGATGCATGACATACAACTTCATCACTTTCGTCGTCATAATGTCGTGCATTTGATTGGGATTTGGGGCTCAAAAATGAAGGTACTATATTTGACTGCCATGAGCTTATAGTTGCACCTTCATTTTAGGGTGAATTTGGGTTTCACCAGATTCATCTTGGTATATGCTAGATTTAGCCTTGGAAATCTTGTAGAAGAGGTATGCCAAAAAAATGGAAAGGAAAAAGAAGTAAGAAAGAGAAGCAAATTGGCAATTATGGATGCAAATATTTCAACAAACTAATATCAAGGAAGCGGGCTGCAAGTTTTAGAAGTTGAAGAAAGGTAGGAAATGGAAGCACATGAAGAAGCATGGAAAGTGTATGGAGGTCGAACGGTGTTTCTCATAGCTTTTGTGAACTCTATACATTTGCATGGTCATGCTTATATCATGGTCATACATGTAGTTGTATGTGGTGCTTTTGCTTTTAAAGCTAGTTCCTCTTATTAGCTACTATTTATATGAATGACTTTTAGTCCTTCTCTCTTAAGCTGATTGTGTTCAAGTTTAGGTAACGTCTATTAGTTAAGATTTCTGTCTTTGCATATTTTGATAAATTTTTTGTTGTGCTGAAGGTGATCACACTTTATGTTCCTTTTACTCCACTCATGCCTTTGATATGGAAATGTATGATGCCTTTGATATGGAAATGTATGATATAGATTCCAAAATAACATTTTCGCATGGTGATTTGTAGGAGCAGTTCTAGATGAAGCAATTAGAGAACTTAAAAGAAAACCGAGGGGGGGGGAGTGTTGGAAATTGATCGAAATGAGAAAGAGAAACTTAGAGATGAGAACTTCAAAATAGAATTGATTTACGTGACAATGTCATTGGGGAGTCAATAACAAGAGCCAAAAAAAAAGGGATGAGCAACAACTTGTAGAAACACACAAGAAAGCATATGTATGCTTAACAATAAAATGCAAAGAGATAGACTTTCATGTAACACACGTGAGAAGGATAAATGGAGCTTGTAGGTGGTTGGTGATAAGGAAATAGAAAATTTTGTATAGGTTTTACTAAGAGCTACCACAAATTAGTTTACTAATGGAAATGACTTTTTACATTATTTTAAAAGCTCTTTTGGCCAAGGTGATTAGCATTTTTTTTAAAACTCGTAAAAATAGTGCATTAAATCTTATAATTCAAAGAGCTTTAGATTAGGATTCAAACAATTTTAAATAGTACAGACTCAAATGTTTTGAAATAAAAGTCAAATTTTTAATTGATATGTAGATGTCTTTTTCATTTGAAGCTAGAGATTGTATGCAATACATAGAAGTGTCCTTATAAATGCATAACACAAAAGGAAGATAAAATATCCACAAACTCAAGTCTACTTCCTTGAGCCATCACATCATCACTTGAATGGACCATTCTATTGATAGTACACACATTCCAATGCACCATGCAAAAGAACATGAGTCCTCCTCGGTAGAACTAGAGTTGGGGGGAGAGGGTTGGGAGAGAGAGCCATGAGGCTTACATCTCCTCTTTGATTGCATCAATGTTGCATACACAACGCATTGCGAACGTTTGCAACGCAACTCAACCCGTTGCTAAAAAAGCGAAAAATAAAACCCTTCCCAATAGGCAAAAAATGGTCCACAAGGAAGGGTCTTTAATGTTTTAACCATTACAACTTATGAACAAAAAAGTTGATGAGCTGAATCATCATACAACAAAGGCCAATGCCTCAGCGAGAAAAAAAAGGGAGGGAGAAAGAGAGTATACAATGTACCACTTACCATATGATCATTCCAACGTCGTGTACCATATAACATCATGCATATGCATATATATGTATCTACTTATGTATGTATGTACTATATATGTAATGTATGCATGTATATTCCTATTTTTATATGTTTAACCAAAAATATGTTTATTAGTTATGTATGTATGTATGTATCTATATATGCATGTATGTATGTATTATGTTATTCCTATAATTTATTACTCTATGTTTATTGAAAAACATGCGTATTTTACTTATGTACATATCTAATATATATGTTTGTATGTTTGTAGTGTGTACCTAGTACCTACTATAAACATAATATGTATGCATGTATGTACGTATGTATGCATCTGTGTGCTAGGTATATATGTAATATGTATATACTATGTAGATATGTACGTAAAAATGTATGTATTACATATGCATTTAGTATATATTCACTACTATGAATGTAATATAATAAAATCTATGCATGTATGTATGTATGTACTATGTATATATGTATGTATGTATGTACATGACAAGACAAATCAATGACCTGTATATTTGATATGTACATTGTATAAATGTAAAGATGTCTTGTTTTCATGCCTTTTTTATGATACTTAAGCATTTATATACCTAGGATATCTAGAATAAAAAGAAATCTAAAATAAAAATTGAAGTGTACGCAACTTTATGGCAACCTTGGGTTTGCAACTTGGACCCGTTGCTAACGTGTTAGCAACCCGTTGCCTACGACGTTGCCATCTCGTTGCTAACAACCATGGATTGCATCCTCTCAAAGGTACACTGAGGGAGCACTAACAACTCTACTATAATGCAAAATTTGGAAGGGTGAAATCTTTGTTATTGCATGAAGGCTTTCAAGGTGTTCTTATCCTTGGGGAGGGAAGTTTCATTAAAATGATTTATCAATGACATACTAATAGAAACTAAATTATCTACCGAAGGTTAGCTCTAAGCAAAGGGATTAGTGTTAGATTCCTCCGAAATCTTCTCTTCAAGACAAGACATCATAATGTCACTAACAATTGTTCACATAATTGTAAATACAATGTATTGGGTACATGTCATCCAATCATCAATATGTGCTCAAACCTCAAATGTTAGTTAGATGCTACATCCTTGTCACTACTCTCATCTAAAGAATTTGAAGTCACTGTCTCATATGTGGATGACACTAGATTATCCTTGTCATTGCTTGGATTCCCCTAATTATCAAAATGTGGCTCCCTCCCTAGTGTAGTATGAGTCCCCCTATATGCATGTGGCATGCTACTAGTGTAAGCATCATCTCCTCGTAGTGTGGTCGAAATGACGTATGATGAATCCTTTTCTTCGACCACTACTACTCCTTTGGCTCTGACTCCTTTTCCTCTTCCTCGTGGATGCCGAGTCTATCTCACATCAATAGATGTTAGCTCTTTATGTAGATTGGGGAAAAGCATCTCCTTGTCATCATCTGGAATGCCATGTGTATCTCGAGGGCTATCTTTTGTTCCTTGCCAAAAAGTATCAACATTCACCTATAAAAAAGGAAAAAAATAAAAAGTTAAAACATCACCACGTTAAATACATACTATAAACATAAATGTACAATTTAGTAATTTACATATATACTTACTTTTTTGTACTCCCCATTTGTGTAATTGGTTCCAACATTTTGAGATTTGTGCGGGAATACATAAGCTTTTCTATTTGTTGTGTGCGAAGCCTATTTCTCACTTTTATGTGCATGAGGGAATAGGTGCTCCAATTCCTCCCATGTCATTTGTTTCCCAATAAAAGCACTTCTAAGCACTATTACCATATTCCATTAAGCATGTCTAGCATAATATATATATTTTTTGGATCTTACTTATCTTAGATCATATTTCTCCTTTGGCTGTATTTTTAGCTCCATCGTTTATGGTCTCTTTCTCTTCATTATTATAGCAAGTCGTTCTTAGCACTGCGTCAGTAAAATTCCATGTTCATCAATAAACAAATGCTTATTAGCACTGTAAAACAGTAATTGTCATTCAATTTCTACACGAGCTTATGGGCGAAGGAGTGTGAAGTTTACATATTGAGTGATCGAGATTACTCGCGAAAGAAGGAGAAGAAGAGAAAGAAGCGAAGTGAGAGAAGATGCAAAGTTTCTCAGCTATTAGAACTCTTTGTGGCTTCTTTTTTGCTGGAAGGAACTCTCTCATCACTATCCAAAAATGCCTTGTTCTCCTTTGGCCACGCTACGTAAGGCAAGGAGAGGTGCGCTAACCTCTACACTCTTTAGGAGTTGTCATCAAGTTCTGTAAAGAGAAGCAACTCTTTAGGAGTTGTCATCAAGTTCTGTAAAGAGAAGCAACGAAACTGTTCATAAAGGAGCAGAGATGTTCCAGAGCAAAGATCTGCACTCTACATGCACGAGAGCGAGCGAGAGAGAGAGAGAGAGAGAGAGAGAGAGAGAGAGAGAGAGAGAGAGAGAGAGAGAGAGGGAGGGAGGGAGGGAGGGAGGGAGGGAGGGAGGGAGGGAGGGAGGGAGGGAGGGAGGGAGGGAGGGAGGGAGGGAGGGAGGGAGGGAGGGAGGGAGGGAGGGAGGGAGGGAGGGAGGGAGGGAGGGAGGGAGAGAGAGAGAGAGAGAGAGAGAGAGAGAGAGAGAGAGCACATGGAAGTCGAAATAGCTTATCGAATTAGCTGAGGACTTATCGATGGCTGCCCGGGCCGGATGCTCTGTTACCATTTATGGTATACACTAGGGAAGGTGAAATGATGCATATGAGAGATAAAGAAGAAAGAAAGAAAGAAAGTCATATTAACATCTACCAAAAGGCCAAACATGGCCTATGAGACAAAAGCATGTACAACTGTGGTCATCTCTGTGTAGCAATGAAAAGAAAAATACTCACTACAATAAAAAGAACTATGTAGGCTGCAACAACAAGATGATGGTGTACTTAGCAATGGTGGGTTAGTGGAGATAAAGCAGTGGTGCTTGGGGGGAGTGTGGCTCTATCTTCGCAAATAATGGCCACCTAATACATGAGGACCTATGTGGGAGTGAATGTGTATAGCCTAACTGGTACAGATAGGTGGAAGAGGTTGGAGTATGCGGTACATCGGCGGTGGACTCAATACCTCCTGCAGGAGGGCGACCCAAGTGGTGGTGCATCTCTGCTCCATCATGTGGTCGTAGGCTATCCCGAAGCGGGAGATGTCTTCCTGATGCAGTTGTGGTTGTCCGTACCCAACCGTACGTGGTCTTCGTCACGCTCTCTGGGCCACTGCCCACTCGAGAGTGAGCCCTATGCCTCTAGAAGGCTGGTCTGTCCGATGTGGCTCAAGTCGTGAAAAGAATTGACTAATAGTCTATTGGGTGCCTGTTTGTCTCTGATGTGTGCATTGTAGCATATGCTGCTGTCATGAAGAGACCCATCCTCCGCTGGTCTCCTGCGGTCATGCACAACTGGAGTGACGACTCAATATGGAACTGTGCTCGTAGGTCTGAGTATTCTGGGCATCTAGTAATCAAGTGCTCCTCACTCTTTATCTCTATATGGCATACTGGGCACCACCTCTCCTCTCGAGGGACTCCTCTGGCCTCACCTCTCTCTTGAGCTGATGTGATGAAACTCGAAGCTGCCCAATGACGATGCGAAAGTGGTGTGCTAGGTGTGTCTGCATGTAACGTTGGGTCTCAATGAAGCCCTGATATGAGATCTGCAGGAAATGCTCACAGTAGAAGAGCATTTTCGGTGGCAATGGATCCTGAGAGAGAGAGAGAGAGAGAGAGAGAGAGAGAGAGAGAGAGAGAGAGAGAGAGAGAGAGAGAGAGAGAGAGAGAGAGAGAGAGAGAGAGAGAGAGAGAGAGAGAGAGAGAGAGAGAGAGAGAGAGAGAGAGAGAGAGAGAGAGAGAGAGAGAGAGAGAGAGAGAGAGAGAGAGAGAGAGAGAAGAAAAGAAAGAAAGTCATATTAACGTCTTCTGGAGGCCAAACTTGGCCTATGAGACAAAAACCATGTCCAAGTGTAGTAACCCTGTGTAGAAGATGAAATGAAATAAAAGGTATATTGCTACACAAAGCAATATAGGGCTGGGGAAGGCTGGGGAGACGTGGCTCTGACTCAGCAGATAGTGGCCACCTAATACATGGGGGGATCCATAATGTGAGTAAAACATGCTAGCTACTGGCGATGGGTGGAGGTGGGTATAGTATACTGTATGTGGTACATCGGTGGTGGTCTGAGTGCCTCCTTAAGGAAGACAACCTAGGGGGTGGTGGTACGCGTATGCTCCATCATGTGGTCGTAGGCTGTCCTGATGCGTGAGGTATCCTCTTGATGTAGTCGTAGTCGACAATATCCGCCCATGCGTGGTCGTCGCCGTGCTCTCTGTGCTGCTGCCTAGTGGAGCGTGATCCCTATAGATGGACCTCTCTGATGAGCTCAGCTCGCTGAAAGAACTGGGTAATGGTCTGCTGGGTACTCACCCGTGGCTGGTGTGGGCTGTAGTGACCGCTCTCGCCTCTCGTATGCTGCTGTGAGGAAGCGTCCCAAGCGTCGCTGGTCTCCCATAGTCATGCATAACTGGAGTGACTCCTCTATCTCGAACTGTGCTCTAGGTCTAAGTACGCTGGGCATCTGATAACCAAATGCTCCTCACTCTCTACCTCTGTCTCGCATACTGGGCACCACCTCTCCTCACGGGGGACTCCACTGGACCGACCCCTCTCAATCTCGAGCTGATGTGATGAAACCCTGAGCTGCCCAATGACGACTCAGAGGTGGTGGGGTAGGTATGTCTGCATGTATCTCGGAATCTCGATGAAGCCCTCATCCGATATATGTAGAAAATGCTCACGATAATAGAGCGTTTTCGGTGGCAATGTATCCCTAGGGCTCACCCGTGTCCTTTGTATGTATGTATGACATATCTCTTGACGAACGATCCTATTCCTCTCTTGATGGGAGAGCGAGTAGGTTGGTGCATGAGTCATACTGTAGTGGTGGTAGCCTGTCTATGTCAAAGCCATGGTGGGCCAGCCAGTCTCGTGTCTGTGCATACCATGAGCAGGTGTCCCCTGCTAGTGCCATATCACGCGATGCCTGGAAGGCACGATAAGCAATGTGCTCTGTATCCATGCTCCGGAGTCTGTGTAATAGGCATACTGTCTGGAATAGTGCCTCAACTAGCATCGGTGGTGCAGCGAGCTCTGCTCTAATGATATCATGTGGTACCGAAGGCTTGCTGCGGATAAGTTTGGCAATCATGAGGATCTGTGGCCTCTCTAATGCTGTCCATACTGACGTAGCTAATCCTGGTCCCATATGGCTGCCCCATACATGAGCGCTGGCGTAACCAAAGTGTCGAAGAGCCACCCCTTTGTGCGGGGCTCCTGAAAATATGCCTGGTGGCACTGTCTCTCCATCAAAGCTAGTGCTGCATACCCACGTGTGATGCGGTCACGGGCTGCCTGAGACATAGAGAAGACCCTGATGCTGCAGAAAATGTCACTCCCAGATAAACATATGATCCGACCACCTCAATCGGTCCATCTGCTACTTTGAACAAACTATGTCTGTGTACCTGTGCTGATGTATGAAAGATCATGACCTTGGTTTTACCAAGGTTCACAGATAACCCTCTGTGTCTGCAAAAGTCATCTAGGCCATGTAGATGATGCTGTAGACCTTCTACAGACTCTGAAACCAGTACAATATCATCAGCATATAAAAGAATATGGACAGTGGACCGGCATACCTCAATGCCATCACCTCCCTGCTGCTGTATGTAGTCCACTATCTCGTCAATGTAGAGACCAAAGAGGGTGGGTGAAAGAGGGCATCCTTGCTTCACCCCGATAGTGCTAGCACGTGGATGAGATAAGCCCCCCGGACATCTGACTCTACCAGATACTCTCTCGTATAAGGCGTAGATCCCCCATATCATCTCCTCCGGAGCTTCGATATCAAGTAGTCTTCTGAAGAGTCGTCCCTTGGGACAGTGTCAAATGCTTTGCGGAAGTCCACAAAGCAACAATATAATCTCCTCTTCCTCACCCTTGCCTGGTCAATCAGGCATCTCAGAGTGAAGATGTGGTCAATGGTAGAGTAATCACGTCTGAAACTTGCCTGTCCTGGAGCTCTGATGCCTTTTCTCTCAGCGAGAGTACTCAACTCTGTCTCAAGTACTGCCCCATATAACTTGGCCAATATAGGGCCAATCATGATCGTCCGGTATGTAGCTGGATCCATAGTATCCCCTGACTTATGAATGGGCACTTATATATATATATATATATATATATATATATATATATATATATATATATATATATATATATATATATATATATATATATATATAGATAGATAGATAGATAGATAGATAGATAGATAGATAGATAGATAGATAGATAGATAGATAGATAGATAGATAGAGAGAGAGAGAGAGAGAGAGAGAGAGAGAGAGAGAGAGAGAGAGAGAGAGAGAGAGAGAGAGAGAGAGAGAGAGAGAGAGAGAGAGAGAGAGAGAGAGAGAGAGAGAGAGAGAGAGAGAGAGAGAGAGAGAGAGAGAGAGAGAGAGAGAGAGAGAGAGAGAGAGAGAAAGAAAGAAAGAAAGAAAGGTGTATTAACGTCTTCCAAAGGCCAAACTTTGCCTATGAGACAAAATCATATACAACTGTCGTAATCTTTGTATAGCAATGGAAAGGAAAAACACTTGCTACACAAAATTGTGTAGGCTGAAAACAATAAAGGATGGTGTACTTGGTAATGAGGAGGTAGTGGGAATAAAATAGTGGTGCCTGGGGGAGTGTGGCTCTGACTCGTTAGATAATGACCACCTAATACAAGGGGGACCCATGAGGGAGTGAATGTGTATACCCTAACTGCTGAGTTGGGTGAAGGTGGGTGGAGTATGTGGTACATCGACAACGGTACGAGTACCTCCTGGAGGAAGGCTGTTCAAGTGGTGGTGGTGCGCGTGTGCTCCATCATGTAGTCATGGGCTATCGTGATGCGTGAGATATCCTCCCGGTGCCATCATGGTCGTTGGTACCCAACCATATGTGGTCGGCATTGCACTCTCTGTGCCGCTGCCTGTAGGAGTGTGAGCCCTATGCCTCTAGGAGGCGGGTTTGCTTGATGTGGCCCAACTCAATGAAAAACCTGAGTAATAGTCTACTGGGTACTCACCCGTGTCTGGTGTGTAGGCTTTAGGATTTGATCTCGTCTCTCATATGCAGCCATGGGGAAACACCCCATCCTCCGATGGGCTCTAGTGGTCATGCACAACTAGAGTGACTCCTCTATCTGGAACTTTGCACGTAGGTCCGAGTATGCTTGGCATCTCATAACCATGTGCTCCTCACTCTCTATCTCTGTATGGCATATTGGGCACCACATCTCTGGAGGGACTCCTCTAGCCCGACCCCTCTCGATCTCGAGCTGATGTGATGAAACTCGAAGCTGCCCAATGACGACTCGAAGGTGGTGTGGTAGGTATGTCTGCATGTAGTGTGGAGTCTCAATGAAGCCCTGATCTAAGATCCGTAGAAAATGCTCATGGTAGTGAAGCGTTTTCGGTGTCAATGTCCCCCTTGGGCTGTTCCATGTCCTGTGTATGTATGTATGCCATATCTCTTGACAGATGATCCTATTTCTCTCTTGGTGGGAGAGCGAATAGGTGGGATTCTGGAGTCGTACTGTACTGGTGGTAGTCTGTCTATGTCAAAACCATGGAGGGCAAGCCAATCCTGTGTTTGTGCATACCATGAGGAGGTGTATCCTGCTAGTGCCATGTCGCGCGATGCCTAGAAAGCTCTCTAAGCGATGCGCTCTGTGTCCATGCTTTGGATCTTGTGTAGTAGGCATACTGTTTGGAAGAGTGCCTCTAGTAGCATCAATGGTGCAGCAAGCTCTACCCTGACGATATCATGGGGTACCGAATATTTGTTGTGGATGAGTCTGGCAATCATGAGAATCTGCTAATCCCGGTCCTCATATAGCTGCACCATACATGAGTGCTGGGGTAACAAAAGTGTCGAAGAGCAACCCATTTGTGCGGGGTTCCTGAAAATATGCTAGGTGGCACTATCTCTCCATCAAAGCTAGCATTGCATATCCACGTGTGATGCGATCACGGGCTGCCTGAGACATGGAGAAAACCCGAGAGGTTGCTGTGAATATCACTCCCAAGTAGACATATGAACTGACTACCTCGATGGGTCCGCCTGGCAATGGGAAAGAACCATGTCTCCTCACTTGTGTTCTCTCTGAGAGAGAGAGAGAGAGAGAGAGAGAGAGAGAGAGAGAGAGAGAGAGAGAGAGAGAGAGAGAGAGAGAGAGAGAGAGAGAGAGAGAGAGAGAGAGAGAGAGAGAGAGAGAGAGAGAGAGAGAGAGAAAGAAAGAAAGAAAGAAAGTCATATTAACGTCTTCTGGAGGCCAAACTTGGCCTATGAGACAAAACCATGTACAAGTGTAGTAACCCTGTGTAGAGGATGAAATGAAATAAAAGGTATATCCCGACACAAAGATATATATAAAGCTGGAAAAGGATGGGGAGATGTGGCTCTGACTCCGCAGATAGTGGCCACCTAATACATGGGGGACATGTGAGTAAATCACCCTAGCTACCGGTGAATGGGTGGAGGTGGGTGTAGTATGTGGTACATCGGGGGTGGTCTGAGTGCCTCCTGAAGGAAGACAACCCATGGGGTGGTGGTGCGCCTATGCTCCATCATGTGGTCGTAGGCTGTCCTGATGCATGAGATATCCTCCTGATATAGTTGTGGTCGATGATATCTGCCCATGCGTGGTCGGCGCCGCGCTCTCTGTGCTGCTGCCTGGTGGAGCGTGAGCCTTATAGATGGACCTCTGATGTAGCTCAGCTCGCTGAAAAAACTGGGTAATGGTCTGCTGCGTACTCACCCGTGGCTGATGTGTCGGCCGGAGTGACCGATCTCGCCTCTCGTATGCTGCTGTGAGGAAGCGTCCCAAGCGTCGCTGGTCTCCCATAGTCATGCATAACTGGAGTGACTCCTCTATCTGGTAATGTGCTCGTAGGTCTACATATGCTGGGCATCTGATAACAAAATAGAGAGAGAGAGAGAGAGAGAGAGAGAGAGAGAGAGAGAGAGAGAGAGAGAGAGAGAGAGAGAGAGAGAGAGAGAGAGAGAGAGAGAGAGAGAGAGAGAGAGAGAGAGAGAGATTCTACGTCTATTAGGAGGCCGAACTCGGCCTATGAGACAAATCAATGTACATGGGTGTATCTTTTGTCAATCGGAAAAGATAAAAGTGCTGGAAAAAAAAGCTGGTACGGCTGATATAGATCTCTGTAGTATGCATGTAGAGATACCCATGAAAGTGGGAGGGGGGGATGGTGAATGGAGTGCTATATCTGTAGCCTATATGCGAAAGGGTAGTACAAGCATGATAATGCATCTGAACGACTAACTAGCTCCATCCTGTACTAGTGGGCGGGTATAAGATGTGGTACATGGGTGGAGGTGGAGTCAAGGCCGCCCTGATGGCTGCAATGGGATCCACCATCATCCGGGATCATCTCTCCTCTATGGTACGATGGTCACGAGCCTGGATCTCTGCAATCTGGTGTCTGTGAAGTCTCGGGGCCTGATATCCTATAGCACGTGGCCGTCTCCTAGCTCGAGAGGTCTGAGCGTGCTGAAGAGTCACCCCTCTTGATGTGTGAGCTAAGGGGGGGAGGGATGCTGCACGTCGTGGAATGAAGAAGTCAGTGAGCTGACTCTGTCTCCCTCATGTTTGGGCAGCCGCAATAGGCTGGAGGAGAGAATCTCTTTGACTCTAAATCTCTAGTAAGAATCGCCCGAGCTGTCGCTGATCTCTAGAGCCCATGATCTCTCGGAGGGTCACGAGCCTGGATCTCTGCAATCTGGTGTCTGTGAAGTCTCGGGGCCCGATATCCTATAGCACGTGGCCGTCTCCTAGCTCGAGAGGTCTGAGCGTGCTGAAGAGTCACCCCTCTCGATGTGTGAGCGAAGGGGGGGAGGGCTGCTGCACGTCGTGGAATGAAGAAGTCAGTGAGCTGACTCTGTCTCCCTCATGTTTGGGCAGCCGCAGTAGGCTGGAGGAGAGAATCTCTTTGACTCAATCTCTAGTAAGAATCGCCCGAGCTTTCGCTGATCTCTAGAGCCCATGATCTCTCGGAGGGTGGGCTGCCCTGTAAACAGAGTCTTGTATCTGTCTCTAATGTCATCATATGCGGTACATTTGCAAACAAAGTGCTCCTCATCCTCCATCTCTACTCGGCATATCCTGCATAGCCGCTCCTCTCTGGGAATGTCTGTGGCTCTGCCTATCTCAATCTCTAGTCGGTGTGATGAGACCCTCAACTGGCCAATCACTACCCTCGAGCTATGAGGCATGTAGGTATCCATGTAGCGTGGTCGTTGGATGAAACCATCCGCTAGTATGTCCAAGAACTGGTCTCGATAGTGCGATAGTCTCGATCCCATGTGTGGTGTGTGCCATGTCTGACTAATGCAGAGCTGTCAAACGTCGTGTCTCAGCACAAGATTCCTCTCATGACGCGAGAGGTGGATGTGAGGTGAGTCTGGGTCATACTGAAAAGGCGGCAATCTATCCATATCAAGTCCATGACTATCAAACCACGCTCTAACCTGTGTGTACCAAGCTCTCTCATATCCCGACTCTGATATCTGTATAGATGCCTCAAAAGCTCTATGTGTGAGTCTTTCTGTAGGGAGCTCCCTCACCCTCTGAATAAAGGAGATAGTCTAAGGAGATAGTCTGGAATATGCATCTACCACCATGGGTGGTGCATCTAGCTCTGCCCTGATGATGTCATGTGGCACTGACTGTTTCCCGCGAAATAGTCGTGAGATCATACGTACTTGTGGCTGTTCGATCGCGCTCGATCGCACTCCACTGGGTGCCTATGAGGCCTGGTGCCCAAACTGTCGTAGCATACATCATAGCTGGTCTGACTAGTGTGTCAAATAGCCACCCCTTTGTGCGGGGCTCCTGGAAGTGTGCCTGGTGACATCTCCGCTCTAACATGGCTAAGGCTGCATATCCTCATGTGAGTCTATCGGTGGCTGCCTGTCTCATGCTGAAGGGACCTCCGACGATGCAAGCTCGTGAATGTGACTCAGAGGTAGACATAAGAAGTGACCACCTCAATCTGTCCACTGCCAACTCTGAACCCTGCTCCATTCCTCACCATGGGGGAGGTGTGGAAGATCATGACCTTGGTCTTGCCAAGGTTTACTGTCAAGCCTCTCTGTGTACAAAACTCATGGAGGGCATCTAGGTGGCACTGTAATCCCTCGGGTGACTCTGAAATCAACACAATGTCATCTGCATATAATAAAATGTGGACCTGTGTACCTGCGAGGTCTGCACCCTCCCCTCCAACTCGGAGAATGTAGTCCTCAATCTCGTCGATGTAGAGCCCGAATAGAGTGGGAGATAGTGGGCAGCCTTGCTTAACACCCACTGTGCTAGCAATGGCCTGTGATAGTCCCCCCGGGCATCGAACCCTCCCAATCACCCGCTCATAGAGTGTATAGATGGCCCAAATCATCTCTGATGGTATCCCCAAGCTATGAAGTCTCTGGAAAAGCTTCTCCTGTGGCACAATATTGAAGGCTTTGCGGAAATCCACAAAGCAGCGCATCTTTGCCCCGTCAATGTGAGAGAGAGAGAGAGAGAGAGAGAGAGAGAGAGAGAGAGAGAGAGAGAGAGAGAGAGAGAGAGAGAGAGAGAGAGAGAGAGAGAGAGAGAGAGAGAGAGAGAGAGAGAGAGAGAGAGAGAGAGAGAGAAGAGACAAGAGAGAGAAAGTTTTACGTCTATTAGGAGGCCGAACTCGGCCTATGAGACAAATCGATGTACATGGGTGTATCTTCTGTCAATCAGAAAAGATAAAAGTGCTGAAAAGAAACTGGTTAAGCTGATATAGATCTCCGTAGTATGCATGTGGGGATACCCATGAAAATGGTGGGGGGGGGGGTGTATGGAGAGAGAGAGAGAGAGAGAGAGAGAGAGAGAGAGAGAGAGAGAGAGAGAGAGAGAGAGAGAGAGAGAGAGAGAGAGAGAGAGAGAGAGAGAGAGAGAGAGAGAGAGAGAGAGAGAGAGAGAGAGAGAGAGAGAGTCATATTAACGTCTTCTGAATGCCAAACTTGGCCTATGAGACAAAAACCATATACAAGTGTAGTAACCCTGTGTAGAAGACGAAATGAAATAAAAAGTATATCGCTACACAAAACTCGGTTATAGCATGCGTAGTGTCAATCTCAACTATTCTCCAGTTGCATTTGATCACTTGAAGCTGGATTTTCTCTAAATTGGGAATCTCCTCATGAATCTAAGAGTAGATGCACAACAATGGGTTTTAAACACACATGAAAACAGCTCTTTAATAGGCCATAGCTATGATCATCGGTCCCCCCTTTTTCCTTCACTCCATCACAAGGATGGTCACGCTCGGAAATGATAGAGGACATTTTTACAGCAGCAAATATAGACATAGTCTTGCAAACAGCGCCTTGGCTACGTTGAGTGCCTATGTTCCTTGTGGCGAGGGTTCAATCCACATCTCCTGCGCACGCGCAATCAGACAAGATCTTTTGCTCCGATACCAAATCTGATGTCGGACCGGACGCCATTCTTTTTGCTTCAGCTTCACTCGCGAGCCACCGAACAACACACATAGGGATTCCTTCGGTTCACTTCCCAACCACACCTAAGCTTAGTATGAACTAAGTGAGTTCCTACTCTCTCATGTGAGAGGCTCTCTCTCACTTTTCTCTCTTCTACCCAATGGTATATGTATAATGTACCCATGTGATGTCATGTGACATCCTTCTTCAAAAAGGTGACTCACACCCAAAGAGAATATCATGTGACATTCTTCTTTAGACGTTGCAAACTTTGTCCTTATATATAATACAAATTTAGAGTAGATTGAGTTCAGAGTCTAGAGTGCTCATTGTAGATTGAGTCTAATTCTTGATGCCATGTGTATTATGTAGACACTAGGCCATTGATATTTTGTATATTTTTGATGATGATTCATGGATATATTTACATTGGTATTGACTCTTGACTCATATTGTATGTCATTGTTTCTTATAACTTTCTCTTATTTTTTAATTTGCAAACGTATGATAATGGTTATTGGATCATGACATCTATGTCTTTAGGGCCTATGTTTTATATGTGTATTTTAATTTTTCCCATGATGCACCTTACGCACCTTACACTCGGATATCATTCTATATTCGCATCGTATCCGCACCGAATTGAACAATCCAAACACACTGAACCACCAAACACAAGGTGTAAAGTAGCATCTTCAGAATCCGTCATCTTCAATTCTTTATAAATAGGTATGATCGCACCTACAATGTCTTTGATGCTTTCCCAAAAGCTTTCTTTTAAACAAATTTTTTGGATTTGGTATGATCGCACCTACAATGTCTTTGATGCTTTCTCAAAAGCTTTCTTCCTAACAAATTCTTAAATATTTTTTTGGATTCTTCCATGCCACATTCATCCATTCATTCCACATGCTCTTAACCACCGTTTGCCTAAGAGGAACCTTAACCCCTTGAAAGTACAATCCATATATATGCAAATCCTGTGGTGGTCAACTTTTAATCTCAAGATGGCTATGCTCTTGAAACATAGCTGATACTTCTATTTTTGTAGTGAAAAAAGTGACTATCATATTCGTTTTAGATGTACATGCTTTTACACATGATAGCTTTCCAATGTCCTCCATGAGAAAGTCTAGACAATGGCTTGCACTTGGAATCCATACAATGGTGGGTATTTTGCCTCTAATGATTGCCTCACATGTCTGCAATTACTTGCATTATCCATTATGACTTGGACCATATTTGCGGATTCGACTTACACATGTTGTAAATGAAAAGCAAGTTATGACACATTGATAGTAGATGCAATTTGCAAATTACAATCATACATGCATATTGAAATTTGACATGCAATGTCACATGTATATTGTGCATGCATGCATGGTGTTAAATGCATATAAATGTACAATAAATTGAAATTTGCACTTTACCTCTTGCATTGCTTGATGTGTTGATAGATGAATTTTTCGATTGTATTTTTCTCTTTTTTGCTTAGTTCCATGGCATGTAGGAAATATGTATCAATAGGGCATGAAACCAAAATATAACCCTCCATCCATCAAAGAGGATAGAGTATCTATACTTGGTCTATGCAACACGTATGAGAGTAAGAGCCTCATCTATTCTCTTCTTTTCCTCATCAATCTTCTTTGTCCTCATATCGGAGTAGCTAACTCCAGTCCATCCTTCACATGGGCCCACATTTGTGTATCAAAGGACTTCATCTATACCACCTTGATGTGATCAAAGTATCTCACTTTCCCTCCAATTCAAATTACTGTGATTGTGATGAAGAACCCACGCTTGAGCCTTTAAAGTGAGAGGTCGCTTCATTTGATTGACATTGAGGAGATCCGAATGATCTTATCGATGCGGGCATATTTGTTGAAGTGCATCCTCTCATCCTCTCTCGGATTTCATTGGCAATATATTGTGGAATCTCCTTGCATGTGGTCACTTGCCCTCCAGCCTTTGTGAGATATTGAAGGAGCTTTGTAGCTCCGCGTGTGTATTGTTTGCCACAATATTTGCACGCTCAATGATAGGAGTTGGACTTTTTTGTGTCTTTCTCCACATGGATGTAATGGGGATCAAATGCTCATGTTTCTCTTGCACCATGTTGGTTGGAACTTGAAGAAGACTCAAGTGATGAAGTAAGAGCCTAAGAGGGAGTATGAGGAAGAGCTAGGTAAGGGCTTTCTCCAAATGGATGCAATGGAGAACTTTTTTGTGTCTTTCTCCACATGGATGCAATGGAGATCAAATGCTTCATGTTTCTCTTGCAACATGGTGGTTGGACTTGAAGAAGACTCAAGTGATGAAGTAAGAGCCTAAGAGGGATTATGAGAAAGAAATTGAGGGCGAGGGAGAACTTGAGGGCTTGAGGGAGAGCTTGAGAGTTGGCTTGGGGGAGGGCTTGAGTGATAGAGCGAGCTTGCAGAAGGGCTTGAGGAGAGGGGAGAGCTTGAGGAGAGGTGGGAGGTTGAACCCTTGAAGGAAAGGAGAGTACACTTTTGGAATGCAGAAGTGTCACTGTATGCAAAACGAGAGGTTGCACTTTTGGAAAAAATTTAAACTTCGTATGAACTTGTGCGGGTCGGTACGAATATGTATGGTATGAAGAATATGTACAAATACGTTCGTATGCATACGAATAGCAACTATGAATACAAGATTGTATGAATGTATCAGGGCCTTGATTGTTATGTCTATCCTCTCATTGACTATTTGCAATTAGAAGAAAATATTTAGTGTTTACCATTTGCTGGGAGCCACTGGGAAAGTTCTCCAATATGTGCCTGAGATGAACTGAAAGTTGTGGATCTATGGTAATTAAATACCCATTCTAATGTTTGATCCGTAAAAGTTGTTAGTTGTATGTTTTTTAAATAGCAGTAGCGCACTGGAAAGCTGAAGCAGGCTCATCATGATTACATTTTATACCATCTAGTCTGGAGGCTTTAAAGGTTTAGAGCAGTAGGAGTGAACATTAAGCAGAGATGGATTAGAGAGATCATATCAGGCAGCAAAGGCGTAGAAACACAAGTATGGATATGCAAATGCTAAAAAACATGTATACATTCATGGACCAAACATATAGATACATAGTTCTCTCTTTCTATAAGGGGCAACAAAATCTATACATCTACATGCATTGCCATTTATAATTTGTTGATGAATCACTCTTCTTATCTGCCTGGGTAGAGTGAAAGAGATTATAGCAGAGGTAAATGGCACAATTTTGAGGGAATTGCATGTGATAGCTAGAAGGCAGGGACATGTTATTGTAAGGGCCTGGAGGGAGGTGCATAGTGATAATGAATGAAACTCATCAGTGAGCAACTTTTTGACGTTCTGCTGTATAATCATCAAATGATTATATTTTCTTTTTCCTGCAGTACAAATTTGGGATACCTTGAAGCTATTGTAGATGTTTTGTGCCATCCTCATGTTGATGCTGTTTCAGCTGTCTTGCACAAGTTCAAGGTTTCAGCATCTGTCAAGGGCATTCCAGAGGCAGTGGTTGATCCACGAGCAACAGATGTACATGTTGATGTTGTTTGTACTCTACATACAAAGCCTGTCTGGATCATAGTATCAGACAGGAATCCTAAGTTTTTATACTGGTCTGATGCATGTGCTCCTATAAAGGGCTGGAAATATAGAGTAGAGCAACTCACTGCTGTAGCCCAGTCACTCTGTGTGCTGCGCCCATCTGCTGTGTTATTTTGCTTTGCAAGAGGGGTCTCAGGCTGTGTGTTATCAGGTTTTGAAAGAGAAATTGGTGTTTCACATATACCTTTGTTTGAGGAGCAGACATTGAATGGTGATGCCACCCCTGAAAGGTCTTCGTTAGAGCCTGAGGGTGGGTTGAGTGAAACTGATGACGAAGACTGGGTATGCATAAATTTCTCGAAGGACCTTGAGGATTTGAGTTCTGCTCAAAGACCACATTATACATTCTGGAAAACATTTCAAGTCAACATCACTCCTCAATCAGAAGCTTTCCAATCCTTGCAGACTCGACTCCTCAATTCATTCAAGCTAGATGGACAATTAGTTCTAGGGGATGGATGCGTTGATAAATTAAAATGTTCAGGGACAGAAGGAGAGGATCAACATGATGGGCATCTTGAAATGGGGCAGAAGTACAATAACATTCTCCTCCAAGAAGACACTCATTTGTATGATGAAGCATGTAATGATGCATTTGTCTCTTGTTTAGCAGTGTTATCCAAACATTTGCATACTCCAGACCAGAATGAGGCTTCTTTTCCTGTTACATCTTGTGCGTCAATCCTGAACACTGTAAATTTAGATACAACGGTACTGATTGCCTTGGTATCGGAAGTAAGCAATGGTGCTGCTTCTACTGTGGTTAATATGTGCAATGAAGATTTGGTATTCAAATTCAAGAGCACTGCCCAGTTCATGCGGGATCAGGTTTGCTTACAACTCTGAATACTTCTAACTTATAGAACTAAGTAGATATCATATGACATGTGCTATATCTTGTAGGCACTAGAGGAGCTTGAACATCCCTTAGTACAAGAAATGGCAGATCTTTTCAAATATCGAAGACCATTCATGACTGAAACAGTTTATAGAGAGTTCAAATCGCTGGTATCGATTTGTGGAGGCTTCCGAGAAAAGATTCGGGCTGAGAAACTGCTAGAACTTATACCGTAAGCCAAACTTTATATGGAGACTTTTACAGTCTATCTAGCAAGCTTGTTAAAGTTACCAGTAATCTATTCGTTGTGCCTTTGGCAAATGCAATGCAGTGATTTCCACTTCATGTTAATAGATGTAATGATTTCAGCTTTAAATGGGGACGTTGATTTTATTTCTTGGTGCCTCTGTCAGGCTGTGTGCATGCCCATCTATCACTGAATTAGGTTAACAACAAATATCAAGTTGGATGAGGAGATATCCCTTATCAGCATCTTCTCAGCCTAATGGTAGTAGTACCCACATTTTTGACAATGAAAAGGTAATATGGATGAGAAAAATAGTGCTTTATTTTCACAAGATCCTAGGCAAGGACTTCAATCTCTTTCGATGTGGTGTTTACAAAATCATAGAGACATATGGTAAAAGCAATTGCACAAAGTCAATTTTTGTGATGATTGGTCTAGAGTTCAGTATAAGATGTTATCGATTACCATGCTTGATAAAGAAAAGAACATATTTAGGTAATTTTAGAGCCTACCAAGTTAGGTTGTTTGACATATGGGTGTTCCATTTTGTCAGATGGATAGAGTGGTTCATGTTGTCTCCATTTTCTAAACATCCTTGTCTCATTATGCTTAGGTAGCTATTTTCTTCATGCTATGGATACTAGAAAAGTAGGTATGTCTATGATTTAGTTGTTTCTATGAGCACACTAAGTGTGCTATTCTTGATGTTGGACTTGGAAATGTGGTACAGGTATCATAAATAAGGCCTCCTACTGAAGGAGAAAAAGAGAGTTAATTGAACAAGAATTTTGTAGTATGGATCCCATGCACTATCCACTATATCCATTTATTTCTTGAGGACATAGGTGAATTACCATGGATTGAGAATATTTTGAGTGATGATTGCCATGGACTAAACCTATTTTGAGTGATGATTGCCATGGACTAAACCTATTTTGAATGATGTCAAATGCACTATGAGCTTCGTCACAAAGAATCATTTAGCTTTGACCATTTTTTGATCATAGAGCACATGGATGTGATGCATCTCATGTAGCTCTGTTTGGGTACATATATGTAGTTCTATTTAGACTACAACAAGTCATGGATGCTTTGCATATGACTATTGTAGATTGGAGACGAATGTCTTTACCTCATTCACACAAAGAAATCGCATGTGCCAAGGGAAGTCCTTAATTTAAGTCTTGCATGGAAATAAGATGCATTGTGCCTCCATTGAAATGTATCCATAACTTGTATCTTTTTTTCGGTAGTGAACAAAGAGGGAATTTTTAATCAAAGCCCATACATGGATTTGCGACACTCTTGTATCCATATTTCAAGTTTGACTTTATGGGCATATGGCTACAACAAATGAAGGACAAGTATATGCAATGCATGTAGCTTGACGAGAAATTTTGTTTCGATAGAGAGTTCATCGGTTATATGATGAATGTGGGCATTGTATATGAATGTAATATAGAGGGTGCATGTGAAAGCAAACTAAATTGGACACACACAAAAATGTAACTCCAAAGAATAAGTAGACCATGAAATGGAAAAACTCACATACACATTAGGGTGAGTTTCCTAAAAACTCACATGTGCATTAGAGTGAGCTTGCCAAAGAGCATGAAGAGCTCACAAACTACAATGTGTACAAAAATGAATACCAAGTGATGTGAAGGCCTCCTTCTATAGATTGGGAGAGGCTTGCATAAAGTACATCAAATGTGGGATAAATAGGACAACAAATGTCATGCACATTACATGTGGGATAATGATCAACTATAGGAGGATAAGGGTTTCCAGATTCTGATTGGGAAGGTGACAAATACTCGAGAAGATATGCAAATGGTTTGGAGAATGCTTAATTTCTTGGCATTCTAAGAAACAACCAATAGTAGCGACACCTTTAAGTGAAGCAAAGAATAGGGATGCCTTTACAGCTACACCTGAAAGTTGAGGCTATATCGTTATAGAAAACTTTGAGTTATGTTGATGTTTATTTTCACTTACCTATGCAAATATTTTCAAATAGTCAAAGTGCTATTGCTTTTGCTAAGAATCCTGTCCATCGTGCAAGGACAAAGCATATTGAAATACATTATCATTATATTCATGAGTAGGTATCTAAGAAACACATTGAGCTTACCTATGTTCGTACAAGTGAGAATGTGGAAGATATTTTTATTAAAACATTATCTAGAAACAAATATAATAAGTTACGCAGATCATTTAATCTTACCCCAATATGATATTGAGGGTGGATTGTCGAAAACAATGTCAAATTGGCTCTTATTTCTAATTTCTAGCAAATCTTAAGTCTCCATTTTTTAGAATTGGAAATGATGATTTTGGTCAAAGGTTGTAAAAAAAATGTTGTTACATAATTGGAAAGTACTCTTCAAGAGCTATCTATTGATTTATAACATTGTACATCTTAGATCATTTAGACCCTAAAAATGCAAACCCTAGTTTTAAGTTATGAATATACTTTTCATCATTATGCATGTGTAGTTGAGATTTAGTCTCCAAAGAGCAACCTAATTCAATTGTTGAGATACATTGGCTTACAATAGCTACTAAAAGCCAAATGATTTGCCACTCATGTAGAAAAACATAAATTTGCAATTCGTAACAATTTTTCTCGTAACACGGCAGACTTTTCACTAAACTTTCGTTGAGGGTAGAAATCTATAAATACTCAAGCTTGGGGGACACATATGCTATCGTATACTCATGCTCTAGGGACTAGGTGTGCTTTTGCTGTGGTTTTCCATTGTGGAGGACTTCTAGCTGTTTTGGAGTCAATTTGATGCTGCCCATTTTTTCATACACACATGCGTGTACCCCCTGATTTGTATAAGTTGCTGCTATTATGTGATATATCTCATGTATTTGCTGCTGTACCAGGTTTTCCAACCTACTGCCGCAAGGAAGAATCTAACTCTGGTTGCTTACATCAGAGAAGAACCCAATAAAAAATGAGCAAAATCAAAGGTTAAAAATATCAATTCAAAGATGATATGTAGTATACTAGTGGAGAAGGGCTTGAAGAGTTGATCAAATCAAAGGTTGCAAAAAAGAGAAAAGGAAAGACATATTCATTAGGTAATTAACATGATACGAATGCCTCATGTTGATTCAAGTATTTCTCATTTAGCAAAGTATGGCATTGCTTACTCTCAATTGTTTAGATTTTCTTGTCTATGTTAAACCTTGTCTTCATTTGTAGTTCAATGTTGTCAACTAATCTCCTTGCTTGTTCAAAAAGGGTATTCATTCAAGAAAGTTTCAAAGAAGGTAAGGACTTTTTTACTTCGTAACAAGTTCATTTATGGTTCTTCTTTTTTTCATGTGTTCTAGTTTTATTTTAGTCTTTTGTTCTTTTATTTTGTTTAATTATTACTTTTATTATTATTTTAGCTATTTCTTTATTTGAAAAAAAAAATATTTTTAGTGTTTAATATTTATTTATTTATCATTATTATTATTTTTTCAAAAAATTAAATATCATTTCGTATTGGTTTTCTTGTTTGTTTGTATTTTTCATGAATTATATTGATCTTATTTTTTGTGTAGCCTCTTGCGTTTGTTTGTTGTTTTTTCTAATGTGTATGTGTTTGTGTTCTCTATTTTGAGTCCGTAAGTTTGGATAACTCTGAACTTATGAAGGTACACACACATATATATAATCTATTTTTATGTCTTTATATACATTAGGATTTTTTAAATTCTTATTATTATTAATATTATTATTATTAAAATTTTCCTCCTTAATTTCTTTATTTGATAGTAATACTATTTATTTATCTATTGTTATTTCATCTTTTTTGTTATTTGCTTTTTATTTTTATTATTATTTGTTTGCTCTTTGTGCAAGACTTTATCATGGTTGAGTTTGCCCTTCACTTTCGGAAGTGATAGAAACTCAGTTCATTGACTTTGTTAGAGATCTTTATTTAGAAAGACTCTTTATTAAACTCTGCACCTACTCTAGGGCACTAATGATGTGAGTAGAGATCATAGTACCCAACACAGTTGGAAATGGTCGGTTCAGACCGGTCGGAAACGGAGTTTCGGAGTTTCCAAAAATTTGGAAACGGCGGGAAACGGGGGATATATATATATATATATATATATATATATATATATATATATATACATACATACATACATACATACATACATACATACATACATACATACATACATACATACATACATACATACATACATACATACATACATACATACATACATACATACATACATACATACATACATACATACATACATACATACATACATACATACATACATACATACATACATACATACATACATACATACATACATACATACATACATACATACATACATACATATATATATATATATATATATATATATATATATATATAGTTTATTTACTTATGTATGTATGTATATATATATGCATGTATGTATGTATCATGTTTCCTATAATCTATTACTCTATGTTTATTCAAAGACATTTTTAATTACTTACGTATGTATCTAATATATATGTTTGTATATGTGTAGGATGTACCTATTATGTATATAATATGTATGCATCTATGTGCTATGTATATACTATGTATATGTGTGTGTGTATGTATATATATATATATATATATATATATATATATATATATATATATATATATATATATATATATATATATATATATATATATATATATATATATATATATATATATATATATATATATATATATATATATATATGTGTGTGTGTGTGTGTATGTATGTATGTATGTATGTATGTATGTATGTATGTATGTATGTATGTATGTATGTATGTATGTATGTATGTATGTATGTATGTATGTATGTAAAACCCCCCCCCCCCCCCCCCCCCCCCCCCCCCCCCCCTCTTTTACACACACACATATGCGTGCGTGCGTACATATATACATACATATATGTGCGTGTGTGTGTCTATGTATGCATATATATGTTTCTGAGCAAGAAAGATGAGCAGTAGCAGCAGCACCAGCATCATGAGGAGATTGTGAAGGAAAATGAGGTGCAAGACAATAAAGAGTAGAAGAATGAGGAGCAACAGTTACAGGAACAGAGCACGAGGAAGAAAAGAAAGGAAGGGGGATAGGGAGAGGGAAATTGCAGGAAAGTCAGTTTTGATTGAATTTTGATACTGTTGTTAGATTCTAATAACGTTTTTCTTGCCTTGTAATATTTGTTGTGGGTGACAATGATTTTATGTCTTGTAGAGTGGTCCCAGACATGCCATCTGTACGAGTAAGGAATCTTCAACAAACTGGTAAAATTAGCAAAAAAAACAAGGTGACTTTTGGCACAGGCGATGTCTTGCTAGCACCTACGCTGACAGCCAATTTGTCATTTGTTCGAGCTGTGAGACAGACTGGTATGGCTCTGTCAATACTTGAACATCATCCTCGTGCATTGGTAGGTGAGAAGTGTTCTTAATGTCAGATGATGAATACAGCACAGCTCCTGTGTTCTGCTCGAATCCAGAGATTCCCCGATCTTTGTTGGTTGTTTTGCTTACTCTTTTAACAATGAAATAAACTTATGGAACCGATGCTCACATCTTTTGCTACATATGCTGATTTTAATGATCTTCGTGTATTATGAGTACATGTTTCATAGAAGTGTTTAGATTACAAGTTTTCTGTGGAGCATCTTCGAGGTCTGTTACTGTACTCAGCTTTCAAAATCAATAGTGTTAGAATACATATTTTCGTGAAATTTTTAAATCGCTAGTCTTATGCAGAGCAGCTTTGTGAATTGATACTGACTCAGCTTTCGGATTCAATACTGTCTTTCCCACATTGCAATCTGGATCAACATCATATGGTTTTGCAGTAGGCATACAGTTGGATGTACATAGAGACAGGCGTGAGTGCTCATAGCTCTATGATGATACATCTACCGGTGAAGCTCTTGATATTTTAAAGGATGTCAAATTTATGCTCTTCATTCAGAGGGGGGAAGGGTCCACTATATAATTTCCTTCCAACAACAGATCCACTATATAATTTCCTTCCAACAAAACTTTTTTCAAACAAGCAGTGAAGGGTCAATGTTTTCTTTGTTCCAATCATAAGTTGCATATAAAACAACATATAAGGTAGAATTATACTCTGAATGGTATATCTCACTTATTGGCTCTCCATTTTAGCAATGCAAAAATCATTTTCTCGAGACACCGAGATGTTGGGTGGAAA
>CM035417.1:157757832-157872832 GCA_020310875.1 Ceratopteris richardii | reverse complement strand
TAAATGTCTAGGATACAAGACTAGATAAGACTAGACAAGACTAGACAAGACTAGAGCAAGAGACAAGACTAGAACTCGAAACGGAACTTGAAAGTACTTACTTGGTGATCACGACTCCTTGAGCTCCCAAGACTGGCATTGGCAAGACTGATTATGATTGTGGCCAACCCCTCCTTTTATAGGTGTTCAAAGGCGGTGCTCTATGGCGGTTACAATTTGATGATATCATCGATGACATCATCAATTGGAAACAAGACCTTCGGGTGTCAGAATTCAGCAAATAGACAATCGATATTGGGATTTTGGCATATTTCGGATGCAATGGTAACATTAATTTCTCCAAAAACTTAACCAAACATGAGATATAAGAAATTGACATGGAATCTAAGGTTTAAGATGGTTTTCTTTGTATCCATGACATATTCTTTATATCATTAAAAGTGCTTGAAATTTGCTAGAGCAAAAGTTCGGATTTAGAGGTTATTACCTCTAAAACAATAAAACACAGAGCATCATATTTTCACCATAAGAACCCTTATTGCTCTGGGAGGTTGAATTTGCTTTGGAACTTCTTCGAGAGAGAATTTTTGGTGTGCAAGCTCTTATTTTCAGAGCTTCAAGGCATTGTACATGTATGATCACTGTGATAGCTCCTCCATATGAGAGTAGAGCATGATCTTGTCATGTGTTTGGCATGTAAGATGACATTGTGGTATATTCTTTTTTGAGGTTTATGTCATCATGAGTTCGATCATGGATGTATAGTCGGACTCCTCCTGTGAGCCGACACTCCTTGTGGGTATGGCGTTCCTTTGTCAGGAACACGTCGGGTAGGCAGTTTAGCTTGGTGAGGAATTCGTTCCAAGTCCGCATACTCCAGTGTCGTGACTGGGGCATTGGGTATCTCACCGCACTGTCCCCGGGGGTCAGTTGATCACAATCTTTGGGTTGCAAGGTCACGTATAAGTCTTCTTCGGAAGATGAAGCGGCGGATAGATTCTGCCTTCTGAGCGGGTTAGCCTCCTTTGGCCCCCATTCCCCGACTCAGAAAAAAAAAAAAAAAAACATGGATGTATAGTGGCATTGTGATCTATATCTTGCTTATGCCACTTGGTTATGGATTTAGTTACCGATTGCACACAATTCTGTGAGAGTTGATTGTGGATCTTGATTGGTACTTGTATCTTTGTTTTCCATGTAGGTACATGATCCAGATTGGAGCCTCAGTTACACATTCGTTTGTCACCGTTATTAGCATTTGGTCATTGATTGATATGTATTTTCCAGTGTGATTCTTGGCCTACGTGGATGGTGATTCCCACATGGTTTATTTGGTTCTAGAGTCCATTTTACAGAGGAGATGCTGTCAAAATTTTGACAGCTTTTATGCTAGAAGAGAGCTCTAGTGGATCTTGAAGCTTGTGTGACCACTTTGGATCATTGCTTATCCCCATTCACTTGGACTTGATCACAAGTCATTCGTGATAGGTTGGACCATCTTGAAAGATTTATTCTTGAGTGGGAGGTGTATCACCATTGTATTGGCATATATTGCCATCAGTTTATGGGCATATGTATTTGCCATTATCCTTGATTGGATTAGTGACAGGTGGTGATAAATTACTCATTGTTCTTTTAATATTGGTTATCTTGTTTGATTGCTCAATTTTTAGGGGATACTTCGTTGAAATTTTTCCAGGGTTCTTTCACATCTACTTTGTTAGTTCGAGACTTGATGAGCAAGCTTATGCTCACGGTTTTATGTGCATGCTAGATGCATGGTTATGTGATAGGTTGTTCACATTGTTTTTTCTCTAGTGAGATATTTATGATGTGAGTTATACATATGGATATGCAAGTGTGATCCTATCGAGGATAGAGTATTGTCTTTAGTCTCTTGTTATATTTCTAGTCTCTTGGATTGCCAACATGGTGTCTTCTCAGTTTGATGGCATTGACTTTCCTAGATGGAAAGATCAGATGTGGCATACATTGGTTCGTGCAGGGTTACACATGTATGTGCATAGAGATGCACATAGGCCTCGTGACATGCCCGACCATGTATGGATGGATACGGATGCATTGGCAAGCTCCACTATTTAATTACAACTTATTGATTCTATATATGAGTCTATGATGTATGAGGAGACGAGTAGTGCATTATGGTAGAGACTACATGATATGTATGCGAGTCCATTGACTCATGTGAGACATAGATCACATCGACGGCTTTGATGTTGGCATTGTGGTCATGAAGGCCATATTCGACGCTGTTGTTTCAAGCGGATGCAACGATGATATCAGAGATATGCACGTGATGCAGGTCAGGTAGTGGTTTTAGGAGATTCTATGGCAGTTGATTATGCAAGTGATGGTGATATCACTTTCTTCTATGCTTCATCTGAGGATTCCTCTTGTTCATTGGATAGCACACATATGGCTTGGTTGCTTGATGCATTAGCCATTTTTCATGTTGCTCCACATCGCGAGTGGTTTTGTCGATTCTCAGGTGAGAGGCGTGGATGTGTGCACATGTCTGATGGTATGACATATGACATTGAAGGTGTAGAAGATGTATGCCTTATGCTACCTACTGGAGCATCACTTATGCTCAGACATGTATGTTATGTGCCTTCATTCCCTATGAGCTTGATTTCAGTTATCCAGTTACAGGAGAGCAGATGTTATGCATTCCTTAGTGAGCATCATTTTCAGTTGCAGTTGGGACAACTTATGCTTGTCAGAGGTGCTAGGATTAGGCACATGTATCCACTGCAGGTACTTCATGTGAGAGATAGTCTCATCTCAGTGGGAGTTCAAGCTTATGTGTGATATGAGACTCATCATGTCTCATTTTATCTACCTACACATAGGTCTATTGACATTCATGAGGCACATGTATGACAAGATTCAGATGCTCAGATGGATACAGATGTAGAGCATGTTTTGGATGCTCATGATGCTTATGTGGAGCATGATTCTTTTGATCATATGGATGCTCATGTGGAGCACACTTTGGATGATCAGTTGGATGCTTTAGAGCATGATGTAGATGCTCATGTAGAGCATTGTGATGATACTCAGTTAGAGTGTGATCATCACTTTGACCTTGGTGTTGATGTTGTGTAGTTAGCTCATGTGGAGCATGATGATACACTTGGTATGGTAGAGCAAGATAGCTCTTATGATACACAGTGTATGCCAGAGCATACTAGCTCTCAAGGTGCACAGCTAGACACATCCTTGGTTGAGAGGATGATTGATTTAGATGTTGAGGAGTCAACAGTTATGCAATCATTCTTGGATTCGCTCATGCCAGATGTTCACACAGATATATCAGGACATGTTGGTCTTGATGATGGTGCTTTAGATGCCTTGGATACAGACATGGCTGACATGCTTAGGTTAGCCAAGATGGCACAAGTTTCGTCAGCATTCGGGAGTCTGATGTATAAGTTGTCATGCTTGAGACCAGACATTGCAGTTGCTATTGGAGCATTTGCTATTGGATTTGTCAGTCGTTCGATGAATTACACAGGCATAGAGCAAGTGGGAGCTTTGCAAGAACTTCATCAGTTCTTGCATCAGTCAGATATGAGCTCGACTCTTATCGATATGAGTCTAGAGCAGTTTGAGGTGCATGGATACACCTTGTTCGAGGCAATTGGTGTAGGCTGATCTGTATGGGTTTAGATCCGAACTCTTCCTGTACATTAGTGTATAGTCCTACATCATTCTTTGTATATGTTACCACTTACGGTCACATTGACCCTTAAGTGGGAGATTGTTGGGGATGTAAGGGTCATGTGACCTTACTCCCATATTCATATATACACATCATATATAGAGCATTGGCTCAAGAGACATCATTATGTGGGTTTGAGGCTCCCACGCATATCTGTGTGTCTGTCCTCTTCTCTCTCTCTTCTTCCATCTCCTCCTAGCTCCTCTTGTTCTGCACACCGAATCCCACACCAAAGCCCTTCAACTTCCAATAATTATTGAAGATGGGAAAGAATGAATTGATGGGGGATGATTCCTACACCCCAAATGGAAGATGGCTTCCCTCCACTAGGCCCATACATAGTGATATATGCTCACTATTCTTGACTTTTCTCTACAATTATATAGAGATTCAAAATTAAACTTCATAGACTTAAAATAGATAGAGTCCTATCCAAAAAGCTTTGAATCAAACCAAATGGATGTCCTAGCTATGAGAACCATCTTTAAAACAGGCGATGTATCTTCAATGCTCTCTACCTATGTGCACAGATAAACATTCACAAACTTGGCAATTTCTCACAATTCCCCGAGTAAAAAAAACTTGAGGCTTTGGCACACTTTGGCCACTATTAGGGAGACCAAATGGTGCTTGTAATAAACACAAATGATTAGATTGAGAGAGCAAGGAATGCTTTGCAATCTGGTATAAATGAGATTGTGAAAGCCTAACTACACCTGTACATAGAGAGGATCCAAATCATGAGAAAATGAGATAAGCAAGTAAGAGGATTGCTTGCTCGAGTTGAGTACTTTAATAAATTAATAAGGAACTTGTGGAACTCGAGAAAAAATAAAAGTTTTGATTTTCTTATGATCTAGCTAACCACATGCCAATCAACATAGGTGCACTTTTTGGTGGGTAATTGAAAAGATTTGGATTCGATTGATTTTGGTGGAGCTACTAACTTTATTCCATGAATTTGGGTCCTCCTTTTTTATCAATCCACTTGCAAAACTTATGGATAAGTTCTTTGTTATGTTTGAGACTTGATTTTCAACACTCCCCTTCAAGTTTCGATGCCTAGGTCCTTTGTTCCAGCGTGTGCGTTAAAGTTTTGTAGCTTAGGTTCATGTAATATTTTGGTAAATATATTTGCATATTAGTACTTTGTACTAATTTGCTCCACCTTTACATCCTTTGACATGATATTTTCTCTAATAGAGTGTTAATGCACTTCTATATGCTTGGACCTTGCATGGAATACTGGGTTTTGAGCCAAGCATATGTTACTTATGTTGTCACAAAAAATAGGTACTTTATTAACCTACACATCAAGATCAATAAACGATTTCTTGAGCCATAATCTCACGAGACTTGTGGTAAGCCTCTATAATTTGCTTTAGTTGAGGAGAGAAAACTATTGGTTGTCTCATTGACATCCATGAGATGGTCTTCTTCCCTAGCATGATGACATATCCACTAGTGCTTCTCCTGGTATCCTTTGAATTTTCCAATCAACATCACAATAAGCTTGTACATGTAATCCATCATGAAATGGATAATAGAGTGCTTCATTCATTGATCCTTTGAGGTAACTAATCACCCTTTTGGTTGCAACAAGATGAAGAACTCTCAGTGCTTGCAAAAATTAAGATAACACTTCAACTACATGTGTAATATCTGGTCTTGTCATGGTAGACTATAAGAGAGAACCAATAATTGACCTATACATGATCACATCCTACACTTCTCCTCTCTCGTGACCACTTAATTGAACATTAACTTCTAACATATTTGAAATGGGTTTGCAAGCACACAAGCAAAACTTCTACAAAAGATACATGATGTATTTCCTTTGCATCAAGTATATACCTTCTTCTTTGTATAGTAATTTAATACCAAGGAAGTACCCTAAAATCCCTAAATCAGAGATTTTAAACTCACATCCAAGATTTCTCTTTATTTCCTTGATGTCGGGTTCATCGTCCCTTGAAATGATCAAATCATCGACATATATAAAAATGAAAATAATTTTTCCACCTTCACAAAGAGTGAGGGGTATAAATGACTCTGATTGTATCCATATTTTACCAAGTAGTCCACAAGTCTTTGGTTCCAACCCATTAGGGCTTGCTTAAGTCCATAAAGAGCCTTCTTAAACTACACACAAAGCCTTAGGGCTTATCTATGAAGGGTACCTCTTCAAGCTCTCCATTTAGGAAAGCATTCTTCAGATCAACCTAGTACATCTTCGAACCTTTTGAGGATGTAATTGCAATAAAAACCCTTATGGTAGCCATCTTAGTTACTAGAATGAATGTACTATCAAAGCCTATGCCATAGCAAAACCTTTGGAAACCAATCTCTCCTTATACCTAGAGATGCTACCATCTGTATGCCCCTTTACCTTGTATATCCATTTGTTGGCGATGAATTTCATGTCCTTTGTTCTTGGCACTAATGACCAAGTATAAGTTTCCTCAAAATCCTTGACTTCCTCTTCCATGGATTCATTCCATTCCCTATGCCTATTTGCTTCTTCAAAAGAGAGGTTCTTCACAAGCTATAACTTGACTCATGTAGGCATAATGTTCTGCAATGAATGATTCATAAGTTAACTTTTGAATGAGGTATTTCACCCTATTGGATGACCTTACCTCATTAATAGGTGGTAGAAATCTCCTCCTCCTTGGTTTGGATGCTTTAAATCCTAGAGTTTCTAATTTCTCTACATCATCATCAATTCTAGAGTCCATGTCTACCCATCAATGGTCTTCATTATTTGCCTTTTTCTTTCCTTTGCTACTTCCTTCACTAGAATGAGCTTCATTTCTTGTCCTACCTTGACAAGTTGATGTACTACTCTCCTTTGATGGTGTGCTTGAAGTGTTTGGACCACTCATCTCCATGCTTTGTTGTTGCTCTTTGAACTTCTTCTTGGCATCATATGCATCTTCAATGTGTAACACATCTTTGCTACCATATCAACATAGCAAATCATCAAATATTACATCCTTAGACACCTTAAGATCCTTGGTGTTAGGATTATAACATTCAAATCCCTTTTGCTTTAAAGAATATCCAAGAAATATACACCTATTTGTCTTTGGATCTATCTTATGTCTCAATTCTTGATGTATGTGAACATAACATAATGTATATGATTGTATTTGCTACATCAACCGAATAAGAATTAGGAACATTCATTTCATTTAACATACCTCTAACCACTTTTTCTATATATGTGTTCTTCCTCTCTGCTACCCCATTTTGTTCAGGTGTATATCTACAATCACATTTCCTTTTGATGCCATGATGATTTATACAATCTAAAAATTTATTTGAAAAGTACTCTCAACCTCCACCCAATTTGGGGGTCTTTGTATACTTCCCTATCTCCTTATCCACTAGGTTTTTTAACCTCTTGAAGTGGTAAAACACTTTTGACTTTTTATTCATGCAATACATCCAAACAAACTTGAGTTATCATCTAAAAATGTGACAAAATAGCTATTACTCCAATGGATGGCTCCCTTGTAGGGTCTCCATATATCTACGTGTATGAGATTCAACAATTTATTGCTCACATGTGTTCCATTAAATGCAATTTTCTTTCTTTCACTAATTGAAAGGCATAGCATAAATGTTGCATATTTTGAGATGAAAGATCAAGTAGAACACTCACCAAGCCCTTCCTTTGCATGTCCTTCATCCTTAAAGTTTATGCGGCCAATTCCTTTATGCTACAAGTCGATCTCTACTATTTGTTTATTTCAAATTGACAAGTACACAATGGCTTTATCTCCATGGTGAAGAGTCTTACTTGCTTCTTTTGTTTTTCTATGAGCTTGGTATTCCTACATGGGGTCTTCAAAAAAACATCCTCGATCATCGAATCTCATCCCATGACCTCATTCAATCATTTGACCTACTGAAATCAAGTTCTTGGTGATGGTTGAAACATGTAGCACATCCTTCAATGCCTTGGAGCTTTGAGATCCATTTAATTGAACATCTCCCCCATGTGTAATCTTGTGCTTAGTGTCATCTCTTGTCTCTACATGTCCTTGAGTGGTCGGTGAGTGTAAATCAAAGAAAACATCTTTATTAAAACTCATATGGTTGCTACAACCATTGCCTATGTACCATGTTAAATTTGAATTGACTCTTTCACTTGAACCATACATCATAAGCAAGTTGTCATTTTTTCTGAATCCGTTGAAGTATTAGCATAATTACCTTGATTCCTTTTGAATCCTTGATTTCCTCCTCCTTTGGACCAAGAATCTTTTGCATAATGGCCTAGTTTTCCACATTTGTTGCATTCTCCATTGGATGCTCCTCTTCCTTGTAAACTTCCTCCTCATCCTTTACTCCTTCCTCTTCCTCTTGATCCATAGCTTTGGTTGGATCCTTCTTGATTGCTTGAGATTGATTTTGGGCTTTCTCTCCCTCTTCATCGTGAGTTTTTTCCACCTCTTTTGCCATTGCCTCTACCTGCATAGGAAACTTGAGCTTGGTTACCCTTCGATTGTGAACCTCTTTGGTTCACCTCCCCAATCACCATCAATGTGAGTAATTGATCAAATTTTGGTAGCAAATCCCTCACATATACTGATGTGGTGAATGCTTTCCATTTTTCATACTCTCTCAAGCCATTGGGAGTGTGATCAACAAGATCATCATCTTTGATTAGGCTCCCAATTGAGCCAAGGGCATCTGCAAGATCCTTAACCTTCATAATGTACTCATTAATGTTAGTGTTGGGTGCTTTAAGATTATTTATCTCATACGTGAGTTGAATCTTCCTTGATTTGGTGGATGAAGAATAAAATCTCTCCAAGATCAAAGACTTGAAGGAACAATTGATTTTTGCTGATGAGGTTATACCAGATAGCTCACTTTTGCAGACCGTTCTGAATGGTCTTCCTGATTCATATCAGAGTTTTGCTTCTACTCTTCGGTTGATGATGAAAGGCAATCCGAATGCCTTATCATTTGAGGAGTTAGTCTCTGTTTTGTTGCAGGAAGATCAGTCCATGCAGAACAGGTCCATTATGCGAGTTGCAGATCAAGCTTTCCTGGCTAGTCAGAAGGGCAAAGGAAAATGGAGCTCTTCAACTAGTAAGCAGAAATCTGCTAATTTTGCATATTCGAAGAAGGAAGATAAAGATGAGAAGAAATCAGAAAAGCAAAAATTGTTTTGTAAGTACTGTAAAGGGAATGATCATATCATAAAGAACTGTCCAAAACTGGCTGCTAAAGAGGCAAAGAAGAAAGAGGCTGGAATGGTTGTTGTAGAGGCCTCTACACCAAAAATAGAGTCTGCTAATCTTGTGCAGGAAGAAGAATGGGCATTTACTACTGTCTGCAATTTTGACCCATCTTCTCATGAGCAGTGCATGTCTGCAGTAGACTCAGATGTTTGGTATTTTGACAGTGGGGCGACCAAACATATTACCTCACAGCATAGTTTCTTCTCTTCACTCGAGCCTACCCCTAGAGGGAATACCGTTACATGCACCAACAACTCCTCTTATCCTGTTATGGGAGTTGGCAAGATCATTTTGACTATTGCTGATGGTAGTTCTTTCACTTTATCAGATGCTTTATTTATGCCAGGGATCAAGAAGAACTTGTTATGAGTTTCTGCATTAGCCAAGATTGGCTTGGTTGTGAAATTTGTTGATGACAGGTGTACAATACGATCTGTCAAATGGCGATGTGATTATTGCTTCTCGCATTTTATGTCATGGGCTGTAAAGCTCATAGAATATGAAAGATCAGTAAATGATTTGGCATGTGCAGTAAATGATCCTCAGACTATGTCAGATGCAAAGCTTTGGCATGCACGCTTTGGTCATCCGAATTTTGCTAGTTTGCTACGCCTGCAGAAACTGAAATGGTGTCCTCTTTGCCCAAACTTGAGGCACCTGGAAAACATGTTTGTGAAGGCTGTATTTTGGGCAAAATGCAGCGCTCGTCCTTTCAAAAAGATGGTTCAGTTCGGGCTACTCAGAAATTGCAGCTTGTACATAGTGATGTCTGTGGTCCTATGCAGACACCTTCTTTTGGGACTTATCTTTACTTCGTGATGACTTTCATCGATGATTTTTTCAGGCATGCATGGGTATATCCATTGAAGGCAAAGTTCGAAGTGTTCATGTGCTTCAAACAGTTTTTGGTTTTGGCTGAAGATCTGTCAGCATGTAAAATGGGAACCCTCCGTTCTGATCGAGGGGGGGAATATATGTCTTCTGATTTTAATGCATTTCTGGATGAACGTGGGATAAAGCACCAGTGTACAGTGCGGTATACACCTCAAGAGAATGGAGTTGCTGAACGAAAGAACAGATCACTCATGGAGATGGCGAGGTGTATGGTCAAGAGTCAAGCTTTACCACATAGTTTCTAGCTTGAGGCTCTCATGTGTGCAATATATGTACTGAATAGGTGTCCCACTAAAGCACTGCAGTCTATCACTCCATATGAGGCGTGGCATGACCGCAAGCCATCTGTTGCTCATCTTCGTGTTTTTGGTTGTTTGGCATATGCATTAGTGCCTGAACAACATCACAAAAAATTGGATGATAAAGCAGTAAAATGTATTTTTGTTGGGTACAATTTTGAAAGTAAAGGCTATCGTCTGTATCATCCACAGACTAAATGCATTCTGGTTAGCCGTGATGTTTTTGTGGAGGATGCTATTCAGCCATTGCTTTCATGTACTAAGGAGACATTTGTTAGCTCCGAAGACATGTATGATACATTGCTGCCTCTTTTTACAGGTGGACAGTCTAGTGCTGGTCTTAATGAGGCAACTTCTCAGCCTTTGCAGGTTTCATGTGATGATGTAGATCATTCCATTTCTGATGCAGATTTACATGATGCACTTATTGATGAGAGAGCTGATATTGAGCAGGCAAGAACTATGCCAAAATGGCTGGTGCAGACCTTGCGTGATAGCAAATTAGACACATCTCTGTCGTATCATACTCGATCAGACTCTCATAGTGCCTCTTTTGCATCAGATTGCTATGCTATGGCTGCATCTAGTCTATGCAGCGAGACTAAGCCTGTTTCATTTGATGAAGCACAAAGTTCAAAAAATTGGATGGCTTCTATGCAATCTGAATATGATGCAATAATGAAGAACGGTACTTGGTCTTTATGTGACTTGCCTCCTGGCAAGAAGGCTATTGGCACTAAGTGGGTATACAAGCTGAAGCGTAAACCTGATGGTACAGTTGATAGGTATAAGGTTAGGCTTGTTGCAAAAGGTTATGCATAGGAAAGAGGCATTGATTTTGATGAGACCTTTGCACCTACATGTCGTATGACTACTATTCGGAGCATCTGTGCACTTGCAGCCCATCATGGTTGGAATGTACATCAGTTGGATATTAAAACAACATTTCTGAATGGTGACTTTGCATGAAGAAGTGTATGTTTTTCAACCCCTTGGCTTTGTGCAGAAAGGGCATGAAAACTAGGTGTGTAGGTTAAAGAAGGCATTATATGGTTTAAAGTAAGCACCACATGCTTGGTATGAGAAGATACATGCGTATCTGATTGCACATGGTTTTGAGAACAGTCCAACTGAAAGCACCTTATATGTTAAGAGTGCTAATGATGTGCTTCTGATCGTTGTTGTCTATGTTGACGACATGCTGCTCACTGGTCCTATTGAAAAGCATATTGCTGATTTTAAGGCTGATTTGCATGCCTCATTTGAGATGTCTGATTTGGGGCATTTGCATCATTATTTGGGCATTTAGTTTATGCACATTGATGGTGGAATGGCTTTGTGTCAAACAAAATATATTGACACATTATTGCAACGTTTTGGCCTTGAAGACTGTAAGCCTATTGCCACTCCTATGGAGACAGGTTTATGATTGAGTCTTCATGATACTGGAGATGCATTTGATGCTGTTCTCTATCAACAGGCTGTTGGATGCTTGATTTACTTATGCACTACTCGGCCCGATATTCAGTTTGCTGTCTCACAGATGAGTAGGTTTATGCATTGCCTAGGAGTCAAGCATTGGCAGGCGGTTAAGCATATCTTTTGCTACTTGAGTGGTACTCGGCTACTTGGGTTGTTTTATCCCAAGGGGGGATCACTACCGCTAGATTTGCATGCTTTTTCGGACTCTGATTGGGCTAGTTGCTATGACACTCGTGTGTCCACTAGTGGCTTTTGCTTCATGCTTGGTAGCTCATGTATATCTTGGTTGAGCAAGAAGCAGCTTACTGTGGCCACTTCCAGTTGTGAGGCTGAGTATAGGGCAGCTTTCATAGCGACTGTTGAGTGTGTGTGGCTGAGACGCCTTATGGCTGATTTGGGTGTTGGTCAGTCTTCTGCTACCACCATCTTCACTGACAGTCAGAGCGCATTGGCAATTGCGAGGAACCCTGTGTTCCATGCTCTCACTAAGCACATTGAGGTGCATTATCATTATGTCAGGGAGAGGTTCTCTGCTGGGGAGATCAGCTTGGAATATGTGCCCACGCAAGAGGACATTGCGGACCTTTTCATGAAGGCTCTGCCTACGGAGAAGTTTGAAGCTTTCCGCAAAGCTTTGGGTTTATTTCCTTTTGTGGAGTGATTTCCATATAGTTTGGAACTTCCTTATACATGAGTGCCAACTACTTGTTCACCACATCACTCCCGGGGGGATTTGTTGATATATTTAGGTAGTGATGTATGTGAACACTCTAGGACGGCCGGGGCACCTTTTTCCATCTTTAGGAGATTTTTTTCCCTCGGCTTGTATATACGCCTATTGCCCTAATGGGCTAATTATCTTTGTACATTCTCTAGTAATACATTCAGTATTGTGTGTTGTGCTCCAAGCTTCTTCTTCTTCCTTGTGTTGTTCGCGTGCTTCTGCGACATCTAACTCCAACATGGTCTTCCTGAATCATATTAGAGTTTTGCTTCTACTCTTGGGTTGATGATGAAAGGCAATCCAAATGCCTTGTCATTTGAGGAGTTAGTCTCTGTTCTATTGCAGGAAGATCAGTCGAGGTAGAACAGGTCTATTATGCGTGTTGTAGATCAAGCTTTCCTCGCTAGTCAGAAGGGCAAAGGAAAATGGAGCTCTTTAACTAGTAAGCAGGAATCTGCTAATTCTGCACATTCGAAGAAGGAAGGCAAAGATGAGAGGAAATCAGAAAAGTAGAAATTCTTTTGCAAGTATTGTAAAGGAAATGCTCATATCATAAAGAACTATCCTAAACTGGCTGCAAAAGAGGCAAAGAAAAAAGAGGTTGGAATGGTTGTTGTAGAGGACTCTAATCCAAAAATTGAGTCTACTAACCTTGTGCAGGACGAAGAATGGGCACTTACTACTGTTTGCAGTTTTGACCCATCTTCTCATGAGCAGTGCATGTCTGCAATAGACTCAAATGTTTGGTACTTTGATAGTGGGGCGACCAAACATATTACCTCACAGCGCAGTTTCTTCTCTTCACTCGATCCTGCCCCTACAGGGAATACTATTACATGTGCCAACAACTCCTCTTATCATGTTATGGGAGTTGGTAAGATCATTTTGACTATTGGTGATGGTAGTTCTTTCAATTTGTCAAATGCTTTGTTTATGCTAGGGATCAAGAAAAAATTTTTATCAGTTTTTGAATTAGCCAAGATTGGCTTGGTTGTGAAATTTGTTGATGGCAGATGTACAGTTCATGATCTGTCAAATGGCAACGTAATTATTACTTCTTGCATTTATGTCGTGGGCTATATAAGCTCATAGACTATGAAAGATCTATAAATGATTCGGCATGTGCAGTACATGATTCTCACGCTATGTCACATGCAAAGCATTGGCATGCACGCTTTGGTCATCTGAATTTTGCTAGTTTGCTATGCATGCAGAAATCTGAAATGGTGTCCTCTTTGCCCAAACTTGAGGCACCCAGAAAACATGTTTGTGAAGCCTGTATTGTGAGCAAAATGCAGCGTTCCTCCTTTCCAAAAGATGATTTAGTTCGAGCTACTTGGAGCATAATGATAGGCCTCCAATTTTTACTCTCGTTTTTTTATATCTTTTTGTGAATCAGCTTAATGATGCCTTCATTGAGAAAGCTAGGTAGAGCACCGAAGTGCAAGGCCTCCTTCCAAACCAAAAGTAATGGTTTCACTAAGACACTCTTGAAAGTCTTGAAGAACCCATTGGTGAGACTGCCCATACCTGGGCTTTTACCACTGGGCAGGAAACCAATAACTTCTAAAATCTTTGTGTCATCGATGGGGGCAGTCAAGAAAACGTACAATGTGTTGAGGAATTATTTTCGATCTAATTCTAGAGATGGTGGCCATGCAATCCCATCTCTGAGAAGTGAGGGGCATGTACACCCGAAGTGAATTGGTAGGTAGTTAGTTCAAATACTATCTTTTGTAGAAGTGCATTCCACCCCATTGTTATCTAACATGTAGGGGACCTCTTCCTTGTGATGCTTCTTCTTAGAAGCATACACATTTCTTTCTCCAATTTAGATTCTTTCCCCACTCACCAATCTTTAAAATAAATTTGTAAGTTTTTTCTTTGAATTTCCTCTTCATATCTTCGCTTGCTTCTAATTTCGGAGTCTAGGTTGGAGGTAGAAAATTCCATTATTGACTTCCATCTTGGGACATTGAAGTCGACGATGATAGTTTTCCCTTCTCACATGTCAAACATTCAAAATATCCTTTTGAGCCTTGTAAAGGAGAAATTGGTACTGCTTGACAACAAGCTTTCAACACTTTGTTGGAGATGTGCAGGAGCTAAAGTCCTTGCTCCAGGTCACAGAGATTCACTCGTTGAACATAAGGGAGGGAGAGGGTTGAAGGATCATCATGAAACCAGGAGGCTTTCCTTTGTCTAAGCTACGGTTTGAAGATGAGAATCATTGGATAGTGATCATATAAAACTAATTCCACACATTGAGAAAAGGATGGGAGAGCCTACTTATCAAAGATGTTTTGTGTAATAATGCTTCTATCAAGCCTAGCCTTTTGCAAATCTTTTTTCGACTGAAGGTTCAACCAACAGAATCCATGCTTGTCTTTGACTTCCACCAGATTGTGGTGGAGTTTAACTGATTCCCAGGCATCTTTCTCTATACCATAAATAACACACCCCTTTTGGTCCCACCTATCAGACACAACTTCCACCATACTAAAGTCTCCACAGAGGATTACCTAGTCTTTTCTGTCAGGATTATGAGCATACACCACGGCAATGGTGAGTTGAAGAGGGCCCTTATAAGATGCAACAATTCACCTATGGTTTTGATCCATTGTAGTTTCCACCAAGAAAGAGTGCCACACCGGCTTGATGCCTATAGTCGCACCATCGCTCCCATGCAAGTTTTGTGTGGTGACCACAAATGAGACACCAAAATGCACTTTAACCGCTTTTGGAGTTCAACACCATCAATTTTGATCTCTTGAAGAAAGATAAAGTCTAGTTGGCATTTTTATCTCGAGGCCGTTGACCAAACATAGTCGCTCTTGAGGGCTTTGATAGCAAACAACAAACATTTATGAAAGGAGAGATCTTTGCTAGTGAGGGAATTTTCCCTCTTTTTCTTGTTTTTATCTTCCTCTCTTCTTTTATAGGTTGAGGGTTCCTAGCACAAGATTTGTCCTTTCAGGGGGCTCTTCCAAGGGAACCTAGTGGGGTGTTTTCCTTTCAGAGAAACTAGCCCCACCAAGGAGTTCACATTGTGACCCAAAAATGTGGAACCGATAATAGAACTTTTGCTATTAGGGTTATCTTCTTTGCTGGAGGTGAGTCCATCCTCTTTGCTCATTGAGAGTCCTTCTTGATTACCTTGCTTGCTTGTGGAAGAAATCTCTAGGGTTTCCTCTTCATTCAATTGGTGCTTCCATTCCTCTAGGTAGTTCAAAAAATTGACCTCGTTTTCTAAATTATAGAAAATATTGTTAGTTTTAGGGACTGAGCAAGTGAGACTCGGCCCAACCCAACTCTTCCTTCAAGGCCTCTTCTCCTTCTATATCTCACTTTGCTAAATGCCTCTGAATTATGAACCTCAAATTGCATTTCTTTAATTTTTTTTAAATTTTAGAGATTGATCTTTAGGGGCACAATCATCAATCCTTTGGATCATAGTGATTTTGTCAATCGTAACCAAAATATTTCCCTTATCCTAAAGATTTTCCTTATTTTGTATCAGCCTCAATGTTTTTTTTTGTCTAAGAGGGCAGTCTTTGATCATGTGGCCTTGTGATTTGGAGTGGAAGCAAGCATTGGACAGATTTTTATAAACTAAATTTTATTCGAGAGGGAGCCCTTCACCAATGCCAATGTTGATTTTGGTGGGAAGATCCAAGTTAAGGTCTGCTTCAATGCATATCTATGGGTGCTATGTAACATTGAAAGAGTGCATCGTGCCTTCATAGATGAAACCACCAACCGGCTATTTCCTTATTCTAAAAAACTACTAGGACATTGTTGGCCGGTAGAAATTGATACTTACAAACCACCAAACCACGGGGGGGACCACTCCTTATCAAACCATTATCGAAGGGACTCAAGATGCAGCTTCAGACCGAACATATGCCCAATGATGCAAACCTTGTTAAGCTCTTCTTGCTTAGCCAAAATGTTCTACATAGGAAGGGAGACGACTGGAGCTTTAATCCCAAGAAGAAAAAGAAAGGCACGAGAGACCTTGTCCTTCAAAATTGAACCGAAATTGTTGACCACCAATGAAAAATGAACCCTGCCATAACTTGAAGCGAAGGAGTCCAACAAGGGACCAAGACCATAGCAAGAAGATCTGCACCTGCAAACACCCACACCCAACCCACAAACAATGCCATCTACTCTCTCCCCATATCCAAAAACCCTTTTTACCTTCTCTATTTACCTTGCCTCTCCTTATCTTTTTTTTTTTTTTCCTTCTCTTTCTTTTAAAGAAGCCTTCCAACACCTACTAAGGAAATAAGCGGCAAAAAAACACCCAATCCCACTTACCCTTTCCAACCACACCTAGGCATCGAGTCTGAATTGTAATCGGCTCCTTAGTAATTTACTACTAAAACTTGTCTCTTTTCTCTTTTTTCTTTTTCTTTTAGTTTACTACTATAATTTCTCTCTTTTTTCTTTTTTCTTTTTCTTTTAGTTTTTATTCTCCCTGCTCTTTTCTCTCTCTTTCTCCTCTTTATAAACGTTTTTTTTTAGTTTATCGTATTTCTCCCTTCCCTTAACTTTCCCTTTTCTCCTCTTTTTAACTTTTTTTTTGTTATTTAAAAAAAAAAATGAAGGTTCAACCGAGGCCTACTCCTCCAGGCCTTAACTTTAAAATTGCAACTGTACAAGGAAGGGCATAGTACCCATGGGACTCCCTTTATTCTATAAGAATAGGGGTTTACATAGGTGGGTTAGATTGCGATCACAACTACCGTACAAGAAAAGGCATAGTACCCATGAGACTCTCGTTATCCCACAAAAATAGAGGTTTACATAACTAGGTTAGAGGGCGATCACAACTACCGCGAAGTAAGACAAACGGGGCACATCAACCACAAGATACAAGGTTTCCATGATAACATGTCCCTTACATATTGCCGGTGGGGGTTGAACCCTCGCCCCCACCTCAAGAGGCGAAAGGCCCAACCACCCAACCAAGTGGCTTGAGACAAAAGGAAAGGCCCTTTTAAAAACTTTTTTTTTTTTTTTTTTTTTTAATGGAGGTTCGGCCGAGGTCTACTCCCCCAGACTTTAACTTTGAAATTGCAACTGTACAAGGAAGGGCATAGTACCCATGGGACCCCCCTTATCCCACAAAAACAGAAGTTTACAAGACTGGGTTAAACGGCGATCACAACTACCGCGGGGATGGTCAAACAGTGGCCAACAGCCACATACAACAGTTTCCAGGATTCAAATGTCCCTACATGTTGTTGTCAGGGTTGAACCCTCGCCCCCGCCTCAAGAGGCGAGAGGCCCAACCACCAGGCCAGCGAACCGAGAGTTTAAAAACTTTTTTGTTCCCAAGAGGAAAACCCCATTTAACCAAGGGAGCGAGCAACCATCTGTCAGATGCAAACCGGAACTCTTACACTTCAGTCCCCAGTTGAGGACCTGTAGGAACCATCAACAAGCTGGTTCGCAGCCTGTCACACGGTTTGTCTTGCCACTTTTATCGAGACTCGCGAGAGACACCACGAAGCAGGACCCGAAAGACATCGTACGATAGAGAAGGCAGTGTCATGACTCGCGATAGACGTCAGGCAAATGAGTGTCCCGAAACAGGAGTCGATAGACCAAGAGGGCGACAAATGCCTTATGATAGAGCAAGACGAGCACTGGTACTGAGCAACAGGCGACAGAGTGCAACGAGCTACAACGATGCGTGCTCCTCCGACACTAGTAGTGCCAGGATAATGCACGACAAGTGGAACCTTCAAGACAAAGGTCGATCCTCGCAGAGATGGAGTTGCCTCGACCTGAAATTGATGTTGTTGAATCGACTCTTGTTGAAATTGGAGGTTCGGCAAGCACCTACTCCTCTGAGTTTTAACTTTGAAAGAACAACTATACAGGTGAATGGGCATAGTATCCAGGGGGATCGCTTATCCCACAAAGCAGGGGTTAGACAAGATTACAACTAATTTCAACTCGTTTAGACGGATCGAAGCCATTACATGTCCAGCCCGGGGATTGAACTCTGGACCTCCGCCTCAAGAGACCAAAGAATCAACCTCAGGAAACTTGTTTCTCGTTCCGTTTTACATGTCATAACTATTGAATTGATCAAAGTATTCAAAGTTATGAGCTTAATTGAGTGAGTGATTTATTTAAAAAGGACCAACATTTTCAATGTATCTTAAAGATTGCCATGAGACAATTCGAGACCAACCAAGATATAGAAGATAGAAATATCTGAAAAATAACACTAGTTGTGTTCTTCAACCATTATATCCTTTACTTACTTAATTCAGGGGTGAAACTAGAGAAAACAAGGTAGCTTACACATAGTAGGATAAATTTTGGTGGTGCATTTTTTCATAATTATATTCATTCCTTATCGAGGACCATTACTAGAATCACATTATAGAACCAAATATTCCTATTGCCTTTTTATAATCACATTTAGTTGAGTTCAAAAAACAAACATGGCAATTATTCAAAATTTAAAACTGTTAGTACTAGCATATATACTTATTCACCAAAAAAAAAACCAACTACTTTTCTCAGTTTTACAAACAAGCCATGCTTATTATTTTGACTATGAGTATTCAAGGAATAAGCTATCCAAGGTATAATTTGTGACATGTAATGCTGAGCCATCAATATATTGTGCACCAGTAGGTGTTTGCAATATATATGAGTGTTTGGTATACATCTATATAGACATACATACATGATAACGACACTATAGGGAGTATGTGTGTCCCTATGAAAAATCAAATGGATGTAGAGGTGAAATAAATATGTTGACATAGATTGTATAATGTACTATCTTATTTTCACTTTTATAGTTTCGTTTTACAAACATAATTGGGTTAACCATTACCGCCAATAAGTACATTCTTAGCTTGTTCCAAAGTACACTTATTTGCTAATAGCAATGCTCTCATATTGAACATAAAAATTATAGTAAGCATGTCGGACATCAGCTTCTATAGCTCAGTTGGCTAGAGCACCCGTTTAGTAAGCGGGAGGTCGTGAGTTCAACTCTCACTGGAAGCACTAGTTATTATATTTTACCGCATCCTTTTTCGTCTTGTAACCGGGGCTTACCATTTTTCATCTTTGCTTGTTCATTATATGAAGGATCCAACCATTAGTGCATCTTTTATATAATGAACTTTCATCGCCCTATAGCCTAAACTCTCTCATACAAATTAACCTCCGAATAGACTTCTTTGTATGATGGTCTCGTTTGGTTGCAAGGACAACAACATTTTCTCTTTCATGCCCATCGGCCACAATCAATGTAAAGCATCATTTACACTAGAGATAGATGTAAACAACAACCAAAAAAAAAAAAAAACAATCCTGAAGCTAGAGCTATGTAATCTTGAATTCACACTAGAGATGTTAACAAAAAAAGGAAAAAGAAAAACAAAGAAACCTCTTGAAGCTAGAGTTGTATAACCTTCATTCGGTACTAGAACCATCGAAGTTAGAGGTGAATACGTTCCTTTGAACTTCGCATTGGAAAGACCACTATAAAGACCACTACATATTCATTCCAAGTTACAAGACCATGATCACTATAAAGAGCACTACATGTTCATTCCAAGTTACAAGACCATGAACTTATTTCCTAATAGCCATGCTCTCGGATTGGGTCGATTATAGCTGTTTCAAATACCACATGTTTCGAATACCACTTGTTTCAAATACCACTTGGGGAATTTATAAGGATGCTAATTGTAAAGCACCAACCACTACATTTCAAAAAATAGAAATTGTAAAACATCAACCACTTCATGTCAAAAAATAAAAAGTTAGTTGTACATGTTTATACAAACAAACTCTAGTCGAGTGCCTAGAGGAAAGCTGCACTATATCATTGGATAACTCAATCAACATTTATATCCATTTTCAGAGGTCCCCAACAAACGTATAAACCATCTTCCTACTGGAAAAAAAAAATTGACAAAAGAAGATGATAAAGTTTACATACAAGAAAAGTCCCTAAGGATTGATAGGTTAGGGTTACAAACAAAGGAGTGTTAAGTAAATGCATTTATGTGGGTGCAAAGAAGACATTATCATCATATGTTTTACATAAGAGTATGCGTGGGTGGAGGGGGTATGCATGTATGTGTATGGGTGGAGGGGGTATGCATTTATGTGTGTATTTACCCACTCCATTCGTGAGGGATGGATAACATGGTGGAGTATCGTAATACTATTGCTTTTTTGTGGTGTAAACCTTTATGCAGAGAGCATGTTATGAAGTACACTTCTCTGAGGAGAGCCCATCCTTAAAGTGAGCACCCGGTGATGGAATATATATATATATATATATATATATATATATATATATATATATATATATATATATATATAATTAGAGAGAGAGAGAGGCAGAGGTAGGTAAATATAGATAAATAATAACAGAATAGTTATTAGTTATTATGTGGATGTTTTGTTTATGCCACCCATTCTTATTAATATTCTGTGTACTGTCGAGCTTTAGTGTGAAAATCTATTGTGAAATCATGAGAAGAAGACATCCTGACTAAAGTATAGGTTGGATCTCTTCTTTTTGGGGGAGCCAATGGTGCAAATATATAAACTTGCTTTCTAGCATCTCCAAGGTGAAAAAAAAGTGTGCCACAAATTTGCTTTAGTTAAAAAGAAAGGACCAACATTTCAATGTACCTTAAAGCTTTCCATGAGACAATTAGAGACCGGGAATGTCTTCTAAACTAAATGGGTTTGTTCGCACTCGAGGTCAGGCATCAGGTGTGGGAATGCATCGAAGAAGTTGACACACAAGAGGAGGGAGCATGTGGGGAGCTCCAAGAAGTATATGTCAAAATTTTAGAAGAAACCTCTATAAAAAGAGTGATTTTGATCACTAAAAACCATTTTAATATCATTTCATGTGTTTGCAACTACATTTTTTTTCAACTAGAGGAGTCCTTGAGCTTGAGGAGTATTAGAAGTATCTACATATCAATTTTCATAATTTTTTGATTTCTTTTGAGCCCTCAAATAAGCCTTGGAACTAATCTTTAATTAGGTCAGACACTAGGTCTGGACAGGGCCAAAACTAGTCAAAAAACAAAAAAAAAAAAGGCTAGAAAGCTCATTTTTGGGTTAGCAAGTTAGAGAGAGAGAGAGAGCTGCTTGAAGAGTGTAATCAAGCTATTGAGAATCAAAGCTTCCATTGTTCCTATCTTTGTTATCTTGCCTTGTGTGCATGTGTGTGTGCACGCATGTATGTGCTTGTCACTCACATTTGCTTGCTACAATTGCATACGATCTTCATATCATCCTCATGTCTTCGTGGATTGACAAGTAAAGGAGATGGTGCTCATGCCTACACCAAATTTTGGTGCCGTTGGCCAGAAGCGTTGCTCGAGGATGAGCATTGTGATGGTAAGATCATAGATTTCTAATGTTGGAAGGTAAAAAATATTGATTTCTTGTTAAGTTTTTGATTTTTTTTCTCCACCTTCATCATCATCATCATCACTATCTTCATCTTCGTAGAAAATTTTCATTTTTAACTATATATTCACTATTTTCACCTCATTTCTCATTCGTGGTGAGAGAGAGAGAGAGAGAGAGAGAGAGAGAGAGAGATTGTATGTGTGTTTGTGTGTGCAAGCCTCTGTGCTTTTTGCGATTTTTTGCAGGTATGCAGCTCGCCACCACCCAATGCTCAATTTCGAAGTTCCTGCCAAAATTCTCAAAAAATCGTGACTTTTTGGAAAAAATCATGACTTTGTGGAAAATTTAATTTATTTTGGATCGCGATTGCTTTGTTCTTGCTTAAAATCACTCAAAAAAAGTCACAATTTTTTGGTTCTCTGACTCTTAAAAAATTGTGACTTTTTTATTGTCACATCAAGAGCAAAGTAAAGTGTAGAACAAGGCAAGGCGATAAGTGTGTTGCAAGCTTGGGAATGTGTATCTTGGGTATTCAAGCGTGATTAAGGGATTAGAAACTTGAGGTTGGAAGCATTCTTAACCCTTGCAGTCAATTTTTAGCTTAGGCTAAATACAACTAATGAAATTGACTAATTAGGGCTGTGATAGGTACAAATCAAATTGAAGAAAACTCTAATTTTTCAAGTTCAAGCATAGTTAGAATATTGTTACAAAAAGAACCTAAGAGAAAAGAACATAAGTTGAACGATCACACATCAAGTTGCGATATAACTCAAGCATTCGTAGCGACACAATATTGGTCAAGGTCTTTCACCCAAAAGGGAATTTAAAAAGAGTAAGTAACTGTTACAAAAAAATATAACGAGGTTGTACTTGAGAAATTTTGGACTCTTAAACAAGTCTTATGAACCTTAGATCATGAAGACATCTAGGACAGGATAGACAAAGCCTTGGATCCTCTAAAGCTAGTGTCAATCACACAGCTAGGTCGTGGGCCCAACAGTTGAGTGATTATCCCTACATGCTAAGTTCAGAAACCAACCACTCGGAGATGTCATATGGTATGGAGAGACCAATAGGTAGCTCAGGTGTAGCATACTTAGAAAAGCCAGACAGGCCCTACAAGACTCATTTGGAGTATATCAGAATCAATTAGGTGCTCGCATCTATGAGAATGGTTTGAGAAGATATGTTATCCAAATGAAAAACCCAGAGTAGCCCATTGGATTTGAACATAAAGTAGTCAAATTTGAAGATGGCTCATACATTGATAAAGAGGGAAACATTTATGCAGTCACAAACCTACCAGATATAGGACCCCTAGAAGCAAATCTATCTTAACTAGAGTGATTACCCCAAAATGGATCCCCCACAATAACAAGAGCATAGAGCTATTCTTGAACAAAGAAATGGATGATGCTTTTTGGAGATATAAACCCAATCAACACAATGAAGTTGAAGCAGTGATTGTATATGAGTTTAAAGGTCCGGATACACCAGTTAGAATATATGATTAGTTTTGCCACATTCTGTTCACAGAGTTTTTGGTGGTTATGTTTCTACAGTCACCCATTTCTATTTTCTTGAAAGTTTGGAGGAAAGTTTGATTTCTGAAGTTTGGAAATATTTGTTTGATCTTTTGAAGATCTTGGGAGGTCTCATGATGTTTCGTTGCGTACTTTGATGTTTACAATTTTGTAAACATAACATTGTGGTATCATAGCTTTTGTTTTTTTATCAGACCTTTTATAAAGCTTATTGAATTTTCTTGTTTGTTTATAACAATTCAACATGGTAGATTTGAGTGCATCGATTGAGAAGTTATCAGATGGGAGAAACTATCCCATGTGGCAATTTAGAATGGAGTCTTATCTCATGTCTAAAGGTCTTTGGGGATTGATAACAGGTACAGAAGTGAAGCTAGTATTACCAGAAGCTCCTACACAAGCGGATCGAGCAAGAGAGCAAGAATGGATCGAAAGAGACGGAAGAGTTTTGTTTATTATCTCACAAATAGTTTCAAATACTATGCTTGGACATATAAGAGGTTTGAATACTAGTAGAGAAGCCTGCGAATCTCTGGAAAGGTTATTTGCAATCACCAACCGAGCGAGGCAAACACAACTTATTGGTAAGCTGACAAGAGTAAAAAAGAAGCCACGACAATCAATGAATGACTATGTTCTTGAGGTAAAATCTCTTATTGAAGCATTATCCTCTATTAATGCATCTCCTAGTGAGGACATAAAGTTTAATAGCATGTTAAATGGCTTGAGAGAAGATGAAAGATGGAAGTCTTTCATTATGTCTATCATGACTCCAGAGAATCTACTATCCTTTGAAGATTTACAAATGCTCATGATGACTAAAGAAATCAACATAGAAGGTGGCAAATCTTATCATTCACAAAGAGGTAGTCAAGGACAAGCTCTTTATACTTCATCAAATAGATCAAGAGGTAGAGGAAATTGGAGAGGAGGACGAAGATTCAACAACAATGCAAGATGAAGAGGAAGCTTTAATGCTACTAGAGGAGGAAGAACAACACAACAAAGTCAACAGACTCAACCAAATCAGCAAGCTAACTTTACTTGCCATTATTTTGGTAAATTTGGTCATTATGCCAAGGATTGCTTCTCCAACCCAAATAGAAGAGGTGGTTTTAGAGGACGACAAAGAGGAAGAGGCCAAGATCACATGCATCAAAACAGCAACATAGTGCAAGAGGAGGCTCAGACACAGAATAAAAACATTCTTATGGCTATGCATACAGAGACACATAAGAGGAAGGTAAATAATAAAACTTGGTATGTAGATAGTGGTTGCTCAAACCACATGAGTCATAACATGAACATGTTTGTGAACTTACACAAGACAGATTCAAGAGTCACAGTTGCTACAGGAGATAGTACTGAGCATAAAGTAGTTTACATTGGTGATTGTCAACTTAATGAACATGTAACTCTTAGAGATGTTTTTTTGTTCCTACTATTACAAAAAAATTGATTTCAATTGGGCTGATGGAGGATAATGGAGTGAAGGTCGATTTTGACAATAATCAGTGGCAGGCTTATGAGAAGAAGAATGGGAATTTTGTTATAAAAGGACAAAAGGTAAACAGATTATATACTTATGAAGTTGAAGTTCTAGATTATGCAGGTTATACAATGGTTAGTTGGACTCAAGTAAGTCAATTGGATTTATGGCATAAAAGATTATGACACATCTGTGTTGGAAGGTTAAAGGATATTGCAAAGAAATCATTGGTTGAAGATTTACCACAACTACCTAAGCAAGATTTGGATTTTGTTTGTGAGGCGTGTGAGTTTGGAAAAGCAGGTACGAAGTCCTTTTTCAAAAGAAGGATTGCAAAGCAGAGGTATTTTGGACTTGATTCATACTGATGTATGGGGTCCATCTCAAGAAGAGTCCATGGCAGGTAGCAAGTACTTTGTAACATCTATTGATGACTTCTCAAACTTTACATTCATTTATTTTATGAAATACACATCTAGAGTGTTTGATATGTTCAGGAAGTTTAAATCATTGGTTGAAAAGAAAACATGTCAAAGCATAAGAAGGTTGAGATCAGATGGAGGAGGTGAGTACTCTTCTAATCAGTTTCTTGCATTTTTGGAGGAAGAAGGAATTAAAAAGGAGACTACAAATAGATACACACCTCAACAAAATGGTGTGGCCGAAAGAAGAAACATGTCTATCTTGGAGATGGGTAGGTGCATGTTAAATGAAAAGGACTTACCACTTACTTTTTGGGCTGAAGCATGCAATATGGCAGTTTATGTGATGAATAGGTTACCACCTACTCAAAGTCATGTACAAAAAGCACCTTATGAATTGTTTTATGGATCAAAACCAGATATTTCTAATTGTAGAATTTTTGGAAGCACATGTTTTGTTCATGTTCCACAACAATTAAGGTCAAAGTTGGATCCAAGGTCACAAAAAATGATTTTCATTGGTATGATAGAAGGCCAACCAGGATATAGATGTGTGAACCCAGATACGGGAGAGGTAATTGTTTCAAGAGATGTTATTTTTCATGAAGATAAATCTTGGTATAAGCATGAAGTGCAGGTAGATGAAGAAGAAACTACAAGAAGTCATGAAGAAGAGCCAAGTTATTCGAGCTCACAAAAAAGTCAAAATTTACTCATGAGGAGATAACTCCCCCCAATCAAAAGTTGAAGAAAATTCTTGATTTGATTTCAAAGGAAATTGAGTCACAGGAAGAAGAAAGTGAAGGTTCTACGTCAAGAAGAACTCAAACTCGAAGGCAAGAAAAGCATGGTAGGACAAGAAGCCAATCAAGGTATCCAATAAGAGAAAGAAGGCAACCGCAAAGATTTTCTCATGAAGCTTATATGGCAAAACTTCTTGAGGAGTAGGAACCAAAAACTTTTAAAGAAGTGTTAAACGCGCGTTGCCGTCACAGGCACGCTTAAACTCTTTCGGGTTCTTGGGAGTGGTAGGGGTCTGCTAATCAGAGGCCCTATAACTTGATTTTCCCAATTAACTCATTAACGTCGCAGTACACTAATATTCAAAGTACTCTGTTAATACGAATTACTATCAATACTCTGGTTCGTTCTCTTACAGACTTACTGTTCGTACTCTGGTTACTACTTTCTCAGTACACAGCACCAAAGTTAAATATTACCGTAACACAGACTTCATTACCGTAACTTAATGGAACTAGACTAACCGCAAGTTAATGTAATCAAAACAAAGACGAAAAAGACAGTACTACTCAGATTTCTCAAACACAACACCGCGGTAATTCTACAGAATGTAATCGCCCAGACAGATAGTCTGGCGATCCTCCTGGTCGTCACCGGAGCGTCCTTTCATTGCTTTATAAGTAGTTACAACTCTTTGCAACGACCTTTCGGTTCGTGCAGAATATGAAACCTTTCAATTCATGCAGGATATGAAAATACAGGAATTATGAAAATACAAAGTGCCAATCCGGCGGCTTACACTGGCACACATGGTGGACTTGAACCCGGAATGGAATAAAATCTAGGGCTCATCTACTATACCCTGTAGATACATGGTTCTAGCTAATTTAAATGTTCTGGCAATTTTCTGCTTCAGGCTATCCAATATTTTCTTTAAAGTGTCTGGTCGACTAACTGGGCCTCAGTACGAACAGAACTTGCAGTAATTACTTGACTCATCAAAATTTCAGCTTGCATCTGCAAAAATGCCTCTTGTAAGTAAAAATCGTTTGCTAGGGCTGCATCACGGCTCACTTTCATGTCTTGAATTTGTTTATCTATTCTGGATAATCGTTCTGCTTGAATACCTAACTATGTCTCTCTCCTTTCCAATTCCTGAGCCTGATATTGAATTGTCTGGTAATATGCATCTCTTTCTTTTCTGATCCCTGTTATCTCCTTCTGCAATTGATTGGTTGAATTCATCTGAGCTTTAAGAGCAGAATTGGCTTCAAACAAGTTGGCATTTGCTCTCTTGAGTTCTTCATTAGTTCGCTTAGCTAAATCTGCCATTTCCTGTCCTCGCTGTACAACTTCATCTAGTTGAACTCGCGTTTCTTCCAATAAAATCCCAAGCGCTATACGAGCATCTTCTTTATCCTGGATGAACTATTTTAACTGAAGAATTTCTGCATCAGCAGCACTTAATAACTCATCTTTGTCTCTTAGTTCAGCCAACGCAACATCTCTTTGGCTGATCAATGATTCCTGTTCGGCAAGTTTAGCCTGAAGTTGTTGAATCTGTACGTGCAGAGCATGATTTTCTGCCTTTACTACATCTACTTCTTCCTGGAGTGGAGTAATATCTGCTTCAAGGACATCGACTTTGTGTTGTAATTCATGTCGGATATTATCAGTAACCTCCTTCATCTGCACTGGTAATTGCTACGACAAATGGATCAGCATACGTCCCATCGATTCTAATTCTATAAACACAGGTATCAGAGGAAAAAGAGGAGGGAGTGGTTGGGATGATGAGGCTGACAAGAGGTGATGAGAAGAGGGTGGAGAATAATTAGGGGAAGAAGAAGAAGTAGCAGGTTCTTCAGGAACAATGGGTGAAACAGGGTTAATGGGCTTAATCGGAGGCAGTGGTGGAGGAGTAGTCATAAGAGTGTTGGGTAACAACACTATTCTAGCAGGTTGCTGCGTAGTCACTTCAGTCCGGTCTATTACCACATCGACCAAGGTAATTATTTCTTTTATTACCTCTGCAACAATGACTTGCACATCTTCTGGAATCGAGTGCTGAGAGTCTCCCCGAGAAGAGGTTTCTTTTGAATCAGCAGTGGACGCACTGTGCTCTTGTTGCCGGATGGGAGAAGACTGAGTAGACGAATCAAGGTGAATTGAGGTGGCAGTGTCGTGGAAAATTTCTTCTTCATTTCTTTCTTCTTCATTTCCAGTGGCGGAACCTTGCACTTGACTCTCCGAAGGACTTATCCGTTGGCGTTTACGGCGAAGAAGCTGGAAGAGATCTTCATCATCCTCTTCGGTATCTTCGAGTACTTGGGCAAATTCTTCATGGTATAAGATTGGAGCGTTTGGAGGCGGTTGCGCTGATTAGAGGGCCGGAAACAAAAATGTAAGAATATGCGGAAGACGAGAACGCGGTAGATCTCGTTTACTAACATGCTTAATGACCGTAACGCATTCACGGTGAATGCGCCGAAAATAATAGGAAGCAAAATTAAGAGGCTCCCAAGAAGCCATGTCAATCATTGAGTAGAACGGGTGTGAAATCCCGTAAGTGCGTTTCTGCAGGTTTAGTATGGCAACCAAAAATTGCAAGGCTGTTCGTTAAGGGTCAGGGCGACACAAGATAGCGTACTCATTTGACGAGTACCATGTAATTGGCCAACTCTGTTCTGTAGCAGGAGTGGCGGCAATTGCAGCAATAATTTGCGCGTAATATGGGTGACACTCTACTGAATGCCAAGGCAATTCAGCGAAGTTTGACAAACCTCAGATACGCAAGAACTCACTCACGTCATGAGGGAGTCCATCACGGAAGGCAGCGAAATTAGCCAACGCTTCCATGATGTGTACGCAAAAGCACAAGGTCACGAATACATAGTAATCACAGAAAATACAGAACACACAAAGCACACAGACACAATAGCGATTAACAACAAAAAGAAGAAGATTAAGTAGATACTCGGCAACGGGAGGCGATCGAAAACCTTAATCATCGTGCGGTGTTGAGATGATAACCTTCATAACTATGGCGTGCATGCATGTGCAGATCGATAATGCAGGGTGGCTGTTGATCATAATTATATATCAAAACGAGGATAATTACAGGCTTATTCAACTAACACGCAAAAAATAAAAAGAAAGTAAATAACACGTGGAAAAACGAAGAACACGTCAGCGAGAATCAGGTGCTTGATGATACGGTCGCAACTTTGAACCATTGATCACTTTAGGAAGAGGAATTCCAGTCAAAGTAGTCAACCAAAAAGTAGCTGGGCCCACTTGTTCACTAATCCGGTAAGGAGCAAACCACCGAATTTGAATTTTCCAGCCGCACGATTTGATTTAGCATTATAAAATAACACAAGCTGTCCCACCGAAAAAACTGGAGTTTTGAGATATCTATCATGGGTACGAGCTTGCCGCAACTGAACTTCTTGAAGAACTAGTAAACTCTCCCAGCGATGTTCATCCAAGTTTCTGAGTGCTTCCAATCGAAATGGTAAAGATTCTTCAGGTAACAGTTTTTGAGTGATAGCCACGCGTAGACTGGGCACTACAATTTCCATTGGGGCTATTGCTTCCAGTCCATAGGCAAGCTTAAAAGGAGTCAGTCCGGTTGCTACTTTATATGTGGTTCGGTATGCCCATAATACTGCAGGTAGTAACTGATCCCATCTTTCTGGTGAGTCCACAACCAATTTGCGTAGCATACTTAACAAGGTCTTATTAGTGCTTTCCGCCAATCCATTGGCACGAGGATAGTACGGTGAACTGAATCTATGCAGAATTTGAAAAGAGTGCGTTAATACACGCATTAAATTGTTGACAAAGTGTGTTCCTTGATCTGTCACAAGTTCCAGAGGTAATCCATAACGCGGGAAAACATCCTTCATCAGGCATTTTGCTACCGAAACAGCTGTTGCGGACCATAAGGCCCAAGCTTCTGCCCATCTGGTAGCATAATCTGTGCAGGTCAGAATGTAGCGATGGTTGCTAAGGATTGCTGGAGGTGAGATTGGTCCAATAAAATCAAGACCCCATTTTTGAAAAGGTTCCAAAGGTAATACAGGTTGTAGAGGGAAGAAGTGGCATTGTAAAGGCTGCCCAGATCACTGACAAGTGTCACACTGCTGCACAAACTGAGTCACATCTTTGTACATAGTAGGCCACTAGAGCCCACTTTGCAGAATTTTTCGGTGCGTTAAATGTGCTGCAAAATGCCCACCGGAAGGTATTGAATGTGCCATAGCAATAACCGATTTTACTTCATGTGGAGGAATACAACAAGCAAGACACCAGTATGATCCATGTAGTACAACTGTCCGGCAATCAAGCGGAATTTGCGGCTGTAAACTGCAATTTTCTGCCTCATCGCAGGAGAAGTTTGAGGGGGAAGACATCCATCAGTAAGAAAGGTTAATAACTGATCATAGTAGGTAGGTGTCACAGGAGGTTCTGCAGATTCGTCACTAGTTGGTTCGGTAATGTAAATTGCTGGTGTGGTGTCATCAACGCCCACCGGAGCTTCACCGGAATCCAATCAAGAGTGGAAATCTGCTAATGCATGTGCAGTGCCAGGTCGATGAATCACTTCATAATCGAACTCTTGTAACAATAGAACCCAATGCGCTAAGCGACCACCTAAATGCTGCTGTCAGACCAGATACACCAGCGAAGCATGATCTACATGAAAGGTGAATTTTCGGCCTAACAAATAATGCCGGAATTTCTTTACAGAGTACACTAAACCGAGACATTCTCTTTCAGTCACTGAATAATTCCTTTCAGCAAGAGCGAGGCGACGACTTGCATAGTAGACAGGCCGAAACCACTTATCACTTTGTTGCATTAAAGCACTTCCAATTGCTATGTCTGAGGCATCGATGAAGACGTGGAACGGGCGTTCCCAATCCGGGGTTTGCAAAATTGGGGCCTGAGTCAATAATTCTTTTAAACGATCAAAGGCAGTTTGACATTCTGGAGTCCATTCAAACTGTCGTGGAGTGCTTGTCATGAGTCGATTAAGTGGTGTGGCAAGATGAGCTAACCACCGTAAATGGCGACCATGCCACCGGATTTGAGCTAGGAAGCGCATTACTTCTTTCGGTGTGGTAGGTACAGGTGCTTCCAACACAGCTACAACTTTATCTGGATCAACTTGTATGCCTTGTGCAGAGATAATATGGCCAAGGAGTTTACCACAAGAAACCGCAAAGATAGATTTGGTCGGGTTCAAGCAAAGTTGGTATTCATGGCATTTCTCAAAACAACACCGTAAATGAAACAGGTGTGCCACAATCTTACCGAATAAAGAAAAATCATCTAAGTATACTTGCATAAAAGAAGTGAGGTAAGGTGAAAAGATTTCCTGCATACATAGCTGAAATGTGCTTGGAGCATTCCTTAAACCAAACCACATGACTATACAAGCGTACACATCCCAATTCATAATAAAGGCTATTTTCGGTATATCTTGCTCATCCATTCGGACCTGATTATAACCACTGTAACCATCCAAAAAGGATTACATCTCATGTCCAGCCACTCTGTCTAACATTGTGTCGAGAAAGGGGAGAGGAAATGGATTAGGTATCGTAGCCGCATTCAATTTCCGGTAATCCACACAGATTCAGAGCTGCTTGTTTTTCTTTGGGACAATCACAATCGAGGAGACCCATTCAGTGTGCTCAATGGGTAAAACGAATCCTACCTTTAATAGGCGATCGAGTTCTACTTTGACTTGTGCTGCATAGTTGGGATTCATTCGGTAACTGGGTTGTTTAATTGGCTTTGCTTCTGGTTTAAGCACGAATCGATGTTGATAGATCCGAGGATCCAGACCCTTCATATCGCGGTAATCCCAGGCAAAAACATCAAAAAACTCACGCAAGAGTCTGATCAAACCTTCTTGAAATTTCTCAGACAATCCAACCTTCATCTTAACATGACGCGGGTTACTTTCATTACCAATTGTAGGTGACTAACTTGTCTTTAGGGACATAGAATTGACGAGGTTTTACCGGATCGTCAGCTGACTGTAGAAGGTGATGAAGAGTGGCTTTATCCATAGCATCAGTATCATCTATATCTGCCTCTCCGGTCACGGGAACAACTGTACATGCTGCCGGACTCCAGGTGTCCACTGCTGATTGCAGGTCTATAGTACCTAAAGAAATCAGATCTTCATTGTGTTTCAGAAATGCTTCTTCTTCATCGTCAGATAAGCCATCCAACATGTGGACCGGCTCTGCTACATATGGCCTGGCATGGAGTTCGCAGGGCTGATTGGCATCAAGTTTGACAACATATTTACGGTGATTATCTTTAAAAGTCAGTTCCTGTGTTGACCAACCCTGTATAACCTTAGCGTGTTTCAACCATGGTCGACCGAAAAGGAGATTGTAATCAAGGCTAGATTCTGGTAATTCTAAGACTATGAAAGTCATCTTAAACGTGGTACCCTGCAAAGTAATGGGGATATTCCTCACGAGTCCCACTGGATGAACTCGGGATTGATCGGCCATTCTGACAAAGAATTGAACAGGCTCAATTTGGGTCCACCCTAACTTCTTGTAGAGAGCTGCAATTGCTATATTCACACCGGAACTAGCACTTGCGTAATCTTGTGATTTTTATGCCAGACCGTGATTAAGGGAACATAATGATCCACTGTAGAATCTGTTTCCAGTTGGACTGTTGCAGTCACCGGAGTACTGGGAGATATGGGACTAACCTGTTGTTGAAACTACTGCCTAACTCCTGGTACTAAAGCGAGGAGCTGTCCCAAGAGGAGTGTAATTGAGGCTTTAGAGAGAATATCCCATACTTGCTTTGTTTGAATTGTACTCTTCCCCGATTCTGATGATGATGATGCTTCTCCTATTACTGGGGTACAATCTTGTTCTTGTGATCCCACCTTTGGCAAGGGAACCTGTGTCACCGGAACTGGATCAGGAAATATCGTAGGCTCTTTGGTGGTCCATAGGCTAGCTTTGTTATACATTCTCTGTTGTTCACGGATGCCAGGTTCAAACACTTCCGCTGCTGGTTGCAACTGCTTACCAGATCTTGTCTGGACCACTACTGCTTGAGTTTCCACTAGTGAAATATAGACCATGTTGGTCATCGGGTTTTGACGTTCTTTCTTTCTTTGATCATATTCGGCTACATCCTTGCAGAATCTTCGGATGTGACCAAGTTCACTGCAAAAATGACATCGAGGTGGTGGTAAGGAAGTACCTTCCAGTGATGTACCTGTCTGCCAACGATTTGCATTGAAGTTGGTATTCCGCTGTCCCTGATAATTCCTATATCCTTGTGGCTGATTGTTTTGCATCTGCGGTGGCACATAATGAGTGGCTAGCTGCCTTGGTTCCTGTATGATGGCGTTCACAGCTGCTTGTCCCTGCACTCTGGCGTTATACGCACAATTTTCTGTTGAGTGACCATTGAGATTGCATATGGCGCAATACATATGGTTAAGGGCACAGGTAGTATTGGTATGACCAGGATTTTTGCACTTAGTGCAGTACATCTGTTTAGCCAGATCTTCCGCAACATTTTTACTGGCTTTCAGCCACTCCAAGTCTTCGGTGAATCCTCCAACCTCATGCTCGAGTTGCAGGGCCATCGCAATAACCGCATCCAGTGTCATAGCTCCCACACAACAGATGATCATAATTTGTCTTAATTGTGGGGTTAACCCGTTAATAAACCACTGAGTTATCACATCATCCGGCAGGTTGGCATGTGCCGGCGGTAGTTGTCTTAAATGAGTTCTAAATAATGTGGCATATTCCTGCACAGTTTGGTGCAGCTTCTGTTTATTGTTCTGCAAGTAATCGAAGATTTCGGCACGGTTCTTCTTCAACCGGAACCTCTGTAAAAAAGCATCCCTTACCGCCTCATAGGTGCCGAAATGGTTGATATCATACTCTGTTAACCACCTCGCTGCTTCATTGACTAATGTAGACTAGAATACGATGGCCTTGTATGCCGGATCGAGTGGATGGTTTAGCACTGCATAACTTATTTCAAAGGTGCGTACATGGGCATCAGGATCGTCACCTGGGATTCCACCGAACTTGGTGTATGTTACCCCTGTTGGGACCGGTCGAGGTGGAAGTGGCTGTTGTTGTTGTTGTTGTTGTTGTTGTTGTTGTTGTCCACTCATGGTGCTAGTAGCATTACTGTTGTTGTCTCCTGAGTTTTGAGGAGGTGTTTCTGGTCCTTCGGAGTCTGTATGGTTAGGCTACTCACCTTCCGATTCGAAAATAGCGCTCAACCTCTTTCGGATCTCCAATTCGAATAGCCTATCCTCTTCTTTGGTATCAAATGTAGGCAAGCTTACCCCGAACAGTGGTGTCTGGAATGAAGATTCACCAGGAAATATCACACTGTCACCGGAAAATTGTAAATTCCCTACAACTGGGACCGAAGTGTCACCGGAATTTGTCGAAATTTCCCCAAAACAGGGTATTCTTTCACCTTCAATAATCTCTCTGTGCAAGACACCTCTATCCTCAGAAGAATTCAAATTCTGACCAGACAGCGTCGGGTCAACTGCACACTGCGTCCCTGTAGACTCCAAAGTTATTGTATCTTCTGCAGACTACACTGAAATCACACCGGAATCTACCAGAATTGTAGTATGTTCCACCTGAATGCTACCGGAATCACTGCTACCGTGCTTCGCTTCTTCGACGACCGGGCTTAACCGATCTGTGCTTCTGCCTCCTGGGGTTGTCCCTAACAAATTTGGTACCACCCAAGGCTGTCGGTCTCTCCTGTACTTCGGATACGACTCGTCGGACCGAGTAACCGGCATATATCACCTTTGCAACACTTGCGTACTGCTTCTCCTTACTGTTGATTCACAATCCGTGGCCACCTTCCCACAATCAATTTGCAACACTCTGTTGCCACATTCCCACAATCAATTTGCAACACTCTATTGCCACATTCCCACAGACGGCGCCAGTGTTAAACGCGCGTTGCCGTCACAAGCATGCTTAAACTCTTTCGGGTTCTTGGGAGTGGTAGGGGTCTGTTAATCAGAGGCCCTATAACTTGATTTTCCCAATTAACTCACTAACGTTGCAGTATACTAATATTCAAAGTACTCTGTTAATACGAATTACTATCAATACTCTGGTTCGTTCTCTTACAGACTTACTGTTCGTACTCTGGTTACTACTTTCTCAGTACACAGCACCAATGTTAAATATTACCGTAACACATACTTCATTACCATAACTTAATGGAACTGGACTAACCGCAAGTTAATGTAATCAAAACAAAGACGAAAAAGACAGTACTACTCAGATTTCTCAAACACAATACCGCGGTAACTCTATAGAACGTAATCGCCCAGACAGACAGTCTGGCGATCCTCTTGGTCATCACCGGAGCGTCCTTTCATTGCTTTATAAGTAGTTAAACTCTTTGCAACGACCTTTCGGTTCGTGCAGAATATGAAACCTTTCAATTCATGCGGGATATGAAAATACAGGAATTATGAAAATACAAAGTGCCAATCCGGCGGCTTACAGAAGCATCAAAGGTAAAGAAATGGGTTAAAGCAATGTATGCAGAAATGATAGCTTTGTATGAGAACAATACATGGAGTTTAGTTCCAAGGCAACCTAACATGAAGGTAACCGGTAACAAATGGGTGTACATGATAAAAAGAAACAATGATGGTTCTGTAAGTAGATATAAAGCAAGGCTTGTTTGCAAAGGTTATGCACAGAGTTATGGCATCAATTATGAGGAGTCATTTTATCCTGTTGTCAAGATATCAACAATAAGGACATTAATAAGTGTAACTGCAAGCAACGTATGGAATCTTTATCAATTAGACATAAAAAATGCATTTCTCAATGGTGATTTAAAAGAAGATGTGTACATGGAGCAACCAGCAGGATATGAAGATCCCAAGAAGCCTACGCATGTATGTAAACTCTTGAAAGCATTGTATGGTCGTAAGCAGGCTCCAAGGGCTTGGAATTTTAGATTGGTAAAGTTTCTTGAAAAGCAGGGATACAAGTGTTCAAATGCAGATACTTCTTTGTATGTTAAGGTTGAAGGATCGTCGATTGTTTATATCTCAATCTATGTGGATGACTTGATAATAACAGGAAACAATGAAGGTGAGATGGCCAGGATCAAAGCAGAGCTTGGATCTTAATTTAAAATTTTAGATTTAGGAGAACTGACGTACATTCTTGGAATCGAAGTTATGAAGAAGGACAATGGTGTATATCTTCTACAAAGGAAGTATATTTCAGATTTGTTAAAGAAATATGGCATGGAACATTGCAAGAGTATGAGTAATCCAATGGACCCCAATGTGAAGTACAGTGCTGAAGATGGTGAACCTTTAGAAGATCCACTTATCTACAATTCTTTGATTGGTTCTCTTATATATGCAACTTTAACAAGGCCGGATATTACATTTAGCGTAAGTACATTGTCCCAATTCATGAACAAACCCACCAATGTACATATGCAAGCAGCTAAAAGGGTCTTGATATATTTGAAGGGTACATTAAATGAAAGTTTGGGCTATAAATATCATAAAGTTATGGATTTGAAAGCATATAGTGATGCAGATTGGGCTGGAAATAAGGATGACAGGAGTACAGGTGGATATCTGATATTTGCAGGTAAATAATTTGGTTTCATGGAGTTCTAAAAAACAACCTACAGTAGCACTTTCAAGCACAAAAGCTGAATATAGAATCCTTACAACTGCAACATGTGAGATTATGTAGTATTTGAAGCTTTATGAAGATATGAATCTATCTACAGCACGTCCACTACTCTTTGGAGATAATGTAAGTTCATTATAGCTCGCGTCTAATCCAGTGTACCATGCAAGAACAAAACACATTGAAGTACACTATCACTATATCCGAGAGAAGGTGGTGAATGAAGATATTGATATTCAACATGTTGGAACTAAAGATCAATTAGTAGACATACTCACAAAAGCAGTGGATGCTCAGAAGCTCAAGCGAATCAAAGTCTACTTTGAGTCAAAGCTTTGGATTTAGAGCTTGAGGGGGGCAATGTTACATAAGAACAAGCTCTAAAGTATTATTTTTTAGGCTTATGAATATTATTAGTTATGATAAATAATATGTGGAGGCTCTCATATCTCCAAATTTAGAGTAAAAGTAGCTAAAAGTAGATAAAAGTAAGAAGGAAAGGAGAGGTGTCTATTTTTAGACAAGGAAGGTGCTTATGTTGAAAACCTCTCAATAAAAAGAGTGGTTCTCTTAGTGTAGGTGGCCAAATTGAGTGATTCTTATTGCAATGTGAAGCTTAAGTCTTGTACTATATAAATACATCAGTTTTTCTACAAATTTTAATGAGAAACCCCATGTAAGTAGACGTCTTTTTAGATCTTCTTTCTTGTGTCTATCGAGTGTCTCATCAGGGACATACCTCTCTTCAAACTTTCATATCTCAGTTGCTATGAGGTCTTTTTGAGTGATTTCACTTGGAGGAGTTTCCTTAGCTCTCATACTTTCTATTTATATCAAAATGTTGCATAGATTGTTGAGTTTTCTTGCTGTTGTATATCAGTTTTCAATTTAGACAGTTAGTCATACCTTGCTATTGCAAGCCTCCGCATACCTTGACTTCAAACTATTCCTTTGGGAGCTATACTCCAACTTTTTTGACGTTTTTTGTTTCTAAAGCATGATAATCAGAGTCTAATTTCAGAATCCATGATTATTTTTGAAAAACTCTACTCAGAAAGTTTTTGGTTGTTATGTTTCTAAAGTCACCCATTTCTCTTTTCTTGAAATTTTGGAGGAAAGTTTGATTTCTGAAGTTTGGAAATATTTGTTTGATCTTTTGAAGATCTTGGTAGGTCTCATCATGTTTCATTGTGTACTTTGATGTTTACAAGTTTGTAAACATAACATGAGGCACTACCTATGGAACCAAATTGGGAGCCAGAATACTTCAACATCATGTATACAAATCCTAAACCCAGGCCCCAATTGAGACAAATGAGACAATAAGCCCCTAGAGGACCATGTTTTAGATGTTAGGGTGACCATTTCATTCGTGAATGTCCTCGCCCACCGGCTCTATGACAAAGACAAACGATTACAATCCAAGGCTTTTGTCTTGAGTGCGGCAAGGAAAATCTCTTGAGAGATTGTCCAAGGAACCCCTCTAGTGAGCCCAAGGTTACACCCATTGATGTGGTAGGCTTAGTGGTGGATTCAAGTTCAAGTAGCATTAATGTGGCTCCTATACATGCATTCACTAGGGCACAAGCCTTAAAATAGGCTAAACCAACTGAACAATCAAAGTCAAGTGAATCACAAGGGCCTAGTAAAAGGAAAACAAGAACATGGAAGGATACTAGGGAGAAGGACAATTTTAATTGGGCTAGAAAGATATCCAAACTAGAAGAAAGCTTGAGAGATGCAAAAATAAAAATAGTAGACATTGCATCTCAAAACCCCTCGCATGCCAAAAATCCATCTAGTCAACTTCATCCGACCCCACCACTCATTGTGAATAAACCACAACCAGGATCTCTTCTCGTAGATCCAAACCCAGAAGGCTTGGACATGATGTTCAAGGCCTATCAAGCTCAACTTCAAACAGGGGCAACACTTGCAAACCTAGACAAGAGTTACCCTAGATCAGATTTAGAGATTGAACGGACAAAATTTTGCATGAAAATGGTAGAAATAGCTGAGGCTATGCTCAAGGCCAATCAATTGTTCAATCAGATAAATTCTATCAAACCAAGTTTGCATTTCTAAGTCTTACTAGAAAGATTAGAGCACTTGGAAAACAAGCCATAGGTTTCTTTACCTTTACAGGCTCAACCAATTGCGAAAAGAGAAAGCTCACCACCATCGAAAGTTTATGTTCATGATTCCATGGATATTGGAATAGCTCTTTCAATTGAACAATACTCTCAAGGGTTCTTGTGGGAAATACAAGAAGATAAATGGGTCAAGGAGAAGGGTAATCCCCCTCATATTCTTGAAATTGATAATCTTCATGATCAATTTCCATCGACTTACAAAGACCAAGACATTCCATCTATTTACGAAGACCAAGCAGAGCAACAAGAAGAAGAAAGATTAGATTTTGAACCTAATTCTTTACAAGAATTTCCACAACTCAGAGGCCCATGGGAATCTGAATCTCTTCAGATCAGAGCTTCCACAATACTGATAAGAAGTGAAGACTTAGTGGTTCCAAGAAACATGGAAGTCACAAAGAACACTAAGGTGCAATGTGATCTCACCTTAGAAGAGTTGATCAAAGTTAAATCTAAGCTATGGAAACATATGGCGAATAAAGTTCCAGAACTTGGTTCCAATATGTCAAAAGTAGGCTCTAAGCTAAAAGCCCCAGAGATACCTTTAGACAAAATAGGAGACATGAGTGAAGGTGAAGAAGGTAATATGCATCTTCCAATCACGTACCAAGGTTATGCAACCAAAGCCATCTTAGATTCAGGTGCAATGGGGCAAACCCGCATTAAGACCAACTAGAATGAAGCTTCAAATGGCTGAGGGCCATGTTGAAAGACCTCAAGGATTGCTAGAAGGGATAATTCTAACCACTTGTGGTGTAGAGTTTGAACAAATCTATATGTGAATTTGGAAAAATAGTGTTTGCGAAATGATCCTAGAAAGATCCTTTCTACAGCAACTGCAAATAGTACAAGATTGGGGAACCAAATCCTTGTAGTTGCACCACTTAGGGGTCATAACCAAGGTCAACCTAAAGGGTTATACCGTCAAAGATGTACCACCCATACAGTGGAATCCTATTCACAAGGTGCAAGATGATTCAATCTCTGTGCATTCTGTAAGTTCTTCTGATCCATCTTGGATGCATGAAGATACTCACTTGTGGATGTGCAAGCTTGCAGCAGAAGAGGAAAGATGCCTAAAAGCGAGAGAAGAAGCAACTTGTCAAGGAGCCAAACTGCTTAGGCCAACCTACACACTGATGATCTTTCTAGATGAGGAATTTGAGCCTCATGGTTGGGTAGAAATCTTAGCCACCATGGACATAATTGTCAATGAGGAACCCTGGATGCCTCATTGAGATGAGGAGGGTTATGATATCTCTTTGTTCATGTGTGAACCCTTCCTAGATGAGTGTGACTCTAATGAGTTCATAGAAGAAGAAGAAGAGGACAATGACGATCTAGAGTCCGTTGTGATTGATAGTTGCTTCGACTAAGAGGAGCACTATCTAGAAAATATGGGAATATTTACCCAAAAAGAGGAAGAACCTCTCATAAGGATTAAAACTATAAATTCAAGGGATGAAAGTGAAGGTAGTCAAAAGAAAAAGAAAAGAACAAGTAGAGAAGGAATTGTTCGAAGTACTAGAAAATTTCAAGAAACATGAAGTTGAAGATCAAAAAATTTTGGTACGAATGCCTGAGAGAGAGGCCATCACAGGAGAAGTGTATGATCATAAAGAAAAGACCAAAAAAATTATAGTAACCATTGAAGAGAATGAAGAGTGATGTATGTACATAGGAGAAGACCTAAGTGCAGGAGAAGAAGTAGAGCTTGCAGTTTTATCAAAGAAATATAGGGATGTGTTTGCATGGACCTATAGAAACCTGAAGGGAGTAGATTCGAAAATATGCTCTCATACAATCCCCATGATGGCTAATACCAAGCCCACCAAAAAAATTCATACATATATAATGACACTTATGGAACCAAAATAAAAGAAGAAATTGATAGATTGATTGAAGCCAAATTTATCTATGAGATTAAGCATATTGAATGGGTGTCCCCCATTGTAGTGGTCCCCAAGAAGAACGAAAAGTTGTGGGTGTGTATTAACTTTAAAAATGTTGATGCCACTACAGTCAGACATAGCTATCTGCTTCCAATCAAATAAACATTTACTGGAGCATGTTGCACGCAAGGACGTTTATAGCTTCCTTGATGGATTTTTAGGTTACAACCAAGTAGTCATGGCCCCAAAATATCAACACAAAATGGCCTTCACTACAAAGTGGGGAATCTTTGCATTTTGTGTGATGCCATTTGGGCTCACTAATGCACTACAACATTCCAAAGGCTCATGTGTCATGCCTTCAAAGAGTTCTTGCAAAAGAGCTTAGAAGTATATGTGGATGATTTATCTGCTCATTCCCAAGAAAGAAGACATCACATCGAAAATGATGGAATTTAATCCTTCAGATTTTGCACACTAGAAGTGAAATAAACCCAATATCTAGGTCCCTTCATACACCTTTTCTACTACCCTACAACAAAACTCTAGTTCACCTACCTCACACTGCTCCAAATCACCTAAAATTTTAGCCACACTTAGTATGATTCATAAGCTTTCCAACAAGCTATAGAAAACCTCAAATGGATTTGCTTAGCCAGCCAATAACTTTGTACAATACAGACTAGAATATGTAAAAATTAGGCTTATAGAGATACACCAATTTCTCTATGCATAAAATTGATTCCAAGAAGCCCTCTTAGGCAAAGTAAGATACATATATAAGCTATAGAATGCACTTTAAAATCTCTTGAATTGGATATGTACACAAGAGTTACAACTAAAGCAGAATATGTTTATATCTATAAGAGACTAGAGGGGGTGTGGGCTTGATAGCTCCTCCTTTCTCCTCCTTTGTGCATGTAATACCTTCCTTTGCACTTTTCCTCACTTGGAAACCTCCATTTTTAGCTCCATGTGCATTGGATGACTCTCTCCTTGAGCCTCCTTGAGTATATGTCTCTTGCTCTTTAATGACCTACAAGACTTCCATGCATTTGATGTCTCTTCACCTCCTTTTATAGCTTTTGGATGCCTCTCCCAAATTTCCCAACACTTTAGTGCCTCACCTCACCTTGAGATTGCCCTAAGTGATCTAAGTCATGAATTTTTGTGCTCATTAAGGTTTTTGGATCCCTTTGTCCACCTAAAGCTTGCATAGTTCACACTTTCAACACTCCCACTCAAGCTTAAGGTGGTAATGTCCATATCAAGCAAGCTCATAGCCTTGGAAAACTTTGTTAACTTGGTCACATCCAAGTTTTTAGTGAAAATATCTGCAACTTGGTCCTTTGTAGCTACAAAATGAACATTAATGTCCCCACTTGCAACCTTTTCCCTTACATAATGGTAATGCACCTCAATGTGCTTCCTACTTGCATGATACATGGGATTGTACACGAAGCTTAGATTTCTTCTCAAGTATATTTCCAAGAAAAGGATTCGATCATTAAGCCTTATTGATGGTTAGGAAAATAAGGCAATGATTTATTCATCTTAACATTATTGTCCACTGGTTCAATCTTCAAACTATGCAATCATAGTGGATTATCACAATATGTTTAAAGTATAGTAATATCAAAAGATTGACCAATGACAATAATTTTTTGTTTCAAACTTAGGAACAATAATATATATCACATAAATGCAAGCAAGTCAAACTTTCATAATGGAATGGGAAACCATATCCTAAATGTGATATTCATCCTTTAGTTTGATACTCAGGAAATAAACACAAATGAAGTAATAAAGCTTCTGAATATTGTCTGAAAGTCTAGAATTCCTTTCAAATATCCTTCTAGCAACACAAAAGATTCTAGGATGAATCATTTGCTCATGTTATTGATTTCTTAGAATGAATCTCAAATATTAGAAGAATAAGTTGCTCCCTAGTAATGAGCATGGAATTCTTCAAGGTCATTAGACAGCAAGTAGTTCCTAAGAAGTCTCAAACCACCGGTAGTGGTACTTAAAGTCTACTGGTTGATATCACCAAAAGGTGTATCAATATTGATAAGATTCTTAGTTTTTGAATCTAAAAGTCATTAGCACATGCTTGGACTTGAGTTGAGGAAAAGAACTCTAAAATCCCATGGCTAAGCAAAGAAGCTTTCGATAGTTCAAGAGATCTTAATGATAAACACTAAAGTCTTTATTCTTTTGAAGAGGTCAACAATACTTGATCAAGCTTGGCAATGTTTGTCTAATAACTTGTGATTAGAACTACTCCATAGATTTCGCATGTATTGGCAAACTCCTTTTGGGAATTTTTCACTCCAATTCCATTTATCCAATGGAAAGTGTGAAAAGGATAAGCTACTTCAAGTCTAAATAGTGTAAAAAAGTTCCAAGTATGTATTCTGCAACCGTGATAATGATAAATAAGTCTCTAGCTATAAAACATAAAGTTTACCTATCCTTAAAGGGATTTCAATGAAATCCAAAAGTATGAGTAGATGCTTAGACTTAAGTAGTAGAGAAATTCCTATGAAGTCCTCAAGGTAGCTACTTGAAGCTTTGGTAAGAAAGGATCTAAAGATAAAAAGTGAAAATCTCTTGTCCCTACAAATTTTTCAAGTATAACCAATTGAACTTGAATTTGAGAAATTCAAGAACTTGGAATTATAAATGGTTTTTCTTTTGCAAAAACCGAAAAAGAAGGATGGGTGTTCTATCCAAAGGTTTTCAAGTTTCCAAGAAAAAAGCATGAGATCATGAAATGATTGTGTGAAGGAATCAAAACTTAGAATCTCAAGTTAGAGGTTAATTCTAAAGTTCAAAATTTTTTTAAAGATATGAAGTGAGAAGGTATTCTATAAAGATATATTTAGACTTTAGGGCAAGTACTACACACACATCAATGTGAATATAAAATAGGGTTGTATGGGACACCAAAGTTTATGCTCATATTGATGTAGGAAAGATGGTATGGGATGTCGGACTGTGGGAGGATAATTATCTTTTAGTCCTAGAACAAAATATTGAAGTTAGATTTGATCCTCAAGGAAATTAAAACCTCAAAGGAGAAGGTTAAATTCATGGAGGATAAAAGCATGATCTCAACATACTTCAAGATCAAGTAAGTAAGAAGATACAAAGTAAGTAACTTAAAAGATCTTTTGTTCAAATAAGGCAAAGACTTGTTCTTATTTGAATTATGGAACACTTCAAGATAAAGTATTGTTGATTCAAAAATATTTGATAAATCTATGAAGAAGTAGGACTTTGACTTTGAACTTATCCTTTCAACTAAGGAATAGACTGACTAAGTCAAGCACCAAGTTCCTAGTGTAACTCGATAAATTCAATCATTTAACTTAAAGCAATGCACAAAAATTGCATTCCCAGAAACCAGTCATAAAGATTGAATATAGGCATGCACTTAGTCTCAAGTGAAGAATTATTTAAGTAAACAAATCATCAATAGAACCTTAGTGGGTCTACACACTCGTGTTGGATACCACACTAGTATCTTGTGGTTAGCTGATGTTTTATATTTACTCTATGACTTTCTGAGAATCCAGTTTATTTCTCTTAGAGATAGAAAAAATTATTCAATACCTTGTTGAAACCGATCTTTGAGTAGTTAAAGTTTTGATTCATCTAGAGTTTGACTCATAGCAAGTTTATGTATCTTCAAAGTTTGAATTGGGTGTACAAACTTTTCGTTCTTTCTTTCCATTTTTTGAATCTTTTGGATTTGACTCAGATACAATATTTGATTCTTTTCATCAAGTCCAAGGTTAGTCAATTGGAACCATGTGACTAAATCAAACATCCCACATAGATGCTATGTACAAGAACCCTTTCAATATTCAAAAGATTGCAAGTTCACTTATTCATTTGAATTTGCTTCCAAGTATCTCATGGAATTTAATCCCTCGTATGTGCACACTAGGTGAAATGAACCCAATACCTAGCTCCCTTCATACAAGTTTTCTGCTATCCCAAAATTCTGATTCACCTACCTTACAATGACCAAAATCACTTAAGATTTTAGCCACACTTTAGGTTAGTTAATAACTATGTACAAAATAGACCATGCAGAGATGTAGGATATGTAAAAATTAGGGTTACAGAGATACACCAATTTCTTTGCACATAAAATTGGTTTCAAGAAGCCCTCTTAAGGAAATTAAGAGACATATATAAGCTAGAGAATGCACCTTAAATCTCTTGAATTGGTTATGTACACAAAGAGTTACAATAGTTATAAGCAGACTATGTCTATATCTACAAGAGACTAGATGGGGTGTGGGCTTGATAGCTCCTCCTTGCTCCTCTTCTATGCATGTAATGTCCTCCTTTGCATTTTACAAGCTTGGAATGCTATGTTTTTAGCTCCTTGAGCCTTGTATGACTCCCTCCTTGAGCCTTCTTGAGTATATGTATCTTGGTCCTTAATGACCTACAAGACTTCCATGCATTTGATGACTCTTCACCTTCATCATACTTGTACAAGAACCCATGATTAATTGTACTCTTCACATACCTTAACACTCTCTTTGCATGTTTGAGATGTGTATCCATGGTTGTATGCATGAACTAAGATAGAACTCCAACTATGTAGCACAAGTCAGGACTTATGAGTGTAGCATAGATCAATGATCCCACAATGCTCCTGTATAGTGTAAGGTCTTCTAGCTTCTTACCATCTTCCTTGCTTAACTTTACATTTGAAACCATAGGTTGAGATACTGGTTTGCAATCTATCATGCCAAACCTAAACAACACATCTAGAAGATTCTTCTTTTGAGAGAGATAAATACCTTCTTTCCCATAGATCACCTCAATGCCAAGAAAGTACTTAAGCACACCTAAATCTAAGATTTTGAAATCTCTTGAAAGCTTCTCTTTGATGGTTCTTATCCCTGCATCATCATCACCTGTCACAAGAAGATCATCTACATATATGAATATCAAACATATCTTTTCATTTGTCTTCTTTGCATACAAGGATGGATCTGCATCACTTGGAGAGAAACCACATCTCTTCAATGAGTCCACTAGCCTTTGATTCCAAGACCTTGGGGCTTGCTTCAGGCCATACAAGGCCTTGTTCAACCTCCAAACATAGGTAGGATGTTGTGGATCTGTCTCATTTGGGGCCTATGGTTTGGATTCATGTACATCACATTGGAGTATTTTGACTCATAATTAGGTTCTAATAGTGGCTCAGTGTAGTAAGTTGTTGGGTTGTCTATATGTGTTGAATCAAAGCTTTGAGCATTAGGATCACTATCTGAAATCAAAGTAGAAGTTGGGACTAAAGCCCTGTTTAAGTTATCTTCCATCGCTACATATTTAGCTCAAATTATATTGGCAAGGGGTGGTGGTTGTTGACCTAACACAAGTTGAGGTCTCTATTGTGCCTGGTAAAGTGGTTGGTATGGTTGTTGTGGCTTATAGTATGGCCGTTGACATTGGTTTTAATACCCACCTGGCTTCTGCTAAGGTTGTTAGTAGTTTTGCCTAATTGCTTGTTTATTGTAGGGACAATACTCCACAATGTGATTTGTGTATTTTCTCTCAATAGTGCAGTACTCGAGACTTAAGTTCCCTGAATTCTGAAATAGCAAGGGGCACACATTGGCCATGTGGTCTCGTCCACAAGTGTAACAATGCTTTATTGGTAACACTCTAGGGGCTTTTCTACTTGGTACTCCTAACTTTCGAGCCACTTGTTCAGCTAATTCATCTATTGATTTCAAGGGTTTGGAAGTGAAGCTAGTAGAATAATCCAAATCCTTATAGATTTTAGAGATTTCTAAATCATCACCCAAATTATCCTCAATATCAATTCACATTCTTACCCATTGCTCTATGGTTTGGGGTTCCTTAAGATAGACATATGATCATAGCTTTGCATTCAATAAGCCATCTAAAAATAGGGAAACTTGCTTAGCCTGAGTAGGTAGCATTGGGATCGGACATCTTTCAATGTAATGTCTAAACCTATGTCCTTCTAGCCTAACAATTTCTTGTGGTTTCTAGTTAAAGCTATGAATCAAGGATGAGCTATTGTGTTTGATTTCGCTCTTGGAACTCTATAATGAACACATCTAGCAACTCATTAATATCCTTGAATTGACTTTCATGTAAGAGTTGAAACAATGTTAGGGTTGTATTCTTCAAGGTTAGTCCAAAAGAATTGTATCACGTGAACAGATCCTCGACCTACTCAGCTCTCAACACTTGCTTGAATTCAACCACATGATTGTATGGGTCCTCCATGCCATCAAAGTAGTTCGTCATGGATTTCACTAACTGAGTAGGTCTCAAAATTCTAGGGTGTTCTCTTGGTCTAGGATCCTCCATAGATCAATATGGAGGGGCCTGTATGGTGGGCGAAGACCCATTACCTTTTACTCAGAGGGGAAATTCGTCCATACCTGTTTGTTTTCTAGGCACTCTAGGCCTTTCTCATTCTTCTCTATGAGTGTCTAGTCTAGATCTCTCTCTTCTTGTCATATGCACAAAGCTCACTTTTGGTTGCACTTTGGATTTCTCTTGGTGTGCTCCTAGGACATGAGAAGATCTAGCCCCATGATTACTATGAGGATCAATAGACTTGTGTGAGGGTAATATTGGTTCACCCTTCCAAGTATAAGCATGTATACTATGCTTCTTGATTGCATACATCCTTACCAAAGTCTTATCCAAGTAGATGACTTTTCCTAGGACATCAAGGTCCTTGAATTAATATATGTTTACTCCATCTACTTCACTAGGCTTATCAGGCTTAAAACTAAAAAATGCTTCATCAATATCTTTATTAACAAAGATTTATATACTCCTATTATCTTGAGGAATCCATTTTGGCATTATGATTCTAGGTAGGATTGACTTGCCTCTAGGCATTCTAGGCTCTCTCTCATGGTTCTCTTAATCAAAGCCTTCTATTTCATACTCAAGGATAGGTAATCCAAATGCATATGTCCTATCTTGTAAGTTGGTTACCACATGCATGGTTCCTTGCTTATCATTGTAGGATCCCTCTTTAAATTTGGACACAGGGTGATCAATTCCAAAGGGGTACTCTAGGTTCCTAAGTTGGACCACCGATCATCTTAAAACATCCTCATAGATGCAAGCATGTAAGAGGTTGGTTCGGATATATTCCAACTAAGTTTTATAGGGACCCTCTGGGGTTTCTAGGTATGCTAATCTTGAACTACCTGCTAGTCTAGCCATGCTAAAGGACATTTCTGAGTCACTCATGTCTGAGCTCAATATCTATGGATAATCACTCAATTGTTGAGCCCAAGACCTAGTTGTATGGTTTGCACTAGCCTTAAAAGATCTGATGCTTTGTTTATCTCCTCTTCCTATGTGTCTCCTGACCTAAGGTTCATATGATCCACTTACTTACCCAATTTTAGAGTACAACCACATTGCAATGTTCATTATATCAATTACTTGTTTGTTTTAACACTAGTTTGATACCAAAACAGGATGCTTAAGTGTCCTTTTTTCACAATTTTCTAAAAAAACACATGCCTTCTACAAAGAGAATTCCAAAAAAAAAAATTCTTTAACACATATATTAAATATAATTTAAAGGCTAAAAAAAAATTAGAAAATATATTAAACCATGTTTTGTGTTCATGTTTGTAGCCTCTCAAGATGCTATGGTAGTGAACATAATAAAAAATTCCTAATCAAATGTTATTTTTATCAAAAGAAAAAAATCCATTAAGTGAAAGGAAAAATTATACACATTCTTTGAAACATAGAGCACATAGTATGAACCTAAAAATCACTTTAAAATCATTCTCAAGTCAAAGAAAATCAATTATTATGATTTTGTACACCAAAAAAAACAACTAGCTCTACACATGGTTCAAACCAACTTATGGGAATCCATAAATTTGTACAAATATGCCACCAATCAAACAAGATTTGAAGAAAAAAACCAAGGTATACACATGTAGAATCAACTACTATGAGTCTAGTTACCAAAAGCAAAAACTAAAGCCTACATATATAACTCAAAACAATTTATGGACATCATCTTGGGTGTACACATTCAAGTTACCAACCAAAAAATGTGTGACATAACAAACCAAAGTTTACACACACAAGGCTAAATAATTTATGGACATCCACAGAAAATTTCACATCTTTGGACACAACCAAGAATCTTAAGTTGTGTGGGCATCAACCAAATTCTACATATATGATCATGAATAGTTTGTGGACACATAACAAAGCATGTATGTACATGGAATAGATCCAATTTCTTCACATAAGGCAAGAAAATAAGGCATTAAACAAGGTATACAGTTAACAAAATTACCAGTATGTGAAAATGAACCAATTTTTTCACATCTATGTACAAAGTAGATATATGTGTGGAAACCAACCAATATATCAACATAGAAATATTAACATCCAATTGAAATAATGCCAAATTCTATAGATTTAGCTTGATATCCAATAAAACAGACTAGTTCCTACCAAGAAAGAAGAGTCACATACACATAGAATCAAAAGAAAATATAGTTTTAACATATTTAGTAGTAAATTTAATCTTTGATATCAAAAAACTCATAAGGATCACTTGAAAATAATTCATCATTTCGATCATGGGTGCCATCTTCTTTTTTTTTTTCAAATAAAATATGTACGCCAATTTTTTCATTCTCCTCACAATCACCATTGCCTATCACATATTCTTTGATAATATTAAGAATGACCACACAGTATGAAAGCATGCTTTGGAATGTTTAATACTTAGGGTAGTAATTAAATAATTATTATTTTGCATCATAATTATTTTTTATATCTTTGGAACTATGTTCTTTTCATGAACATGGAAATATATGCTTTGCCAGTTTAGCATGAAAGTGCACACCAAATGCAATGACTACTAGTCCAAAATGGATACCCTTTAACTTTGAATAATAATGTGCATTTGTTTAGCATGAAGGTTTTCCATTGATAACTTGCCAATTCTCTTCAATCTCAATTACACACAAATTATAGTAAGTCATTCCTCAAAAGTTGTGATAAATGGAAATGATCTAGAGATGATAAGTTTGGAGTCTATACTTTTCTTTTTTTGAAGTGTTCAATCTTCTCAAGAGATCCCCAAAGACTTACTCTATATTGCAAAAATCCATCAACAACTATCCATTTCTTAAAGCATATCCAATTTATCAAAATGTTTGAATTGATTTATTTTTTAGTTATGCCAAAAGTTGATTTTTTTTTAATTCCCATTTTCTTCTTCATTAATAACCCATATGAAGTTAAAAATTGTTAATTATATTTTTCTCTAAAATTACATGATGTGGCCTATCAAATCCAAGTGAATATGCTATCAAAGCCCCAAGTATCTTCAAGAAAAATCAAGCAAGTTGGTGTAAAGACAAGACACTTAAGTGTCCCATGACACTCAAGTGTCCTAGTAGTGAACTAGTGTTAATCTCCTTTGGTGTAAGATCTTGTCTTTGTAATTAGGTCATCAAGATTATTTTAATTTTAGCATTACTTTTTTTTTAATCGATCGATTATGTTCTTTCCCTTTCGACTTTTCCACAACTTTTATCTAGCTACTCTTGGACTTGAGAGAATAAGGGTTTCTTGAACATGCTTAATTCCTATCATTGCCCTAATTAATCAATACCACTATATGCACTTAGACTAAGCTAAAAAATGACTAAGGGGTTGAGAGATCTTCCAACCTCGACTCACGCATGCTTGAAATATCTCTGGTGATCAGGCCCAAGCTTCATTTTGCACGGATAACTTGTTTGCCACCCAAATAACCCCAAAAATCTGTAAAAAATCCCAAAAACTAGGCTTAATTTGACCTAAATTATATAATGCCAAAAATCCTATGTATTGTGATAGGCAGGTCTATTGCAGATATCTATCTTAACTAATAGATGGGTCTATCATGATAGACATGCATGTCCTGATAGATGGGTCTATCACAATAGATGTGTCTATCATGATAGATGGGTCTATCATGATAGATGGGTCTATCACGATAGACATTATCTATCATCTATCATGAGATCTTGTTTGCCATGATAGATGGGTCTATTGCAATAGACAATGTCTGTTATGTATCATGAATTCAGATCTCTCCCAATAGATTTGTCTATCGCAATACATGGTCTCTATTGTGGGAGTCTATCTTTCGTGATAGACGTACTTGTCACAATAGACATGTCTATCCTGATAGATGGGGTCTATCATATCTTTCTATCTATCATGATAGATAATGTCTGCAAGATAACAAGGATTACGACCACCACCACGTGCTAGAGAGATGAATCTTCTCCCAACCATATGCCTCTATATATAGATTTCTCTAGGGGACTAATTTCTTGGGCAAGTGGATTCTAACCATCCATGTGTCGGTCATGTAACTGCATGTGCACCAAGTGCCCCAGTTAACTCGAGTTAACTCAAGTGGATGCTTCTAAAAGGTTAGATCTCTTTGGGAAAAATACTCTCCCCATGTACCCCATGGGGATTGAACCCAAGACCTCCTCCTTCATACCATTGGGACTTAACCACTAAGTTAAGTGGGTCACTTGTTTACAAGAGCACGACCTCTTACGTAAGTCTAGTCTCAAGATCTTGGTTCATACACACAAGTGACCAAATGGTGTTCGATTTCAGATCTTTCTAAACCAGTCGGACCCATAGATCATAGACTTACTTTATTACATTCTTCTTCCCTTGGAAAATTATTTCCGTCCTCAAAAATAGAGTTATATATACTAACTATATGAAACCCTCAAGCCTCATGCTCTAAAATTGAAAGAACATGTCTCATCTCTATGGTGGGATCACTGCACAAAAGATTCAAAACACCATCTAGGTTTGCACTTTGAGAACGAGATCAAAGTACAAAGTAGTGAATGAATAATAAGGGTAGATCTAAAAACATCCCTAGCCACTTCACTGTTTCTCGATGTGCGATCTAGGCACAAATATGTGAAATGGATGTATTTCAATTACTAGTTCATTTCATGGCATGACTGGTGCATGGACTTAACAATTTAGGTGGGATTCTTATCTCTCAGAAGTTTTTAAGAACTCTTGATTCACTTGAATTTGATTTGGAAAACTTGAATTTTGGTTGGTCCAAACATTTGTCTTGTATGTTTGTACAATGGTTTACTCCCAACCGATAGTTACTTGATTTTTTTCACATGATTGGAGAACTACTTTGTTTTAATGGGCTTGAAAATCCTATGTAAATTGCATGAGAAAGTTAGCCATTTAATTTGGTCAACCATACTACAACTTGACCAAGTAAATCCAAAAGGAAGACTATCCAACTTAGGACACTTTTCTCAAATATCTTTGGCTTTAAGTTCTTGGGAATTGTAAATCTGATGAGATAGAAAGTCATTAGAGTTATGCTAGCTAAATGAAAGCAAACTCAAATGAATAAGTCAATCTTGGACTTATCATCTTTTGGAGATCGAAAGGGTTCTTGTATAGAACATCTATCTAGGATGTTTGATTTAGTTATCTTATTCCAACGGGCTAACCTTGAACTTTTGCAAAAAGAATCAGATACCCTATCTGAGTCAAATTCAAAAGATTTTGGAAAGCAGAAGGAAAGGACTAAAACGTTTTATAGCCAATTCAAATTTCAAAGATATAGAAAATTTCTATGAGTCAAATTCTTGATGACTCAAGACTTTTAACTTCTCAAATATCTGTTTCAACAAGGTATTGGAGCATTTTTCCCATCTTTAAGATTAATAAACTAGATTCTCAAAAAGATTCAAAGCAAATCTAAAACATCATCCAACCACAAGATACTAGTGTGGTATCTAACATTAGGGTGTCAACCCATTGAGATTCTTTTGATGAGTTTTTCACTCAAATAATGCTTCACTTGAGACCGAGTTCATGCCTATATTCAATCTTTATAACTGCTTACTGGGAATGCGATTCTTGTGCATTTCTTCGAGTCAAAGGATTGAATTTACCAAGTTACACTAGGAACTTGGTGCTTGACTTAGTCAGTCTATTCCTTAGTTGAAAGGATCATTTCAATGTCAAAGTTCTACTTCTTCATAAATTTATGATGTATTTCTCAATCAACAACACTTTATCTTGAAGTGTTTCATGATTCAAATAAGAACAAGTCTTTTCTTTATTTGAAAAAGAAGATCTTGGAAGTTATTTTTACTTCATATCTTCTTATGTACTTGATCTTGAAGTAACTTGAGATCATTATATTATCCTCCTTGAACTTAAACTTCTCCTTTGAGTTTTAATTCTCTTGAGGATCAAATCTAACTTCAAAATCCATTCTAGGACTAAAAGATAATTATCATCCCATGGTCCGATGTCCCATACCATCTTTCTAACATCACTTTGAGTATAAAATCTAGTGTCCCATACCGCCCTATTTTATATTCACATTGACGTGTGAGTGATACTTATCCTAAAGTCTAAACATATCTTTATAGAGTACCTTCTCACTTCAATTCTTTAAAAGAATTTTGAAGTTTCAGGCATTACCTCTAACTTGATATTATAGGTTTTGATTCCCTCACACGATCGTTTCATGATCTCATGCTTTGCCTTGGGAACTTGAAAATCTTTGGATGGAACTCCATTCTTTTGTGCTAGGATTTTCAAAAGAAAATCGGTGATAATTCCAAGTTCTTGAATTTCTCAAATTCAAGTCCAATTGGTTATACTTGACCAATTTGTAGTGATAAGCATTGTTTATATCTTGTCTTTAGATTTCTTTCTTATCGAAGCTTTAAGTAGCTACCCTGGCCATGAGTTTATAGGAATCTCTCTACTACTTAAGTCTAGCATCCACTCATGCTTTTGGATTTCACCTTTAAGAAATCCCTTTAAGGATAGGTAAACTTTATGTTATACCTTCCACAAACTTAATTATTGTTGTCACGATTGCAGACTATATACTTGGAACTTTTACTCTGTTCAGACTTAGAACTAACTTGCTCGTTTCACACTTTCCATTCGATAAATGGAACTTGAGTGAAAATAAATCCTAAAAGAAATTTGATTGTCAATACTTGGGAAAACTTCATAGTATTTCCAATCATAATTTCTGATAAATCTTTCCAAACTTGATCAAGTCTTGTTGACCTTGCGACAGGAATAAAGGATTAGTTCTTATTATTTAAGATCTCTTGAACTATCAAAAGCATCTTTGCTCACCCGTGGGATTTTTAGAGATCTTTCTCTTAACTCAAGTCCAAGCATATTGAAATGCTTTTCAAATTCTAAAACTAAGAATGTCATCAAGATTGATCACTGCTAGGTTATACCAACCTTTAGACTTTAAGTACCACTACTAGTGATTCACGACTTTTTGGGAACTACTTATTGTCTAACTAGCTTAAAGAATTTTATTCTCACTATGAGCGAGCAATTTATTCTTCAAGGACTTGTGATTCATTCTAGAGAATCAAATAACCTAATCAAACGATTCATCATGGGATCCATTGCACTATTGTGCTGGTTTTTGAAAGAATTTCTTGAATTTTCAACTTGAACTAGTATATCCGTCCTGGAGTGTCAAGAAAGCCAAAGCTTTGTTCCTCATACGTGTTAAACAACCATCTTTAGGATTAGGCATCCCACCCTTTTCTAGACTTTAGCAATGCTAAAAAGTTAATTTCTAGATAACTTTCTTGAATAAATATCTATATCTTGAAGATGTTTACATTTTCTTCTACTGAATTCGATCCCCAAGTCTCCCAATTGCATTTGGGGAGGAACTCCTTTTTGAAGAGGTGGGTGAATTCATCCCAAGTTGAGGATTTTTTATGAGTTTGAGAGAGACTCTCTATCACATGTAGGCCTTAGGGCCTAACAACAAACTGGCCTCTACCACTTTCACATGTTTAGGGACGTTCTTGAGTAGATGGACATCATTCTACTTTTCCAAGAACATTAAGAGTGCATCCTTATTTCGATCCTTATCTTCACCTGAGAAGTAGAGGATGTAGATCTTTCCCTAAAGAAAGACTCGATGGATGGCTTATACCTACTCATTGCCCCGAAGTGTTCGCAAAAAGTGAAGTAGAAGGAGTCATCAAAACTGAGATGACTCAAACTACCGATTAAGGGAAACAAGTCCGTTTGGAAAATGGATGGATCCTTATCGTTTTCCAAAAAAACAGACATAGGCAAGGTCGCTATCATATCAGTATGGCTACCAAGGATACCCATACCTACCTCTTTGGACTTCTCGAATAAGTCCAAAATAGCCCGAAGGTGATTCGGAATCCCATCAATAGATTAATGAAGCTCTACAATCTCAACTTGGACATTAGACAAATGTCCAAGGCCCTACTCTACTTTCAACAACCTATCTTCAAATTCGTTCCTCTTATTTGAAGTGTTGTTGGTTTCCCCTTGCTATATGGTAACCTTTATATTTAAAGCGAAATTCCTTAATTCTATGTTCCATGCATCAGGCACATGAGTTAGAATTGAAATCATTCTTGCAGATGTATGTGATGCAAATGATGCTATAGGTGGGCTAAACATGAATGAAGATACTGATGAAAGTGGTATTGAAACACACATAGATATGATTGTACTACTCATAAGCACGGCATGGCTTGAAGTACCCTCTATTGCACACAGTTCGTTATCAACTTTTTTTAGAGTTCCTAATCTGAGTGGTGCGTGATAAAATCGAAAGAACAATGCACAATTTCATAAAACTACTTTCCGATTTAATTTTATCTCAACACAGACTCGATTCTACGTAAGGGTTAGAATTACGACGTGGCAAAACCTCCAAGAATAGATGAAATCCAAAGCTTCACTTTTGTATCTCAAATACTTCTTGGTACTTAGTAAATACCTTGATTTGAAGTAGAGAAGATGCCTTTCTTCATCTTTGGATAATAAGTGAATAGTACTTCACTTTGTCCTTCTCATAGTGAAGAAGATGATGCAAAATCGGCTCATCAGCTCCAAAATGTGCTCTAATTTGGGTTCGGATGGAGATCATACCAGAGAACTCATGATTTCTCCCTCTCCTTCGAGAGTCAAGGGATTGAGTATGATGTACCATTGTCTGACAGCAAATCTTTATGATCCATTATTCATTGAATGATTGAGTATCAGATAGACTGAGTACCCTCGTAAATAGCAGAGATATTCATGTATCACAAGGTGCTGTGTTTGAATCACGCACCCATCTGTTGTCTATAGTTGAAGATGTTCATGTGCTTTTGCTCTGACAAGTAGAGTTTAACGAATTGAATTTTGCATGGCAACACTTGTAGTCCGAGGGTTAGGATAATTGCCTTCCAAGCAATACATCCAAGTTCGATTCCCTTGCAAACGCAAAGACACTCCAGTTTGCAATCACGAGTAGCAAATGGGTGTGGAGTAGTGCATCATGAACAAAGAGAGATGATGTCGGACTCTCAAAACTGAGGAACATCATAAAATCTTGGTGACACCATATACAATGAGATGATGGCCGTCTGGTTAGTACATGTACCTCTGAATTCATAATTAGGGATTCGAATCACGATGGCTACTCACACACTATGCAGAGAGTAAATATCCCTTTTTCTTCTGAAAATTCCCATGAGCATAGAGATAAACTCTATAATAGAAGCCCGTCTCTTGTTGTGCTACTGTCAACAAGTTCTATCATTTGCATTTGAGACGAAACAGTCCTTTGGCGCAACGGACAAGAGCATGGATTTGACGTAATGACTAAGGTGATGATTCATCGCTAATGCCTGTGTTTGATTTCTGCTTTTAGCACATAAAGTACAAAACCTGTACTGCAAGGGATCAAAACATGTATAGTTTACAATTGATCTTTTGTCGTGCGGATCATACAGAAGTTAACACACAAAATCAAGCAAAGGTCATTCATAGAGTAAAAAGTTAATTAGAATTGAGAGCGCCTCTGAATCTAGAATCTCGGCTACAGCAACCATGTGTGTGCACGAGGTTACGGGTTCAAATCTCGTATGCAGCAAGCCTGTATATATTTTGCAAAACCAACTGCTTGACTTGGAATGCCACAAACAGCTACGGAGAGGGCTGATAATATGAAGTGCATTTTTTGGAACACCACGAATAACTATTCGAGGATCTTAATCACTCGCGTGGAGTCGTCAAAACGTTTGCCATAGAAGAAAAACATATTAGTGAAAGAAGAAAATGAGAAAGATCATCATTATTCCTCTCAAGCTCAAGGTCACCATGGATCCTAGGCTTTGATACCAATTCAAGATAACGAGGACTATGACCACCACCATTGGATGCTTCTAGAAAGCTCTAGATCTCTTTGGGCAAAATACTCTTCCCATGTACCTCATCGGGATTGAACCCAAGACCTTCTCCTTCACGCTGTTGAGACTTAACCACTAAGCTAAGTGGATCACTTGTTTACAAGAGCACATGAGCTACTATGTAAGTCTAGTCTCACGATCTTTGCTCATACACACGGGTGACCAAACGGTGTCCGATTTCACATGTATCTGAACCGGGAAAACCCTTAGATCATAGACTTACTTTATTACAGTGTCTATCATGATAGACCAAAAAAATGAGAATTTTGCAATTGTGAGTAGTGCGCTTTGGAATTTTCATGATGTCTACTCTATCGTGGCTATGATAAAAACACAAAATACTGACTTTTGTTGTCTATTATGATAGACAGAGGTAATCCCTCTCGGGCTGTGCACAGGATTGTATTATAGATGATGATGCTACTGAGCTGATGATGGAGTAAATTCTAGCAAAAAACACTCAGAAAAACACAAACAACAATGCACACAGTTGCTCTTTCTGACAAGTGAAATGAGGGAAATGAAGTGGAAGAGGAGAATAAGACCAAAAACTGCATTTTTTGGCGATGAAGGAGATGCAAGGAGATGAAAAGTGGAGATGGTGGAGATGGTGATGGAGAGGAAAAAAGTAAGAAAAATAGAAAGTATACCTACTTACCGTTGATTCCAACGTCAAGAATCTATGTCTTACCATCACACACTCGTCCTCAAATGATGCTCCTTGACAATGGTGCCAAATTTTGGTGTTACTCTAGCACAGTGGGAGTACCGCCATGTTGAAGATCCACCTCATAAATGTCAATCCATGGAGACGTGAGGATAGCATGGCAACCATGAGTGAGAGGAATGCACAAGTGCTTGAATGAGAAGCACACTAGCATACACACACATACACACATGCACACACAAGGTAGAACAAAGAGTTTGCACAATGGAATCTTCTATTCTCAATTCAAGTTACAATTATGTTTTTACAAAACTCAATTCTCCCACAAGCCAAATCCCAAAATGAGCTCTCTAGCTCCTCTTATAGTTTTTGACTAGCTTTGGTTTAGTTCAGACCTAGTGTCAAGCCTAGTTAAAAATTAGTTTCCTAGACTAATTTGAGGGCTCAAATGAGCTCCAAAAAATATTAAAATTGATAGGTGTGTTCTTCTAACACTCATCAAACTCAACTGAATGGTTGAGAGGACTCCTCGGCTTGCACAAAATGGAGTTCAAACTACCAAAAACGGATATTTACAATAATATGTAGTGATAAAAATCATTGTTTTGATGGAAATTATATTTGAAAATTTTGATAGGCCTATTCTTTGGCGGATCTTTGTTGACTCCCTTGCCTACTCAATCCTGTATCTAAGCCTTGCCTTTCTTGTTGGCCTTCTTGTATGAGGCTTCCTTGTCTTCTTAAGTTGCCTTGGCCACTCTTGCCGCTAACTTTGGACTAAGGAGCAAATTAGTGACGACAAGTTAAGTGCTTCTCTGATGCACTCTATGGATGACTTTACAAGCAATGACAAGATAGCAATGCTAGTGGAAGAAGCCAACTTGGGAGATGAAGAGATATCCACATAGTTCACTTAGCCACTTGGCTAAGGGACTATTCATTCATATTGTAGAAGGTAACCTCACTTCTTTGCACCTTCAAAAAATTATTTTCTTGTTCTTACAAGGATTTGTTAGGTATATCAAAGGAGCTTGGCATCCACTAAATTTTGTTGGTGGAGGGAGCCTTGCTAGTATGTAGTAGACCATATAGGTTGAACCCAAAGTATGTAGAGGTGATCAAGGTAGAGTTGATGAAGTTGAAGGAGGAAGGTATTATCAATGCAATAGAACATTCTAGATTACTTTCTTCTAAGGTGATTGTCCCTAAGAAGAATTTGGAAAGATAAGGATATGTGTCTATTTTTGTGCATTAAATAAGGCAATTGTCCAAGATAGATTTCCATGTCCCTTTACTTTGCAACTTCTAGAAGAGAGAGCTAGGCATACTTTGTACAGTTTTTTTGATAGATTCACTTCAATGACTACAATCAAATTCTCATCCATCTTGAGGATTGTGAAAAAACTGCCTTTGTCACTCCATGGAGAGTATATGTCTATACCCGAACAGCATTCAACCTCAAAAAGTTATCAACTTCAACAATGCTATGTATTTGATACTTGGTAAATGGCCAAAAATCTTTGACAGAGGATTTTTACCAATACTTAGAAAATCTAAAAAGAAACTATAAGGTATCGATCATATTATCCATGCCTATCCCGCATACCCCTAAGGAGGTACAAAGATTTTTAGGCCATGTGGGATACCACAAGAGATTCATCAAGGTGTACCCCAAGATAGCCAAGCCATTTGCACGGCTCACCAATAAAATGCTTGTGTACCCCCAAATCATAAAGAACATCAACAAGCTCAAATTAAGGTTATGTACTGCTCCTACTTACTATTCCTAAGTGGACCTCGAGTTTCAAGTACATACAAGTGCAAGTCTTCATGCAATGGGGAGAATATTAACACAACCATCCAAGCACAAAAAGGTGATCCAGACCATTGTATATGCAAGTACGCTACTTATCAAGGTGGAAAAAAACTTTAATATGACCGAAAGAGAAGGTTTTGCCATTGTCTTCACCTTCAAAATTTTAGGCATTATCTCTTAGGTGTGCACTTCATTGTCATTTACGACCATTATCCCTTGAGGTACTTGATTAATAAGTCAAGAGTAGCCGGAAGAATATGGTGTTGGTTGTTGATCTTTCAAGCGTATCATTTTGAGATTCACATTGAACCTAGCAAAGAACATTATATGGTAGATCAAGTGTCTAGACGACTAAGGGGGAGAAGCCCACAAGCATAAATGATGTCGATTCCATTGACAGTTCTCTATTTGACGTTGCTTCTCATTCTTATTGGTATGAATAAACAATCCAGATTCTCACTTTAAGAGAATTTCCCAACTTGTCTCCATTAAATAAAAGAAAGCTGCTCTTCAGGGCTAAATCGTTCTCTCATATAAAGAATAAGTTGTACAAGTATTTCCCAGATGGAATTGTGTGCAGATGTGTGTATCAACAAGAAGTGACTCTCTTGCTTGAAGAGGCACATAGTGAGAGACACATCAAGGGAGAAGACTTGGCACAAAAATACTTTCACAAAATTTTGTGATGGCCTTATGTCTTCAAAAATGCCACTAAATTTGCAAAAGATTGTGACACATGCCAAAGGTGCACACCCAGACCTACAAGGCAAAACTTCCAATCCTTGGTGATCACAATAGGATTGCAACCCTTCGAGCAATGGGATCTCGACTTCATTTGATCTATCAGCCTTCTTGGTCAACCTCCGTAACAAAAAGTATATGTTGATGACCACATGTTACTCAACTAAATGGGCAGAAGCAAAAGCTACAACAAATTTTACTGCATCAACCATAGTAAAATTCATGTATAAACATATCCTCTCAAGGTTTGGGTGCCCTCTTGAAGTCACTAGTGATAGAGGTTGTGGGTACTCGCTTTGTGAATAAGTTAGTGCACCACATTTTTGATAGGTACAAGATCTATCATAAGAAGTAATGTGCATACTATCTTGTGCCTAATGGAAAGGCCAAAAAATCCAATTTCGCAAGCTTTCATTGAACCACCCAAGTGCTTGGCCAAGGGAAATGATCGGAGAAACTTGGACATATCGAACAATAAAGAGGGATACAATAGGTGAAAGTCCCTTTTTATAGCTTGTGGTAAAGAAGCTCTTGCTCCTTTTGAGTTCATAGTTAAAAAGGAAATGGATGCAAGACATGTTGAAGACATTGTTCCGCACATAAGAAGATGAACAGCTTTGGAAGAATGCAGAGATCGAATGATGGAAAGATTACAACAAAAGCAAGAAGAGCGCAGAAGAGTCTATGACAAACACCTGGGAGCCAAACAAGTACTAGAAGGGTCTTTGGTCATAATACATCAAATTGCACGTGCCAACCGAATTGGCACCTAAATGATCAAGTCCCTACATACTAGTACACATGCTATCTCAAGATGTTGTCCAACTTGAAGACTTGATGGGACATATGATGCCTCTTATTAACATTTCCAAAGTGAAGTCTTACTAAATGTGAGTCGTGGACATGAACAATTGACTTCATTGTATATACCACCCAATTCTGCTTCAATAATTTTTTTCCCTCTCTCTATGGTTGCAGCATGGCTTTATTGAAGACAATAAGTGAAGCATAAAGAAAATTGCACCAGGGTAGAATAGAGGCTTGATGTGGGGGTCTATCGTGCAGGTAAAATGTGCAAAAGGAATGCATGTGTGGTCATCCACGTAGACAGACAAATGAAATCACCCAGATGCATCAGGATAGATCAGTGGTGCAGGTCACATGGGCATGTAAATCGGCTGGAGATGGTCACCCAAGCATAAAGCTAGCAACCAAATCAACCCGTCCAAGAATTACTAACATGATGAGAAGTCTCCCATGTCCATCTCAAGTGCAGCCTGCAAGTACTTGCCCATGTTCACCTCGGCAAGGGCAAGTACTCGCTCATGTTCACCCAAAGGGCAGGTACTTGCCCAAGTTCAACTCTCCAAACTTGGATAGGAGCTTGCCCATTGGTACCTAGTTGCCCCCATGATTGGCACCTATTCGCCCAGCTTGGCAGCTACTAGCCCATGATTGGCACCTGTTCACGCGGCTTGGCAGCTACTAGCCCATGATTGGCACCTATTTACACATGGGCACCTACTTGGCCATGATTGGCACCTACTCGCCCATGGTTGGCACCTACTCGCCCATGATTGGCATCTATTCACTCATGGTTGGCAACTGCTCGCCATTTGGCACCTACATGCCTATGGTTGGTGCTACTCGCCCGTGTGACTTGTGGTCTCTTTAAGTGTGCTGGCAGCTGGTTGGATCCCTCCTTCAGCATAGTGGTCGCCCTTGTCAGTGAAAAGCTGGAGGCACTCAGAGAGTAAAATGGCAGAGTTCAAATAATGATGAAAAAGTAGTTAAGGCAGTTCTACCTGGCAGGAGGTGTACCATCTGGGCAGCCACCTAGGGAGCCCCTGCCTCTGCCAAGATTTCTTGTGGTGTGCAGGCCTATATCAGTGCCCTCCAGTCCAGCTCCATTTTACAATCAAGTCCATTTGTGCGTCCTCTTGCTGTAGGCCATTCTTGTGAAGCTGGCTGTTCTATTCTCTGTGTTGTGCTCTGGTTGCCTGTGTCTACCAATTGTCTCTGTAAGGTAGTAGTCTGAGTATCCAGCAGGCTGAGAGTGTTACCACTTGTGCTGTCTTGTGAAGAGACATGAAGCCCTGCTAGAGGAAGAGTTTGAGCAGGTAGCCTCTGGTAAAGTTGTCGGTAAAGTTGTAACCTTGTCGATCCTTAAACTAATTTCACGTGTTCCCCTGATTATATTCCAGTCTGTGTAGACATTGTGTATGTCCCGAGTATGTTGGACAAGTTCTGCTAAACATTGAATCCTGAGGGTCACTCTTGGCATATTGTGGCTTCATGTAATTGTATTACAGTAAGGTTTTACTACTTGAGCCTGTGTCTATTTGTTGTTTGACTGATTGTCTCTTGTAACGATAATGGTGTCATGTTGTTATTGACTGGCTGCTAATTCTTGGTACTAATTGTGTACTGTTCAAGTCCTGTCTTATCTGTTTTTCTTTTTGCTTGGTATTCCATACAAGCTGGTCCACAGTCCAGCACTTCATTTTTTTGGTGTGTTGTTGCCTTCGAAAGCACAGAACATGTTAAGGAGTATACTTCTCCAAGGAGAGTCCATCCCTAAAGTAGCCACCTGGCTGGGGCAGCTACACACTCTTTGTTCACCACCTCATTCATTGGGGGGATTTGTTAGCATACTTTGGTAGTGATGTGTGTGACACACTTAAGACTACCAGGGTAGGTCTTACCCTTACAGAAGTTGTTTCCCTTGGACTGTATATATATATATATATATATATATATATATATATATATATATATATATATATATATATATATATATATATATATATATATATATATATATATATATATATATATATATATATATATATATATGTGTGTCAATATCCCTAATGTTCTACTTATCTTTTGTAGATTCCACACTTAGTCATAGAATGTTTGTTATGCTCCAAAGCTTCTTCTTCTTCTTCTTTATCATGTTCTTTGTGTGCAGTTCCACTCCTCTGAGCTCCAATAATAGCTTGATAGCCCCCATTAATCCACTAAGGGATGAAACTTCCCAAGCTCCTCCAATTTCCAATATAAATGTAGCTTTGTCCATTGTCAATAATGCCAACAACCAACAACATGCTCATACTTGGCTGAAGTTAATTAATAACAATAATAATGATAATAATAAACAATCAATAACTTTGACAAGGTGATTTGCCAACAAGCTTTGAGCCCTGAAACCAACTGCGATAATCTCTCTTTGAAAGGTGACCTTTGCCAGGTGAAAACAAGTCCAAGTACACAATGAAATCAAGTAGCCAAACTTTTATCCACTCCGAGGCCCCATTTTTTGAGCCAGAAAATTTGTTTTGGATCATAAAAATAGGTGGATGCATTTGCTAAAAGTAAAGCATCCTCAAGGTTAATCCATCATGGCATCAAAGTTATTTCTCCTATAAACAATCCAGAACATATAGAAGCCTTTAAGTGAGTGGCTAAGACAAGAAGCCAGAATGGAGCATGCCACACATCATTTCAACATCCCATTGATGAACCCACACCTTAGGAGAGCACAGGGAGGCATTCCTACTATCAGCCATCAAAACCAGCACCAACGTGAAAATGAGGAAGGGAAGGGTCAGTTTCATAAAGCATCATCACCTTGATATTGATAAAATGTGGGTTTGAATGTAGGCTGTAGCACATGTGATCCGGAACCTGGGCTATCACACTATCAAGAAGGCCATCTGTAATCATCACTACCTCTTTATTGTTGCACACAATTTAGCACCATAAGCGAAAGCACCCAAGCACATCTATTCCTGTACAGAAATATGAGGGGGCACAGAAGGCAATCCAGCTATGACAAGAAGTCTAGGCGATCTGCCCAGTGATTATCATATGTTGAGACTCGAGATAGACAAAAATGTGAAGATATTACATTCATGAATTGGAATGTAAAATAAAGCAATGATTCTCTGATAAAGAAAAACTATTGTTAATAATTTGCCCTACAAACATTCATCAATATAGTGACTTCATGGTAATAAGTATAAATCCACCTACACTTTGAGCAAGCAATAATTATAACAACCACCTTCAGTTTGAGGGAGTAGTAATCCACCTACAGTTTGAGCAAGTAATAATAATAACAACCTGGCAGCCATGTCATCTTTGATCGTTGACTATTTTCTGTCACTTCATGCAAAAAAATGACCAAGCTGCATAGGAGTAGATGATGACAAAAATAAGGAAGAGTAAACACCAGGTAAAGTATAAATCCACCTACTATATATACCAGAATAAATCCAAGAAAACCTCAAATTCACCCTCAAAATAAAGTGCAACAATAAGCTCATGGTAGTCAACCACAATACTATATAGCATATCAGCTCCATTATGCATAGTATTGACTCAATACTATGACATCCCCACTAACGTTCAGCACCGAATAGTGGGTAAAGAACTGAGAATCAATACATGCTCACAATAGTGGGTAAAGAACTAAGAATGAATACATGCTCACACACGTACCCCACAATACACACACCACGAGCATGAACTCACAAAAAGCTCTGCTAAGTGAGTTTCTATTGTGGACAAATTTGAATTGTTTGAACAAGTAGTAATATTAACAACCAAGCAAACCACTGTCATCTTCAATTGTGGACTATTTTCTGTCACCTGATACAAAAATGACTAAACAGCATACTCACTCCCTCACTGCTCGCTGTCACGCATCCAGCCTGCTCCCCCCATCTGCAGACTGCACCTGCCTTTCCTCCAGCTGCACAGCGTCCCCCTTCCACCCCTTGCGCCTCCCCCCAGCTGCCCTGCCACTCCCTCCCTGCCCCCGAATTGCCCTCACTGCCCTCCCTCACCCTGCTCACCTGTACCCCCCTATATTCCTTCCTTTCCCCCCCAGCCAAGCCAAAACCACCCTCCCTTCCCCCCTAACCTACCGGTTTCCCCAGTGCCTCCCCCCTCCCCTGTGGCGGTTGTTGGAGGAAAGGCTCCTCTGTGGTGGTTGTTGGAGGAAAGGTTGTTGCCGCTTAGCGTTTGGGCTCCTATCCCCTCTTTCCTTAATTGAATCAGCAGATTAGGCTTCCACCCCTTGGCTTTCCTGCACTCTTTCTTCCCTGCACGTGACAGACAGATGGACATGGAACCCACCCCTCAAAGGGACTTTGGTGAAGCCCCCTCGCCCCGCCTCCGCTCCGCCACCCATCCAACTCTCCCTTACCAACGAGGAAAGAAAAAGCTTGGCTTCTAAAGTTGAGGACTTCATGCCTCTTCACTGATTTGCATAATCGTCGGACCCAATCCTAGTGGTGGCGAACTCAAGGATCTTCTTTAGAGCAGCTTATTGCCGAGGTTGGCAAGCTTGTTAGTATCCAACCCCTCGGTCACAGTTTCTTCCAGGTGGAACTTGGGTCGCCGGAGGTGATCACTCGGATGGTCGCACTCTCGCCCGTTGCAGTTCAGGCGGGCCACGCTTACATTTGCCCATGGACACATGGTTTTGACCCTTTGACGTGCCTCTTCCTCTACCCTCTTCCCCGACGAAGTGCAGGGATTCCCTGTGAAGGGTTGCTTCCCCGATCTTCGGGGCGAGTATCTCCCCTTGCTTCCACTGATTGGCGGGTCTCTTGATCCTTTCTTGGAGATCCCCAAGTCAACGGCCTCGATGGTGGCCAAGGAAGCTGGCATTCCCTTGGTGAGGATTCTCATCAAAGCCCCCTCACAGCTTCCTCAGGAGATTGAGCTTCTCTTACTTTCAGGTGGATGGTTGTTTCAGAGGGTTGAGTATTCCAGCCTCCCGAATCAATGCTTTGCATGTCGCAAGGTTGGTCACCTTGCCAAGGCATGCTCCTCGTGGACAAGGAGGCGAACCAAGCAGCCTTAGCTGAGATTTAGCTTTCTGGGAGTCTGTCTTACCAGATTGAGGAGATTTGGTCTCCGCTTTCACGGGATGAGGGATGCCCGGCTCAATCCCTTGCATCTGGTCTTCAGCATATTAGTGTGTTTTTACATGAGGAGTGTGGTCAAGTGGTTGGCTCGTACTCGAGAGAGCGAGTATTGCCTCCACAAGAGTATTGCCTTCCTCCAACGGCTCCTAGAGCGGCATCCTGACCACGAGTGGACTGGCGTGCAGCTCGCCCAGGTGCCACAAGAGCTTCGGGAGATTGACGACAGGCGATATGCCTTCTTTCATGATAGATAGGCCTCTCACTGGACCCACGTGGGTGATCCTATGACTGAGGAGTTCTTCTCCGTGGTCAGGCCATGACACATGCATAGCGAGCTCAGGCAACTTCGCGGATCAGATGGATCCTATGCTACTGAGCCCGGGGAGTTGAGAGAGGTTGGCACTCATTTTTATCATACCCTGTTATCGATCGAGGCCCCTTCTCAAACTTGGAAGGAGAGCCAGCGTTGTGTCTTATAGCATGTCAGACGTACTCTGAATGAGGAGATGCAGTATGGGCTTTTGGCTCCGCTGACTGATAGCAAGCTTCTTGATGCATTACATGGCTTGGCTCGGGACAGATGTCCTGTAGACGATGGTCTCTCGCTTGGTTGGGGGTTTTTTGGGGATGGGATCCAACTCCCCTTCCATGAGATCATGGAGGGGGTCATCTCCCTCCGATTGATGAGGGTCTGATTTTGCTTATCCCCAAGGCAGGGGGCAATTGGATCTTATCAGACACTGGTGCCCGATCATGCTTCTCAACTATGCCTACAACTTACAAGATTCTTACGAAAGCTCTGAGCTTGAGATTGCAACCTCTTTTAGAGTCTCTGATACATCCTACTCAGTCGCATTTTGTCAAGGGTCGTAGCATCCTTGACAACATCTTCACCTTCTAGGAAGCTAGCTCCCTGGCCAGGTTGCACGGTGAGTCTCTTGCCGTTCTCCTGATTGGATTTTGAGAAAGCCTATGATCGGGTTGATTGGGCCTTTCTCGAGGACACCATGCTATGTATGGGCTTTCCTTCTAGTTGGATCAGGGGTTTTGCTTCCCTCTATCGATCCGCCCATAGCCAGGTTTTGGTTGTCGGGGGCTGGGAAGGGAGGTTCAGCATTTTGCGGTCGGTTCGTCAGGGTTGCCCATTGGCTCCCACTCTGTTTCTCTTCTTTGTGGAGGCCATGAGCGCTTTCTTGACTGCTCATGGCACTGGTTTGCAGGGTATCCAGCTCATGGTTAGGGATGGGTATCTACTGGATGTTGAGTTTGTTGATGACATTGCCATTTACTTGCAAGGCCGGGAGGCCAATTTGGTCAGATTTGAGCATGCCTTGGATAGATTTTGTGATGCATCGGGTGCCAAGATTAACTTGCACAAATCTTGTGGTTTTTGGATTGGCTCCGATGATCTACCTAGGTGGCTCCCTTGTGGGCAGTTTCAATGGATCCCCCCTGGCACAAGAGTTAGGTACCTTGGCTGCCATATTGGGATAGATCTTGCTCCTGAGCAAGAGATCTCCCCCCTCCTTCTGACCATCAGGAGGAGGTTGCTTCACTCAAGCTCTACCCATTTGTCTTTGGCTGGGCTGGTTGTGGTGGCAAATTAGGTTCTTTTGGCTACGATGTGGTATGTCACCTCTTGTTGGATCTTCTCGAGTTCCTGTATTAGCCAGATTCAGCGGCTAATAAGGAATTTTCTTTGGTCTGGCCGGGAAGGTAGCCAAGCTCAGGCTAAGGTTGCTTGGAAGGTCCTCACACTTCCTTTGGAGCACGACGATCTTGGGATCATTGGCCCTGCTGTCAGAGCAGGGCCCTGTTCGATAAGTTCATCGTGCATGGTCTTCTTCCTGGCCCCGAGCCTTGGAAGGATTTCTTCGGCAACGGTTGGATCTCTTTGCTCCTTCCACTTGTGGGCCATGGAAGCCTGAGATCATATGGATTTTCTCGTAGATGAGGTGTATTGGCTTTTCTTGGCGCAGCGAAGACTGTTTCACTTGTAGTATCTTGAGATTTTGGGAGCAGCTTCGTCCCACTCTTGTGCAGCTCGCACCCATTTGTATTGAGGAGCAGCTAAGACAGCCTATTACTTGGAACCCCCTCATCCGCTCAGAGAGAGGGTTCATGGTTGGTTCCCGCCCACATGTTTCCTCGGGGAATTTGCTAGAGGAGGCACAATGTGGCGAACTGGCAGAGGAGCCGGCTCACTGAGGAGGTTCTCTTTTCCTTTTGGCATCCGATCTGTGGGGTGCTCAGCAGTCTTGTCGACCGATCCTGTTTCAGTGGTTGGTTGCCCACAAGAGCTTTGCTCTTGGCACTTGGCTAAGCTTTGGGGGCCGACCTCCTAACTAGACGGGTTGTGGTTTTCATTTGGAGTCACAGCAACATTGTCTTTGGGACTGCCCATTGGCACAACAGGTTTGACGGAGGATCTTGAGACTTCTTACCTGGCGGGAGGCCCCAGACCATCATTTGGGGTGCTATTGCTTGGCGTTTTCTTTGTGGCCCGGCCCTCGGCTACGAGCATAAGACTGACAGCATGGTTATTCTGATTCAGGATGGGCAGATTGTCACCACTCAGGACCTGCAAGTCCCTTGACGTCAATTAATCATCCAAAGAAGTATTGACGCCACTTCCCTACATGTACAAAAACAAACACTACAAAATGCAATACAGAAAATGAAAAGAAAAAATTGTCAGAGAGGAAAATGGCAAAGAGAATGATAAAAATAGGATAAAGAATAAAGAATATCATTGACTTAGCATTTGCAGGCCCTACATCACCATATACAATATCATTGGAGTAATATGGAATAGGAAATTCCAAATAATGTACAAAACAAAGGGAAGGCACTTGTTACTGTACAACATTAGGAAGCATTCGCCAAAAAAGTAACATTCTAATATCTACAGCTTTGCAAGATCGGCAGCACCGATGTCAAATGGGTGGTTATTGGAGAGCTCTCATCAACCTTGTGGAGTATCTTGTGACCATTGATCTGGAACCATCAGAAAATATGTAGACATAGCCTTCCGAAATCTTTTCTTGTACTGCTTAGGGGATATCACAGTGGGTGCGGCATTCTTTGGGCCACCAAGGATACCAGAAGCTTTAACCCATGTCTCAAGGTGCTTATCCCAAGTATATTGTCTCATAAAGTCAATGATTCCAAGAACCAACTGCTGCCTATCTTCATCTACTCCAACCAGCAGAGAGTAATCCATAACATCTACAGACTGCAAATCAACAAGGAACACAAACGGTCAATATCACAAATACTTAAGGGCACAGATGAGGATGAAAATGTGCCAAATTACCGCCAGAAAAGCTGTGTCATTCCAAACTGCCCGTTCCAGTAATCTCTTTGCCTTACTGCTGATGAATATAGGATTGGTTTGCAATGCTTCAAGCAAATTTTGATCAAGCAGAACAGCATCGTTTCCAGTGGCATCAGCATTATAGCGAGACCTTAAGGAACCTTTTAGGTCATAGATCCGAGTGATATGGCGCCCATATAATAGGTTCTCCATTACCATCAAATCCCTGTGGAATTCTTTGCCACCTTTTACATGTTTCACTGTCACCTGTTGAGATAAATCAATCAAAGCTTTTCCAGTGATATATGTTCACAAATTGGGACTCAAACAATTTCTAAAAGCTGAAAATACAGGTTAATTCCAGGAATACCAACCTGGTATATACCGAGTATTTTTGCAAGACATGTCGGACTTCGAGTGCCAAGTGCCTCATAAACGTACTTGAAATACTCTGGAGCAAAGATCATGAACGAGTCAAGCTCTGTCTTGGTGATCTGTTTGACAACAAACCTATCATCTGAAGTCTTGGCAAAAAAGACGTTGCTCTTTCCACCTTGTGCTCTCCACTTCTTGCAGCGACAGAGAGATCTAACAAAATCCAAATTATTATCACAACATCTCTTTCTCAAGCCATCAAACTGCTTTGCATAATAGCATGTCACTGAATACTTGGTTTTTCCTTCTGTACTATCATCGGTAAAGTTGATTTTGACATGATTTGCTCTGGAGTCCAAAAGCGGATCACCTGCGGATGATTGGTCAGAACTTGAAGAATTTTCTTGCTTTGAATTATAATCCAATATTCCATCTAGTAGTTGGGAAATTCCACCACTCAAGACTGATATCAGCTTTTCTGGTTCTCTGGTTTTCAGGTCTTTCTCCCTTTCATTCTGTTTCTCTTCTTTATCAAACACATAAGCTTGGTGCTCATGTGAAGTGATTGCATATGCGATAACACTGGTTGGCTCATCATCATACAATGAAATCACTGGCTCATCTAGTCCTTCAAAAAGTGGTTCTGCTATCCCTTCCTCTGATCCTTCTTGCTGCATAGTTGAGATGGGCATGGCAGGTGACTGCGCCTCTGCTTCACAAGGAGAGGGTGTTGACGACACATTTTCATCCTTGTTGTAATGAACTCGGAAGTTTGAATAAGGTGCCCCTACCCAGCCTTCGATGACTGATGATTCACCTGTTCTGGCAGCAGTTGTGAGGGTACTTGTAACACAAAAATCACTGGAAAGGTTAACGTTTTGGACACAGCTGTCTACAGAAACTTCCTCAGACATATCTGACCTAGATTGCTTGCTTCCATCAGCTGAAGAAGGTTCCAAATCTTGGATCTCTTCGTTCCTTTCAATAGGCCAATCAAACTTTGACTCGCCTACTTCCTGGCTCCCTGTCCAAGCAGCATCAAATGTAGCTGGAAGATCTTTGAAATCAAGACAATGACCATCTGATAATGACCTATATACCCCTGATCTTCCTCCGGAAAAATTGGCACTGCTTTCAGCCTGAGTAGAGCTTCCTTCTGAAAAGTTTTGAATGGAATATGGTGTTTCTCCAAGTCTTTCACATGCAGTATCGTTGCTTAGATAAAGCTCTGGAGACTTGGAGGACAAAGAAGGTCCCACCTTTTCGGATGCATGGAAGTCCGATCCCCTGGCCTTTGCATCAGTACCATTGACCGACTTAAACCCATCTACAGACCTACGCCTTACCGATGGAAAACGTTTTGTGGCCTGAACATCCAGCTTTCTTCCTGTAACAGATGATTCTTTACTATAAGTGTATCGACTTCTTCCGCTGTCAAATCTGAACTGTTTCAGAAGCGAAAGCGAGTCTCCAGCTAGCCTAGAATCAGAGGCTGTCAATCCCTTTGACGAACTTAAAGCAGACGATAGGGTTTGCATTCGCTTATCCCATAGATTCAAGCAGTTCTTCAAGCTACGACGTATGGAGTTGAGCCGTAATATATCTATATGAGGCTGATCAGCACTCCGACATGATTTTGCACCAGTCAAGGCTCTCTAAAAGAAGAACATAAACGTCTGTAAAACCTCATGCTAGAAATGACAATGAGCATCCGCTCCTAAAAAATAAGTATAAGAGAAGAGAGGGCCGTACATGAAAATCATTTTTTTGCTTTGTAAGAATACTTCTTAATTCTGCAACATAGACCTCAGCCTCTCTATCCCTCTCACTGACAGAACATTTATCATACAGATGCTGGAAACGGCGCCGTAGATCTTTGAACAGATCATGTCCTCTCTCCGCAATCTGCAAGACACACAGCATCTTTGTGAAAACTTTCTCAAAGGGCAGACAACCATGGACATTCTTATGATTCTGAACAGCTAGTGCATATTTGAATATTTAAGTGAACACACAAGCTCTTATCTGAGAGAGAAAAACTTTATTCGCACTATGTGGGAGAAGAGTAGATTCAAATGACTTCAGAGTAGTAGAGTGGAAGTACTGCTGATATAAGAAGTGTGAATGCCAGCAATGATTGTTGCAAGGATAGAATTTTAATCACTCTACTTTCAGATGTGCTCCTGCCATTATGTGTGAAAACAAGGGAGTACTGCAAAAAATCTATACTTCTATTCCACCACCATTATGTGAACCCAAGCTTGATTTTCTCAAGCAAGAGGATTCATGTTATTTGATTTTCTTGTGAAAAAAGAAAAGAAAATACAATTTATTGGTGTTGTCACAAACCCAGCATTAAAACAAGGACTTATATTCAAGAACTACCTCTCTGATTTCTTGCTGAAGCCATTTTTGATGTTCAAAACAATAAAAATCCAGCTTAGATGGTGGAAGATAGACAGTATACACATGGATTGGTGAATAACGAATACAGGCTACCATATTCCCAAAGCTGAAACAAGAAAAATAGATACTTTAGTTTTCTCAAAATCGACATGACCTGCCAATTATTTGGACATGTCATCTATGCATGATGGATTCTCAACCGTCTTGTAGGTGTAAAAGGAGGGTGATAGATTAGTGATGACTTAGGTAGCTTACCCATAAAACCTAAGACAGTCTCTGTGCAGGGAATGCCCACAAGTTGATGCCCTACTTGTAGATGCATGATTTGAAAAACTCAGCTCCAAAAATTTCCCAAAGGATAGACCCCATGCAGCATCTGACATCACTACACGAGGAGTTGCTGGAGGGATCCCATCAACACGAGCACACTTTAAACAACGCTGCCACATCCAGATTTTTCCTTCTGTTTCACCTGCCAAAGACTGGTTCTGCTTGTGTACAGATATCGTGAGCCTGCCTTGCCTATGAGTGTAACAATCAACATGAGCATCTTTCAGCTCTCCACAGCCTTGACATTTATGGAGCTGCATAGTAGCTTGAGGTCAGAAAATTTCAAGCCATAATAAAGCATCACAGAAAGTTCACATACCATAGAAAAGATCTTCATTGGGAAATTTTCAATACTGATCTATGCCAAGACATACCTGATTGAACAAAGTCTCCTGCAAGAATATCCCAAGAGGCTTGTCAAAGGTGCTATAATACTTTATCCTAAACAGATGACCTCGTTCACAAACGGTGCCTTTTCTCAAACAACTGCTTGAATATGAGACCAATATACTCTGATGATCTGGGGAAAAAGCCGAAAACTTTTCTCTGATTGAGCCCTGAACGACATCTGATGAGCAACTGACTTGTAATGAGGATTGAGAGCTATATCTCGAAGTATGGGCTCCTTTTCCTGCATCTGATGGTGATATAGTATTGTTTTCCTCACTTATAAGTGAAAATGAATCAGAATCTAACTGAACCACATAGTCAACAGCCTGCCGACTTCCTGGTGATAGCTCCGATAGCTGGCTTGCTGGTGAGAACTCAGATGCACCATCTGGGGACATAGGTTCCCTCACAGATATCATACATCCATTTATGTTTTGGCCTGAATCTTCCATTGACATGAGTGTTGAGAAATCGGCAAAAGTGGTCACAGCAACCTCGGGTCTGGAGCCCCGGACAGAAGTAACAGTGTTAATACAATCCCTGAACTGTGAGTCCATGCAACTGTTCAAGGGAGAACCAACCTTTGATGACGGAGACACAAATGAAGAAGCATTAGATGGAGATGCTAACTGTCCTACTGGTGAGCTATTAATATCAGAGAATGCAGAGATAGATAACTCTGATTTTGATTTTTTGTATGGCACTGCAACACTTAATTGCGACTTCAGGCAGAGCTCAGGCAGTTTAGCACCTTCATCCACTAAAAAGGAAGTTTCTAGTGCCAAGTGGTAAGCTGCAAAAACTGCCATTTTTAGAGCATGTTTCACTTTCTCCAACTCAGCAGAACTGCTACCCTTCAGCAAAATCTGTTTGAGCCATACAGCATTTATGGAGATTCAGTAATTCGTAGAGCATTTTGAAAGAAATCAACAAATGAGAAAATACTAAAAGAATCTGAAGGACGTTAAAGAGGTTGCTAGTTACTATGAAAAAAAAAATGCTGCCACTCACAATCCATCTCTTCCCCCACCAGAAAGAGAAAAAACAGACAACTGTCAAGCAAAACGAAACAAAACAAAAATGCAACAGATATACTGAGACTTTCCAATACACAAACAGCCTCTCCATCCACCTTCCTCTATTCACTTCCGATACAAAAATGAAACTGAGAGATCCCTGGTGCACATATTACAAATAAGAGGGAATGCATTCCAAGGGTTCATTAAATTTGGCTGAGCGTGTGGGTCATGATCCAACGTGCATCAGATACACTTGCAGGCAAAGTACTCCAGGAAATGTATCTGAAATTGTGTGTCCTCAGTCCTCCGAACAGATACAGCACAGAGATATTCTTCTACTTATCAGAGGGCTTGATTCCAAGGACAATAGTTCTGGTTGGAATCCAGAGCCCATTATGCATGCATTGATGACGCAGATGACAAATTAAACATGGTACTGCTATAGGAGACCTAATCATGCTACAAGACTTTTCTTCAAGACCAGACATACGAGTCAGACACAATATTTGGCATCATTACCAACCAACACTGGGTTGATAGGTGCCATACATAAATAGATGCAGCTCACTTACACAGTAAGTGTTTTATGCCTTTAGTTTGATCTCATCCATAACGTGCAAGGTTAATATGATGCACTAGCCAATTCTAATAGAGTAGCACAAGATGTCTACACCAGCATATGGGAGATCATTTCTTTCCCAATCCAGAGAGCACCAATATGTGGTAGCAAGATAGTCCATGTCACTGGTATATTAAGATAGCTCACCTAGGCAGACATGAGCCTTTTAGCTGGGGGAAACCATCATCCATCAGCTGAGCTTGTATATAGCACATTCTAGGTTTTGGTGTCCACTTGCAAGCTCCACTTTGCCACACACATGATCTTTAGCATTCGGTATATTTTACTGAGTCATAAGTTAAAGAAACATTCTCACAAATGGCAAAGGAAAATGTCCTTACCCAGTATCCAATGTATCCTAGAAGCGATGCATGCATTTACCACACAATACAGATGAGTCATTATCTAAGGAATAACACACACCTTGGTATCCATTATGGAACCATTTAAATACTGAATCTCTTTCTATGGCATACCATAAGTCACTATCTGAGAGATAAAATACAGTTTATTATCCATTGCAGAACCATTCAAATACTGAATCTCAATTCATAAAGAGTCTCTCTACCTGGATGAATCCATTAAGAAATCCACTCAAATTCACAGAGAAAAAAATCATACAAGAAAAACTCGCCAACAAACAGTACAGGTTGACCATTTACTTTGAACATATTTATCTTCCTATAAAATGATAGCTGAAGGCAGAGCTTCTAATATTAGGGAATGTCAACATGTAGAAGAGTCATTACACTCCCATTAACAACATCAATGCCCTAGAGCAGGCGCCATCATTATAAGACTCCAATAGATCTCCCTTGACAAAGATGATATGAAAAAAAGAGGGAAAAACCAAACAAGGTCGAAAACCATCAAATGCAATAAGGAGATTTGGGAACAACATTATAGCAGCTTGCATACTCCTAAAACGCCGATCCTTAACATGTGTGACCTATCCTGCAAGCCTCATACTCATGTTGTTGATATTGCTACAAAGGTGGGCCATTTGAACAAACTTGGCATATGTTGGACACATTAGTGAAGCTGCAATTACTTATCAAGAAAATAAATGACTGAAGCACCCTTGAGATCTTGCAACACTGTACTAACTTTTGTACTGCACACATGATAGACGATACTAAAAACTAGGTGCTTCAGACAACACCGATCTTCTATGACAAAGCTTCTTGTCGTGCTCCCAAATAAAAAACATTAAAAATTAAACGATATTGATAAGAATATGTTTGTTAGCAATGAGCATATAATCAGCTACGTTATGGGCTACATTGATTGTACAACCAAACCAACAATGAAGTCAAGAAAAATAAGTGATTCGAAATTCAATGTGGATGAGGCTACAAGATAAGTTTGATATAAATTACAGGAGCAAAACTAGAAACATGCTACTTCATGTTATACTCACCGAACAACCAAATGGTTTAGGGCAATCTTCCAAAAACATCAATGCCTTCGAGTGTGACTTGCTACCGTGAACTCCAATATCATGTGTCTCCTCATACTTTTCCACATGAAATAACACACAATGACCAAGTTTTGCAGAGGACAGATGGTCAATACTCATTGCAATAGTGGCACCAGTGCAGCTAGCAATTCGCTCTAGAGAAGACCTTTTGATATTAGAAACCAGGCAAATTCCTTTCCCTAGAAGCTGCTCTCGTGCCTGATGAGATACAGACTTCTCCACTAATACGACATTTGGATTGAGGGCCTCTATCTTTGATACAGCCATAGTTGTATACTCCATTTCCTGCATTGAAAAATTAAAGATGGATTTCATGATCCTAGATTACATGGAGAATTTATTAATAGATAAGAATCTATAATATTCTGACAATGAGGTAGATCTCAAGTGAGACAAATTCACATTCTGAATAAATAACACATGAAATCCATACCAAATTACTAAAAGACAGCAAGAACCAACTGCTAATCAAAACTATCAATCACAAAGTAACATAAATATAATTATGTAATTATCATGAGATTGCACCTCACTATTCTGCTGCTTCTGAGATTCTATAACAGCTACCCATGTTGCATAAAATAAGCTTTTTATTCAATAGAGGAACAGCCTCAATCCATCCCAACAATACATACTATAGTACAGATGCTAATTTTCATGTAAACTACAGCCCAAAAGAAATAAGAGGTGTAGCGGCATTGGCATTTCCAGGATTGCATGTGAAAACAGTGCACCATTAGTTGTTTATTGTCAAATTTTAAATTTTCCTGATCTGATTTTACTATTGTAACAGTTGCCTCATGAGCATCATTGTTCACCTTGTTAGCCCCTCTTGCAGTATTGGCTTGATCAAACTGCACAAGCAACAAGCTGCTGCTCTGTGACGCACTGTTCAACCCTACACCTAATCTGAAGAAGTTACATATTCTTCATATGCTGTCCGCTTTAATTTGACAAGTGATTCACATCATTCTTTAGGATTTGTTAAGAAATACATAGTTACAAATGCCACCTGCTGAAGAAGAGCCTTTAATGAAGGAAGTTGACTGGTCACCATTTCGAACTCAAGTGAACACCCAAGCAGCAGCACCTTTGGATCATCAAACCTGGATCTCATTCGCTTATGTGCAACATTTTTCTTACAGACTATTCCCCGTACAACTCGACTACCATGTAGCAAAACAACACCATATCAATTTCTATTGCAAAACCAAGGAGATCCCTTTTACAGCAGTCATAAAAATAAGCTGCAAATAACTTTACCTTTCACTTGGCCTGCCATTAGCCACATACTTTACTTTGACATAGCCACCTGGATCCATTCCTCCATATTGACTTGTGTCTGGCTTTATTATACTTGCAGCTTGTAAAGAGAGTGAAGTTACAAGATCTATCCAACTTTCTGGACCTCTACTGTCATCAGCAGAGACACCCTCCCTGCTTAAAAGCTGGGCAACAATCACCCTGAAATGCCCAGTCACCACAGCTCTCATGTCTCCACACTGTTCAAATGGCAAACTGTGCTTGCTTCTGAGCTTTGTGTTGATTAAGCTACCAAGGGAATTGGGTGACTCCCAAGCACTTGGAAAAGTTGCATCTTCTTCAACATTATTGTCAGGATCTGAAACACCGTCTGGTGGTGGAGCAACCCATAATGAGGCATTGTTTTCAATGTCAAGTGTTAAGTCCCTATAGCTCATAAGAGAAGGATCTTTGTACAAGTAAACACATGAACTGTCTTCATCCAAGCCTTGGTCTGTATCCTCAATGCAGTCATCGGAGAGTTCCTGACCTCTGGTTTCATTAAAACTACAAGTGCCCATACATTCAGAGGCCTTTTCTTCGGCCAGATCTTCATCAAGATCACTTCGAGAAGTGGAGTGTTGGAATCCTGGAACTTCACCACTCTCTTCATCATCATCGTCACTCCTAAACATAATCAGCAGAGTCAGATTCAGAGAATCCGTGCATAACAAAGAATAATGGTTCACATGGAAACAAAGTGATGAGAAATCTCCCACCTGCTATCATTGGAGAAATCATCCCTTCTCCTGGGTGAAAATAACTTGTTATTCCTCCTCAGAGGAGTCAATTTATGAAGTCTTTTTTGTACTGGAAAAGTGTCCATAACATCGGCCATCGAAGTTGCTCAGGATAAAACAAATGGTTCCTCCAAAAATCTCACAAGACTTTCAGACACAGGGAGACTGGTTCTCGTAGATTGAATCACCAGTCTTTTATGTTAAACCGCCTCCCTCGTTGAGCTTATGTTTGAAATTGATAACTTTATATCACGAAATGAAACGACCCTCTGATACAACAACCAACAAGAAGGTGAAACATTGAAAACTAGAATTAGCATGCATACAACAATCTTCACTGTCAAAATTTCAGGCATGCATGGTGGAAATGTACAGCGTGATTCAAGATATATATAAGGAAGAAAGAGTCACGAGGTTATGATGTTTCATAAGCTCGGTTATATTTTCCCATGCTACGCTAAGATGCAACGAATGTGCGTAACAATCAATTCAAAGAGGTTTGATACTTCATAAAGACTGACGGCCCAGAATCCAGATAACTGACTATAAGCGATGGCCTATAGGTGTGTCGACGAATGGTATTGGCTTTCCTTCCCTGACGTTCACCAAATGGCATTTAGAATTAGTCAATTATCTTGAATTTTGTAAATATCAATACCTTATGATCAAAAAACCTCACTACGTTTTCTCTATGCTCAAGAATCAAGGTAATCTTGAGAACGCAGTTTCACCTTCCCTCCGCCAGGTCAAGTGTTTACATAAAAGCTACATCTTAAGGAATCTCTCTCTCTCTCTCTCTCTCTCTCTCTCTCTCTCTCTCTCTCTCTCTCTCTCTCTCTCTCTCTCTCTCTCTCTCTCTCTCTCTCTCTCTCTCTCTCTCTCTCTCTCTCTCTCTCTCTCTCTCTCTCTGAGTATGTGTCTGCGAGAGCGTGTGCGCGTGTATTGTATGTGCGCGCGCGCAAATGGGAGGCCTCGATCGCATCTTCGCTGTGAATGCTTGCGATCCTAGATAATAAAATCCGTACTCCAATGAAGTACTTCAACGCTAGCCTGTTGGAAACTAATCTCATTTTACTAGCACGGACCAAATGGTTATCACACTCGCTCTTGCTGTGATTATCCCAGGTGGAGACTGTAAGTACGAATTGATATGGATTCTGTCCGACAGGCTATGTAGATAAATGACTCCGCTTCACCCCGCTCCTGACACGATTCAGTGTCCGGTGATCAATCGTACTTCAGCATCAGTTTCACTTTTACCCGACACGATTAAGTGTCGGGTGATCCAATCTTACTTCAGCGCCCCTAACTTGAAGCCTGAGTCCTGACAACTAAGAAGAACCAAAGAGTAAACCGGATGAACTACACAGTTATCAGCTGCAGAGAATACGATCGATCTCTACATTATCGAAACAATGCTACCAAGCACTTCGTATTAAAGGCAATATAGTGTCTGCGTTAGAGGGGTTAAGACCTGGGCAATTGAATGCCTCCTCCGTTCTGGGTGAGAAGTATCCGAATGCGTGACAACGAGCAAGTAGGAATGGCTGAATATGCTGAGTGTCGAGCGTTCAGGGCTGTTGACCTTACACAAAGCAATGAAATGCGGAAGCTGTGTACAGGCAAAGTGAAGAAAAGAAGGCGCTGGGAACATTACGCGACAGCAAAGAAAAAGTTCCACTGGGTACGCGCAGCACGATGCAGGTTCTGTCCATGGCCTAAAATCTCGGTTGGCACTCGGTGTCCTCTGTGAGCCACGTGTTTCAAGCAGGCGGCACGGCGAGGAAGACAGACCCATCAAAGTAAACCTTCATTCATTGTCCCCACGATACGAGAATCAGAAGTCTCCATGCCTTCCCGTCCGTCTTTTGGTTCCACAGTCCACTTTCAGTGTCCACGAGTTCGTTGATAGTCTTCCATAATCGTCATGCACAGTCTCGACTCTCGAGTCCCTTTTGGCTCCACGAGTTCGTTCGTACTCTTCGTTGATCGACATCTACATCATACACTCCAAAGTCTCACATCATACACTCCAAAGTCTCCAAGTAAGAGTAGTCTTGGGCCGAACTTCCTTTTTTCTTAATCTCAACTATGGATTTTTTCACATGTGGCCAAGGAAATGAGTTGCAAAGATACATGTGGACAAAACATAACACAACATGGAACCTACATAGAGAAAGAATGATGGATGGTAAGTATGAAGATATCTTCTTAATATGGGTTAGATCTCAAGACTTCTCTCTATATAAGTTTGAAATTAGAAAGAAGAAACACATACATCCAAGGGATCTCTTTGATCTCTCACATGAGGGTTTAACATCGAGAGAGGTGGCAAAGCTTGAACCTTAGACCTTCTTCGAGTAGCTCAAGTGTGTTACCGTTAAACCATGCCTCCTCAACAATGACATTTATTTATACATTGGTAGAGAAGAATCTACTCCATTTCGTGGCTGAAAGAGGAGATATGTCCCTCTCTTTATGTCTCTTAACTGCTCCGTCTCACCTTCCATACTCCTATGCCCTTCCAACATTATGTATGCAATGTTCAAACGAAGAAATGGAAGAGGTGATTCGAGGTGGTTGGTAACCATTAGCTATGAAGAAAGGTTTCCTTTCTATTACTTGGGGAAACCTTAGGTGGGTGGTAGTGTGTTTTGATTGGCTTGATTGTTGTGAAGACCAATCAAATAGCTCCAATTCCTAAGTCTGTAATCTCTTATGTTGTGTCATTATAATACTACTTGGGGAAACCTTGAGTGGGTGGTACTGTGTTTTAATTGGATTGATTATTGTGAAAACCAGTAAAGTGACTCGATTGCTAAAGCTCTAATCTCTTATGTTGTGTCATGATAACACCTCGCTGGTGGAAGACAAATATAATCCCATCTTCTACATGCCATTTCAATTGTACCTTGCTTTTTCTTGGTTGTCTTAAGCATGATAGAATCGTTAAGAATAAATGACAACTATAATAATCCTCCATAAGTGTAAAAGCCATGGCCAAGTAGTAGAAAATATAAGGTCATCAAGCCATAAATGGTATCAAAGATTCACAGGTCGACACAATTATTGAAGTGAAGCATGAATAGAATCATTGGATTTTATATATTTTCATAAGAAGTTGAAATTCAATATCTTGAGGACCTAGAGAGCAATTATAAAGAAAATGATCAGAAAGGCTTATGATTGTAAAAGGTGACCCTGATAGAGATTTTCAGGTTTCCATGTAACAAAGAGTTATGCAAGGGAGAGGGGTGTAGTAGAAGAGTGGAATAGATATAGAAGAAATATAAAACTTTGTTCAACAATGATGGTAATATCCACTTGTGCACTTTCAGCATAGAGCTTCTATGTCAATCCAAGCAAATCTAGATTGGGATACAAGATAGAGCTATGTGTTGGGAAATTTTGTGACGTTTGGTAGTTGTAGTGGTCATGGCCTACAATGGCAAATGCAAATTAAAGCAATGAAGATAGTGTGCCAATATAAAAGTACTACCATCATTAGTATTAAGAATGATCTTTCCAACTCCCATGATAGGATAAGAGGAGTTATTAGCACATGTGTTAGTATTCTCTCTAAGAGCAGGGTCGAGTGAAGTGAAGAAACTATGGTGTGAGGTAATATGTTTGGTTGCACCACTATCAAAGTACTAAATATAACTCTAATATGAACATATACTACTCATGAGAAGATGGATTGAAGTTGCAATGAGTAGTAAACACCCATTCTTCATTCTAAAGAAGGTTTTTGGACTCTATTTTAGGTAAAGAGGCTTCAACAACAACAACAACCATTCCAACATCTTTCTTCTTTGCCTCTTTTCTAGCCAATTTAGGACAACTCTTAGTCACATGATCATTTACCTTTCAATACTTGTAAAACTATTTTTTCTTTTCTATTTTCTTGTCTTCTTTGTCTTCCTTCTTTGTTTGTGCAATATTACTAGATTTATGCTTGCTAGTGGATGAGCTCTATAATCAAATTAATTATTTGTTGATTCAGAGGAGGCAATGGAAGCCAGTAAATGGAATCTCAAAGAAGCCTGTTGACATGGATGAAGATGATTGGGATGAGTTGGTTGAAATGGCTAGGTCTACCATTCGATTGCACCTAGCAGATAATGTGTACTTTACAGTATTAGACACTAAAAGTGTAGAGGAGATTTGGAAGAAGTTATGCAATACATATGAAAAAGAAACTGCATCAAATAAAGTGTATCTCATGAGAAAATTATATGACCTTTGCATGAAGGAAACAGATAGCGTTGTTGCTCATCCGAATCAGTTTGATGCTATATTCTCTCAATTACAGGCTCTTAAAATGGACATGGATAATGAAATGAAAGCAACCTTGTTGTTCTGCACCTTGCCATCATCATGGGATAAATTTTGCACTACTATATTAGCAATAGTGCACCTAGTGGTAAACTAGTCTATGATGACATATGTGGAGCACTCTTGAGTGAGGAGATTTGTAGAAAATCTATGGTTGGCACTCAGAGTGGAGATACATTTAATGTTCATAATTCTTACCAAGGAAAGAATCAACATTGTGGCACGATCAAGAACAAGGAAAAGAATGATCAACGAAATAAGAGTAGAGGTAAATCAAGAAAGAGGGATATCAAATGCTATTATTGTCATAAGAAAGGACACATGAAGAAAGATTGTTGTGCATTAAAGAATGCTAAAGGTAAAGGGCTAAATGTTGATGGGCATGTTAAACAACTACGTGCACCATCTACTTCGACTATGAAGATTGAAGAAATCAATGCTATTTCTGATGATGCTGATGTGTTTACACTTAAGAGTATTATGCCTACCGAGGCTCTTATGGTTGATTCTCTTTCCCACACATGGCTGCTAGGTTCTAGTGCTCGTTTCCATGTGACACCACATAGAGATTGGTTCTCTACTTATGCAACAAAGTCTCTTGTTACTATGAGACTTGGTGATTCTTATCAGTGTGACATTTTTGGGATTGGAGATTTGATTTTGTAGTTCATTGATGGTTCAAAATTTACTATGCATAATGTACACCATGTACCTCAGTTATCATGCAGTTTGATGTCATTTGATCAACTTGATGACCTTGATTACAAGGTAGTCTTCTATGCTAAGTCATTTCACATATCAAAGGGAAGTATGGTTCTTGAAAAAGGAAGCAAAGTTGGCTCACTTTATCCTTTATTTGTATCATAGAAAGAAAATTTGTTAACTATTACTAAATAGCCTATGGATTGTATTTGGCAGAGTTGTTTGGGCCATATATCATGTAGTGGAATAGAAAACCTTTCTCATTTTGGCTACTTACTTGTGTTATCTTTCTTTGAGTTTTCATTTTGTGAGCATTGTCAATATGGAAAGCAAACTAGGAATGTGCACAAGACACACATTGACTCTTCAATTCAGCCTTTAGATCTCATTCATACAGATGTGTGGTCCTATGCCTACAAGACCATTAGGTGGTTCTCTTTGCTTTGTTACTTTCATAGATGATGCTACTAGAAAAGTCTAGGTATATCCTATTAAATCAAAGGATGAGGTATTCCCTACTTTCAGAAAATGGCTTGCTTTGCCATTGAGAACAAAAAAGGAGCTAAGCTCAAGGCTTTACGTTCAAATAATTGGGGTGAGTATACCTCACATGAGTTCAGCCTTTTCTGTCAGTCTAGAGGAATTCATTGAGAGTTTACAACTCCTTATACCTTAGTACATAATGGTGTAGCTGAAAGGATGAATATAACTATTCATGATAGAGTAGTTTCTTTGATGCATCATGCAAACCTTTCACAAGGCTTTTGGGTAGAAGTAGTATTGACTGCAGTTCACATGATTAACCTTTCACCTAGTACTATTGTGAGCAAAAAAACTTTAATGATGTGTGTGTGAATCTCCTCCCATCCATATATACCCTCTTGTATTCTAAAAATAGCAATGATCTAGAATATTCTAGTGCGATCATGTGTACATCATGCAATAATTATTCCCATTACTACTGAATACCTTAGGGTATCCCTCGATCTTGGGATCTTGGCTAGCTGGCCCTTGTCCCTCACACACATGGAATGATCCCTATGGATCAATATCATGATCCCTGTGGATCAATGTCTGAGACTCTGTCCCCCTTCTAAAGATCATTGTCCTCAATGATCAATGAGGGAAAGTACTTGCAAACCAGAGCTTCTGATTCCCAAGTAGAGTCAGTAAGTGGTAATCCTCTCTAGGCTATTAGATACTCCTGAATGACATAATTCCTCAACTGTTTGTCTCTGCTCTAGTATCATTTCTGGAGAATGATGTGTGATCACTTTCCTACAAAGAAACAATACCCTCTATTAGATTATCCTCCCTGGAAATATACTTTCGAATTTTATTGACATGAAACATTGGATGAACTCTACAATATGGAGAAGCTCTAATCGGTATGCAACTTCACTTAGCTTTTTAACTATCTTCGAAGGTCCACAAAACCTTGGTGAAAGCTTAATACACTTCCCTATGGAGAGAGAAGTAGATCTAGCTAGTACTTGAAGAAAGACTCTATCTCCCTCCTCAAAGGATCTAGGAGATCTCTTCCTATTAGTATACTCTTTTTCCCTATTACCGGCTTGTTGCATCTTGGCTTTAGCTATTTCTAAATTTGATTGGAGGTTTGCTAAGAACTCCAAAGCAGTAGGACATTTCTTTGGCATGCCTATGGTACTAGAAGCATTGGGATTCATCATAGTTCATCTCAAAAGGAGACATACCTGTTACATTGTGAGGCCTATGTCTTCGAGTATCTGGTTGACCCTCTTGATCTGACCATCCGTCTAAGTATGATCATATGACACCAGTTTGTGAAATACAAACTTCTAGAAGTGTCCTATGAATTCAACATCCCTATCTGAAACTATCGATGTTGATAACCCATGCAATTTGAAGACATGTTGGATAAACAACTCGACTACCTACGAAGCTTCTATCGTCTCCTGTGTGGGTATGAAATGAACCATCTTGCTCAAACTATCTACCACAACTAGGATAGTATCCCACTTCCTTTGGGTCCGCAGTAACCCGACTATGAAGTCCATGGATACACTATCCCAGTTATGATATGGAATCTATAAAGGATGCAAAAGACCTGGTGTCTTCACCCTTTCTTCTTTGTTGACTTGACACATAAAGAATTGTTGAACATAAGTGTGGACGTCTTTGGCTAATCCAGGCCACCAGAATGTTCTTCTAACAAGTTGTATTGTTTTGTCAACACTAGGATGTCCTGCGCAAGGCACATCATGGTTATCATGCATGACTTTTCTTCTCAAATCCCAAGAATCTGGTATGCAAACCTTTCCTTTCCATTTGACTATTCCATTCTCCTATGAGAATTTGGAATACGGGATGGACTTGTTCGCTTTGCTAGCAGAAGAAAGAGTTGGAATTGTCTCGTCTCCTATAATAGAGTCATCACTGATGGCTCTAATAATCTGTAACAAATGTGGATCTTCCATCTGTGCTTCCTTTATCTCTTGAAGCAATGAGCTTTCTAGAATTGTAAAGCCCATTTGATACATTATCCATGATATCAGCAACGATACTCTCTTTGCCTCTTCTATACAAGATTTCCATGTGAAACTCTTTCATGAGCTCAGCCCAACGAACCTGTCTTCCTCAAAGATCTGGCTAAGTACAAAAGTATTTGAGTGTATGGTGATCTATGTATACCTTAAAGTCTGCACCATAAAGATAGTGTCTGAAGACTTTAAGTGCATGCACCACTGCATACAACTCTTGTTCATGCACTGGTCAATTGCATTGTGCACTACTCAATTTCTAGCTTTCAAAAGTTAGTGGCTTGCCATCTTGGCTCAAAACTACCCCTATGGCTATGCCACTAGCATCTGTCTCTAACTCAAAGGGTAGGAGCCTCTAAGACAACTTGTTTCAGAGTATCAAAACTCTCTTGCTGCTCTTGCTTCCATGCAAATCGAACTTTGCCTTCAAGCAAGTTCTTCATAGGCATTGCTATCGATGAATATGAAGAGATTGCCTTGAAGCAAGTTCTTCATAGGGACTGCTATCAATTAATATGAAGAGATTGCCTTGAAGCAAGTTCTTCATAGGCACTGTTACTGTAACTGCCTCTCATCCTAAGGAGTAGGCCAAGATAATATAACTAAGACCTTCTTGGGATCCATCTGAACCCCTTTGGTCGATACCTAATGTACTCACAATCAATCTTAAGCAACTTGGTAGTGTTTACCAATCGTGTCTCTTGGAGATCTAGTTCTCCATAGATCAGTAGTCGCATCCCCTCACTACAAGGAATACGGGCACATAGTGATGGTTAACACAACACAATTAGATGGCAAAGACTTCAATGTTCCTATCGACGTGTGGAGTGACGTGGATTGCGACGGTAACACCAAGCATTGCTAAAGCGATGATAATAAAATAGCATAGCATAAGCGACGATAAATTGCATCACATAAACGATGATAAAAATTGTCGCTTATGTGATGCAATGTGGAGATGGATATACGACGGTTTAGCATCGGTTACACGATGGTTTTTTACCAAAAAAAAAAACATTGGAGGTTCTTTGATCAGGCATCTACACACATCTGATCGAAGAGATCTCCAATGTTCACAATTACACTACGCTTATGAGCTGAAACAATCGCTTGCTTAATCGTTCTTTTGTCTAGTCTCTATCTTATTGTCTCTCTCTTGTTGTTTCTCTCCTTTCTACATCTTTCTCTTTGAATTATCTCTCTCTCTCTCTCTTTCTCTCTTTCTCTCTCTTTCTCTCTCTCTCTCTCTCTCTTTATTGCAGGTTATTCAAGAAGTTGACCAAGCAAAAAACATGGCTAACTATTGTAAGTACAATTTCCATTCTTTGTATATCATTTGAATTGTGTTAATTTCATTAATTAGCACACTCACACTTATTGATATGCATGTATACACTTATACATGAAGATTCATGTTCACACATATACCTATGCACATACACACACACATATGCACACATGTACATATGCACATACACTTACACATACACATATACACAACATACACATGCATATGCACGAACATTTCTACAAACACATAAAAGGACTTGCATGCATGCATTATTGCATATACACATACACATACACACATACACACATTAACACATACTTAAGTACATGTATATGCACATTCACATGCATGCACATTCACATGGATGCAAATGGAAATGCATCCACATGCACATGCATGTTTCATACATATACACATGCATATACATACACTTGTATATGTTTATACACATACACATACATATGCACATACGTACATATACACACATACACATATATGCACATATGTACACACATGTCCACATACACACACATACACATGCACATACATACATATACACATATACACATACTCTTACACATATACATGCACATACATACATATACACCACATACACATGCACATGCACATACACATACATATGCATCTACACTTACACATGCACATGCACATACATGCATATACACATATGCATATGTACATACAAACATATACACACACATACACACATATACATGCACATACGTACACACACATACACACATACAAACACATACAAATGCACATATATACATATACACACATATACATGCACATACACACATATACACATACACTTACATATATACATGCACATATATACATATACACACATACACATGCACATGCACATACACATACATAAGCACATACACTTACACATGCACATGCACATACATGCATATACACACATAAATATGCACATACATACATGCACATATATATACATAGATACATACATATACATGCATATAGACACACTTACACAAATATATATATATACCTACATGTGCCTACATACATTTTATAGACACACAAGCACACATAAATATGAATTAATTATATAATTAAAGTAATAAAACACATGCTAAATATAAAAAATAATAAAAATCATTAGAACAAGACTTAATTACTTAATACCATAGACACAATTCAAAACATAATTGGAATATATATGTATGTATATATATATATATATATATATATATATATATATATATATATATATATATATATATATCCAATGTCATAATCAAGAATCCTAATCATTATCATCATCATCCTCATCATCACGATCATCTGCATGATCTGATGTATCTGTAGTGGCATCATGGGTAGTGGTGTGAGCACTCTGTGGCGATTGAGATCATCCCTCCTGTGTCCATCTCTCCACCTCATCCATATCTTCCTCTCCATGATACTCCTATATTACATATAACAAACATAAATAAGTAAAACATACAAAACATCCATAAAAATAAAATAATTATATGAAATTTAAGATTACTCACAAAAGCATATGGATGATGTCGCATATACTCACTCAAATGCCGATATCCAAAATGTGTAGCATACTCGATCTCATGTTTCGTAGGATATCGACCATAATCCTTTTGTTGCACTGAAACAAATAAAAAAGATTAGTCTCTTGCGTTTTAACTAAAATAAAAAATATACTTTCAATAACACATATACTTACAAATGTAGCCACAAAACCATGATGGACCATTTGGCCTAAGTGAGATGTATGACCCGACTCAATTCTCTTTTTTGCAGCAGCATGTTTATTTAATAGAAAAAAATACATAAATTAAAAGTAAAAATTTAATAAAACATGTGAGAATTATAAATATAAATGATTAATTTGTATACCTTCTGCTGACAAAATGACTCCTAAAGATGTAGCTGTCTACGAAAAAATTTCCACCTCTCAGGTGGAATGTTAGGTCTCCTCTTATTTTTTCCCAGCATACATTATCTCCTATTATTTTAATCTTAAACAGAAAAAAAGAATCAGAATACATACACATGCATACATACACATATACATACATACATACATACATACATACATACATACATACATACATACATACATACATACATACACACATACATACATACATACACACATACATACATACATACATACATACATACTAAATACTTGCACACATACACATACTCACATATATATATATATATATATATATATACTGTATATATACATACATACACACACACATACACATATCCACACACACACACATGCATACATACATACAAAATACATGCACACATAAACATATATACATACATACACACGTACACTTATACATACATACATACAGAGACATATGCATACACATACCCACACACACATACATGCAAACATATACACATACATACATGCATACATACATACATAGACCCACATATACATATCCACATATATACATACACACATACACATGCATGCATATAGACACATTCATACAAAATACATGCATTTATCCCACAAGTATGTGTATTTGTGTATATGTGAATATGTGTGTATGTGTAAATGTGTATATGTGAATGTTTATGTATGTAAATAATCATATTATTAATATCTAATACCATTATTTGTAGATTTCGATCAATTAGACGAAACTCCACCACCCTCTCCTAATCGTGCAAGAACTATATACTATAAGCATATCAAACTTTTAATTTTAAATATATTTGATAGATACATAACTGATATATGTTTTTTTATTGTTATAATCAGATTCTGACCAATCAGAGGGCACTCCACCACCTCCTACCCATGCAACAACTTCACATTTGTCCTCGGATAGGAATTATGATGAATTTACTATCAAGAGCATATTATATGTTGGTGTAAGTTTTGCTATGGCATGTATCAAAGACCACGATTGGAATGTATTGAACATGAGGCAGAGTATGGTACTTTTGAGCATGCACCACCACTTGGTCAACGTGATGATGCTTAGGTATGTATTCTTTCTATAAATTAATGTCATTATTTTATTTTAAAACCATATAGAAAATCAAATTATTGTTGATATACATGAATATTTGCTCGATGATGATGATGATGATGATAATAATTCTCATACTCATAATGCTAATATACCTCGTACACATCATGGACTTGTTGTTCATCAATTACAAGCAGAGGTTTCTCGAAATCCTCTACCTCTTGGTTTAGAGACTGAAACGGTTGGAGATTATCCATTGCCAACTCGTGATCATTCTCTAGTACAAACATATGATAGAAGAAGATGGAGGATGGAATAGAGGACCACTTCCTTTAGATGGAGAGGTTTTTAACTTTTGGGGTAATCCCTATATGGTTTCTCCATACACTATTACTAGTGCTAGTCGTGCTCTCTTTATTGTAGAGGATTTGTATGTGCCTCTGGATTCTGAAGTCACTCTTATGTCATTTTGTGGTCCTATATATGGATGAGGAGATTGGCATCGACTTGCACGTTATGTTCAAAGCATGAGTACTTATCGAATATGCTTGAATGCAGCATCCCTCACTTGTAGAGGGATTTCACATGCAGAAAATGAAAGATTATATATTGATGGAAGACCTTACACGCATGGAATGTAGCAGGTCTAATAAATAGTAGTTGAGGGTTACATAATAGTTCAAGGACTAATTGCACATTTGAGGAGCATGAAAATAGTCATGATTCACCATAATGAGTAGAGATGTAGCAAGATACATAGTTGTCAATGCTATTACTTCATTACATGCTGGTGATGAATTATTAGTGAATTATGGATGGTGTAGACCTCCAAGAGCACCTTTTAGCTAGAGAGAGAATGAAAACTTTCTATCCATCTATCTTGTGTTGCATTGGAAAACTCCAATTTCAATCTCTTTCAAAATAACTTACATATTTAATTTTATGTTTAAAGTTTACTTTTCATTCATTTATGGAATACTAATGATATTTATTCATGTGTGTAGATTCCAACGTATGATGTTGATGATATTCCACCACACCATTCAGAGTTGCGAGTAAGACCTCGTTTATCATAACCTTCTATGAGGAGGCTACACAAAAGTGGTCATGTGGAATATGCAAGGCTGAAAGACCTATATTCAAAAGATAAAGTACAATATTTGTATGACAATGATGAAGATGATGGCATGACAGATTTTATTGAGGATTGGTATCAAAATGATAGTGAGAGCATTGACATTTCTAAAAATGAGAAATATCTTCGAGATGAATGTCGAAAGCATGTATATGAAAGAAGTTGTTTGACATGACTAAGTGCAAGCTTACTTATTCTCAATCTTCAAAATCATTTTGGATGGAGTAATGTATCTATTTCGGCACTATTAAGGTATAATTTTTAATTTTCTATCTATTTATATATATACATGCATACATATAAATACATACATATGTATATAAATACATGTATGTATGTATTTATATACATACTTATAAATACATACATACATAGACATACACATATACATGAATGCATACACACATATAAACATAACACACACATATACATACATACACATGTTATGAAAGTAAGGTCAAATTATACATACATGTATCAAATGAAGATATTCTATCCATCTAGCCTTTGGAATTGTCTGCCCAACCTTTAGAATCTTCCTGACACATCTGCTTCTCCTATTCTAGTCGACCTAATACATGCGTTGCTAACTCTTTTATGAACTTTGCATACAAATATTAAGTATCATTTAGCTATGGAGGTATTAGGTCATTTGGGAAATGGGAGAAGCAAATTTATCTGAAAGATTTTGAAGGATGGAAGAATAATTTTAAAGGATGGAAGGAAAGAAAGCATCCATTCAATGCAGGTTCTTGTTCTTACCTTAGCTAAGGTAAGAACAAGAACTTGCATTGGATGGACACTTTCTGTCCGCCCATCCTTTAAAACTATTCATCCATCTCTCAGAATCTTCCAAATAATTTTGCTCCTCCTATTTTAGGTGTATATGCAAAGGTGTCTATGTGTGTATATGTGTATGTGTATGTGTGTGTATGCATGTAAGTATGTATGTATGCATATGCATGTGCATTATGTATGCATGTGTGTGTGTATGTGTGTGTATGCACGTGTGTATTTATATGTATGTCTATGTATGTGCGTGTGTACACATGTATGTGAGTGTATGCATATATGTGTATGTATGTATGCATGTATAACAGTACACATACACACACACACACACACACACACACACATATATATATATATATATATATATATATATATATATATTATAACAATATATAACTATATATATTGTTATTTATCTATTTATTTATAACAGTGTATATATTTTTATAAATATATATATATATATATATATATATATATATATATATATATATATATATATATATATATATATTTACAATATAGATATGTGTGTATGTGTGTGTCTATGTGTGCATATGTGTGTGTGTAAATGTGTGTGTAAATGTGTGTGTGTGTGTGTCTATGTGTGTGTGTATATGTGTGTGTGTGTCTATGTGTGTATGTGTGTGTGTCTATGTATGTATGTGTATGTCTATGTGTGTATATATGTGTGTATGTATATATATGTGTGTGTATGCATGTGTATATGTGTGTGTGAATGTGTGTATGTGTGTGTGTGTGTTTACCTCATCTCTTCTCTCCCTCTCTATCTTGCTTGTGGATGTGTGCGTGCGCTCTCTCTTGCTCTCTCTCTCTCTCTCAATTCCGACACAAATGTGCTGGGAGAAATTGAATTTTTTTTAATGAATCCAAAGTGTCACTTATGCGATGCTCTAGCGTCACAAGCAGTGTGCCGATGTTGCCAAAAGCATCGTTAATTACCGATGCTCCTAACGACGGTCATAACACCTTCACATAAGCAATGCTGGCCATTGCTTATATGATGCTATATTTTTTTTAAAACAATTATACCAGTCTTCACTTATGCGACGCTTTGGGAAATGAGCGTTGCATAAGCGACAAAACATGCTTTTTTTTCAATGGGGGCATCACTACCCCCCCCCCCCCCCCCCTTTCTAGTAGCACCTCATGATCAAACTAATAAATATGCGAAGCGAAGTTAATGACTGGTCTCTTCCTCGCATGCCTTTTCTTACTAAGGACTACATCGAAAAGTACTGCTAGTCTCGCTATCTTGAAATTCAATATGTGCTCATAGGACTGGATCTGAATAGGTAGATCAACAACTCATCGATCCCATGTCTCAGTTCCCTTCCCATTGGGTAACTCTACTATGTAGGTATACTCTGATGACACAATCTCTAGATGTAACCGCTTGACTAGTCGGGAACTAATGACATTATGTGTCGACCCAATGTCAAAGAGTACCTTGATAGGTTGTCTTGCCACAATTCCCCTCATTCAAATGAGTTTCGTATCAGGGAACTGATATCCTTTCTGTGCCATTGGTGTAAGCACAATGTTTGGTACAGTCAGGACCCTTTTCGTGACTGTCATGGCCATTATGGGAAATGATAGTGGTGATGGGGGATCTCCAAAGACCTCATCATCATCACTCTCGGCTTGAGTAGGATTTATGTCTATGGTGGCTGTGATCTTCTTTTTCTTAGGACAGTCCTTGAACAAGTGCTGCCCTAAATAGCCATAGCATAATCCTTCTTTCATTGCCTTTTCTTTCTATTGAGGGGTAAGAATAGACTTATTGTAAGCCCTCTCAACCAGAGCAGACACTTTCCTTTTACCTCTTGCAACTGTCTTGATCATATGCACCCGATAAGCCGCTCTAGAAGGCTGTGCACTGATCAAACCAGGAGTAGGTGTGTGGAAGGATCGACTAACCTTAGGCCATGAGGACCTCTAACTCTGGAAGCATGTGCCCCTATGTCCATCCTCATAGACTAAAGCTATCTTCGTGGCCTGTGCCAAGGACTAACATCTCTCCTTCCTCACCAATGGTCTAATAGTTTCCCTAAGTCCCAAGATGAACTTGTGGACCTGAAGAAAATTTGGGATAGTATCAGGCACTTTAAGAAGCACCTCTCTATACTTATCTGTGTACTCTTGGACTCTGATTCTTTTGAATAATGAAGAACCAGGTTTCTAGGCTCTAGACCTCTCATCAAGCGGTACAAAGTTATTATAGAACAAGATCTTGAACTGATCCCAAGTCTTGAGCTCTTTCTTATCTTGTTTGATCTTACGCCACCACCTATGGGCGATGTCCATAAGGTTATACATGTCCTACTAAATCTTGTGTCTATCCTCCATCATATGACACAAGCGAAAGCACTACTCCCACTTGTTGAGCCACTGTTCAACAACATCGGCAGTCCTAGCAGTACTCGAACCATGATATCTAGGTAGTTTAAGATCCTTAAGCTATCATCTGGCCTCTCTGACTAGAATGCTATCTCTAGGGACTTCTGGAGTTTGATGCTCATCTGGAGAATCTACCTCCATCCTTGGCAAATCAGGGTCTGTCACATCTTCCTCTTTCTTGGACCCACTAATGTGTAGCAAGATATCACGAAGTGTGTTTTCTAGATTCGTAATCCTATTACTCATGGTCTGAAGAGAATATGAGGGTTGCTCTTGTATGAGTGTGTCTCTCTTAGAAGGGGATGATGGTCCTGAGGCCATACTAGGATAGGTCACTTTATGTTTTTGCTATTTTTTGGTTTTATATTTGTTTGTCATTTTTAAATAGTATGCTTTATGTAAGCCTAAATAAGTAAGTGGCAATGGAAAAGAAACAAATCACAAGCCTTTGCTCAATGGAAAATGAAGAAACAAGAAAATTTTAGTATGTTTTGTATTCTTTAATGCATATGCATACTAATTTCTAAAAAAATTGGTAGCATAAAGGCGTAATTTTGAAAATCGAAAAAATTATACCAAGAAATCGTCAAGCAATTTCCGCAATAATAGTGCCAACAAACACAATCTAACTACAAATAGACCCAAGGGGATTACACAGCCTGGCAATTTTATCTTTCTTTCCTCGTTAATCTGCAAGAAAATACTTACATGTCCCTACAAACAAGAATACATGCATTGTATAATACGAGTCCACGTCCAAACTACGCGTATACTTTAAATGCTATGCAAAATTACATATCCTATATGAAATATGATGTAAAAGGAAAGCAATAATGCATATTAATTGAGAAAGAGACTTATCTAGAGGTTCAAGAGGTAATATGCAAGTATGTGCAGGTGTTGGAGATGGTCCACATTCCATCCAAATAGCTTCCCAGACTCTCCCAATAACTTGTGCTTCAAAACGACGATCGAAAGAGGGTTGTTGATGATGAAAGAGAAAACTCCAAAATTTGAAGATGATGGGAACTGAAGCAAAAGGATGTCTTGCAACCACTCTAAAAGGGCTATCCACAATAAGAAAAATTTCCAAATTTGGAGGTGATATTCCCAAGTTAGGGCCAAAGAAGTGGATGGAGGTAGGGCAAATTGGCTCAATGAATAAGCTCTTGGCTATGGCAAGACAAAAACTTTGAACATATGTGCTGATCAACTCCTCCTTCAAACAACAAATGCACGTGGAACTACTATGCAATCCCACATGCACTGATGCACAAAATGTAAGCGCCTTCAAATAAGGCTTTGCATGTTTCTTCTTTACAACTAGAGCATGAGAAGAACTATCTCTTGCTCCAGCTTTGCCAGTCTCATCGCGTGACATGTACGGGTAGACTTAGAAGTTGGGTCAACGCGGGGGCAGGAGACCACCTTGGATGCCATGTGTGGTGGGTATACTCCAGAGAGGGGGGTCACATGGGCTACTTCTCCTTTTTATCTCTGCTGCACTAAAAACGGAACCGCCATGGAAGATCGAAAAGCTCCCTCCAAAAGCATCCTGAAAATGCATGAAGAAGATGAACGACTCAAAACTACACGCGATGAGGAGAAAACTTCTATGCTCCAATACCAAGTGTGAGCAAAAAACTTGAATGATGTGTGTGTGACTCTCCTCCCATCCATATATACCCCCATGTATTCTAAAAATAGCAACGATCTAGAATATTCTAGGGCGATCATGTGTACATCATGCAACACTTATTCCCATTACTACTGAATACCTTAGGGTATCCCCCAAGCTTGGGACCTTGGCTAGCTGGCCCTTGTCCCTCACACACATGGACTGATCCCTATGGATTAATTTCATGATCCCTACATCAAGGTGCATTTTTTGTTTTGTTGGAGGTGCTATCTCTTGGAGATCTCTTCTTCAAGAATGTACAATTGTTTCCACTACAGAAGCAGAGTATAGAGTACGTTGCAGCAAGTGAGGCATGTAAGGAAGCATTGTGGCTTTCACGTCTTGCTTGTGATATGGGTCTACCTCAGTATGTACCTCATTTACTCAGTGATAGTCAGAGTGCCATTGTATTAGCTAAGAATCCAGTCTGTCATGCAAAGACCAAGCACATTGAGGTGAGGTATCACTTCATTAGAGACTGCTTAGCCACTAAGCACATTATTCTTGAGAAGGTTCATACTAGAGGTAATGTTACAGATGCTTTGACTAAAGGTCTACCACAAGATAGCTTTTCAACATTGTTGTCACTTGATGGGGGTTACTTGATTCATGAACTTACATAGTTACTTGTATATTGTGTAACATGCCCATCAAGTGGGAGGTATAGTGTGTATACTTACACTCAAGTATTCTTTATCATTCTTTATTTTTCTCCCATCTTCACTTTGGCCATATTGGCCGTATGGGGAGATTGTTATCGGTAGTGTTTATGTGAAAGGCCAAATGGCCGCCCGACACTTTTTTATATGTTCCTTAATAAAATGTATAGTGGCTTCGTTAGCCATAGACTATAAATTTGACCACATTTGTAACACCTATGAAGTCTATCTTCGTGCTCGTTGTTTACTATGCTTTTTTTCATATTCCACAGCCTCTGTGCAGAGTACTGTGTGTGGCATCTGAAATTTGGTTTTTCACTCTGATGGTATCATCGGGGAGCTCTCAAGTATGAGAGTTCAACATGGTGCATTGGCATCAAAATACTTCAATTAGCAACCATATTAATACCATCATTAATAACAATCAAAATAGATTTATCAAAGGGATATTTATTCTTGATGTCATCCTCACCCTCTAGGAAGGAATGGAGCATGTTGCAAATAGAGAAGACTAATTTTCCTTTCTTAAGATTGATTTCTATAATGTATGATTGCATTGACTGGAAATTCATTCTCAATAGTCTTAAAGACACCAGCTTTGGCCCCCATTTTTATCACTTTTTCTATTTCCTCTCCATCAGACAAGGTTTCCCCCTTGTGTTGCTTCTCTTCATCATAGTAATTGATAGCCTTCATTGGCTCTTCCTTTCCAACCCCAACATTATAGGGATTAGGATAGCCAACCACCCCTATCCTATGCACAACCAAAACTATGTTGATGATATCAGCCTGACTATTCTCCATACTCATAACAACGTGAAAGACATGATGAACATGTTGGAAGTCTATTACTCTGCCACTAGATCAATTATTTACCACCTAAAAACTAGATTTAAGTCCTTTAATTCCCCTACTCCAGATCTCTTGATTGAACTTGGCTGCCATGAAACTCAAAATGGCACTATCTTCCACCTGCTTGGGATTCCTATGGGTTTCCACAAAAGAAATATCGATAGATGGACCTAGATCTTCAACGAGGTCCACTTCAAAATTAACTTATGGAATATGAGTGATGCAAGCCTCACACATAGAGCCCTCATTTACAATCACTTATTGGCTCCCTCAGTCATCTACTACTCGTTGTTTCAGAGAACTCTAGCCTATCAGCATAGCCTCCTTCATATTGCCGTCTACAACTTTGTTTGGGGTTCGACCTTGAGCTCTCAAAAGATCCATAATTTAGGTGGGAAACCTACACCCTCAATGAAGAAAAAGGTGGGCTTGGCCTATTAGATTTCAATCATATCTCTATTAAGTTGGCTTCCAAATGGATCTACACAGCCATAGCTTAGATGATTATTTCTCCAACCTTATTTGCACCTCCTTCTCCCTTCAAGATTGCCCTTCTTGAATTGGCCTAGACTTCTTCGCCATTGACCTTGCCCAATGTAAGTTCATTGTCAAATGTGTACCCCTCCTAAAAGGCCTATGAGACTTCACTGTTCGTTTTCAGAGCCAGATTCAAAACCCAACATCCCTTTCTAATTGGTAGAATGCATATGTTTGGTTTGGACCTTCTCTCACCCCTTCTCAATTAATAAGCTTAGAATCAATTTTAAGTCTTTTGAGAGGCATCAAGAACTAGTACTCAATTGTAGACAAGAATGACCACCTTCTTGACTATGAGACAACGTGGGATAAAACATCAATGCAATGCCATATACACCTTAACAAAATGGATTTTCTAAGAAGAAGAAAAAGTCTCTGATGTAAATGGGAAGGTGTATGGTCAAAAGCCAAGCCTTACCACATAGCTTCTAGCTTGAGGTTGTTATATGTGTAGCATATGTACTTAATAGTTGTCCCACTAAAGTATTAATATATCACTCCATATGAGGCTTAGCATGGTTGTAAGCCATCTTTTCTTCATCTACATGTTTTTACTTGTCTTGCATATGCATTAGTACCTAAATAATAAGCCATAAAAATGGGTGATAAGGCTATGAAATGATTTACCTTGGGTGCAATTTTGAAAGAAAAAACTATCATCTATACCATCCCCGAACTAAATGCATTTTGGTTAGTCATCATATTATTTTTGTGGAAGATACAGTTCACCCTTACCAAGGAGACAATGATTGGATCAAATGATGTGTGTGACACTTTGTTGCCTCTTTTTATAGATGCATAGCCAAATGCTACTCCTAGTGTGGCAATTTCTTGGCCTTTACAAATTTCAAGTGATTATTAAGTTCATTTTATTTCTGATGCAAATTTACATGATGCACTTATGATGAGAGTTCTCACATTGAAGAGGAAAAAGCTATGCCTAAATGGCTGGCCCAAACTTTGAGAGATAGCAAGTTAGATTGACCTTTTTCATATTCTACTTGTTCATGTTCTCATAATGCTTCTTTTGCATCAAATTATAATGCAAGGATTGTCTCTAGTGTTTGGGATGAGAATGAGTCTGCATCTTTTGATGAAGCACATAATAAAAAAATTACATAATCAACAAATTGAATGGCTGCTATGCAATTAAAATTTGAATCCATCATGAAGCATGGTACTTGTTCTTTATGTGACTTGCATCTTGGAAAAAATATCATTCGCACTAAGTGGGTATACAAGCTGAAACATAATCCTGATGGAACAACTGATAGATATAAGACTAGGATTCTTGCCAAAGGTTACGCTCAAGAGAATGACATTGATTTTGATGAGTCCTTTGCTCCTACGTGCCCAATGACAACCATTCGTAGTATTTGTGCAATCACAACTCATCATGGTTGGAATGTACATTAGTTGGACAAAAAATTACATTTTTGAATTGTGATTTATATGAAGAAGTGTATGTTATTTCAGCCCCATGGTTTTGTGTACAAAGAATATGAAAAGAAATTATGTAGGCTGAAAAAGGCATTGTATGGATTGAAGCAAGCACCATGTGCTTAGTATGAAAAGGTACATGCCTACTTGCTAGTACATGGATTTGAGAAAAATCAAATAGAGAACACCTTATATGCAAAGTGTGCAAATAATGTACTTCTAATCATTGTTGTATATGTTGATGTCATATTGCTCACTAGCTCTAACAAGAAGCATATTACTGAATTTAAGGTTGATTTGCATGCCTCATTTGAGATGTGAGATTCGGGGCCTTTGCATCATTATTTGGGCATTCAATGTATGCAAGTTGATGGGGGAATAGCATTGCATCAAATAAAATATGTTGAGACATTATAGTCGCATTTGATCTTGAAGATTTCAAACCTGTTGCCACTCCCATGGAGATAGGTTTCCGATTAAGTGTTCATGATGTCCAAGATGCATTTGGTGTTGTTCTCTATCAGGAGGCTATTGGATGTTTTATTTACTTATGCATAACCCAACCTTATATTTAGTTTCTTGTCTTTTAAATGAGCAAGTTTATGCATAGCCCATGTGTCAAGCATTGGAAGGTTGTAAAGTGCATCTTTCACTACTTGGTACCTAGCTACTTGGATTGTTTTATCCCAAAGGAGGATCATTACCACCATATTTATATGCTTTTGTTTTATTCAAAGTGGGCTAGTTATTATGATACTTGTGTATCTACAAGTGTTCTTTGGTTCATGTTTGTACCTCATGCGTATCTTGGTTGAGCAAGAAGCAATCTATTGTGATCATTTCTAGTTGTGAGGCCGAGCATATGGTAGCTTTCACAATGACTGTTGAGTGTGTATGGCTCAGATGCCTTTTCACTGATTTGGTTGTTGGTAAATCTTCTACCGCCACCATCTTTTCTGAAAAATTAGAGTGCATTGGTAGTTGTGAGGAACCGTGTGTTCCATGTTCCTGCAAATCTCATTGAGGTGCCCTATAATTACGTCAAGAAGAGACTCTATACTAGAGAGATTAGTTTGGGTTATGTGCCCACACAGGATAATGTTGAAAACCTTCTCATAGAGGCGCTACCTAGGGAGAAGTTTGAAGCTCTTCACAAATCTTTGGGCTTACTTCCATATGTGGATTGATTTCATTCTATATACCTTGGCACTTCCTTATACATGAGTGCAAGCTCCTTGTTCACCAAATCACTCAAAGGGGGGGGGGGATTTTTTTATATATTTTGGTAGTGATATGTGTGAATACACTTAAGACTATCGGGGCTTTTTTTTCCCTCTTTAGGAGGTTTTTTTCCTCAATTTGTATATATGTCTATAAACCTAATGGGCTACTTGACTTTGTACATTCTCTTAGTAATACACTTAAATTTTGTGCTTCAATCTTCTTTTTCTTCCCTATGTTGTTTGTGTGCTTCAATAGTCCTCAAACTCCAACAACTATGAGTGGCCAACATTTCATGATCTAGGCTGACATATGTTGAATCAAAGAATATATAGGTCCACCCTAATGAAGTTAAAGTGCATGTAGGTTTGAGAAGGAGGCATGGAGTGTTATAGATAACCCCAACATGAAGAGTATATTCTAATGAAGTTCACTTGATGGAGGTACAATCCAATGAACCATACTGATGAACATACTAAGAACATTGAATTGTTGGTCGTCTTGCTTTACATATAACTCTTTTATATGCCAAATTTACAAGTTATTGGACTCACTTGCTTATACACATATACTCACATGCATATAATTTCATGGGTGATCTCCCTCTCCCTTGCAATTCCAATAATAGTTAAAGAAATATGTGGAAGCTAGAAAAATGCTAGCATGGATGATTTCAAGGAAAAATCATATGGTGTAAATCATTTCATAATGTTTGTCATTGTGATGTGGATGGACATGGAGAGTAGACAAATCATTTTTTTTTATAAAGAGGATATTTACTTGAAACTTAATCTCCCTTTGCTTGAATTGATTGAAAGAACAACTCTACAAGTGAAGGGCATAGTACCCATGGGACCCCCGTATCCCACATAGCAGGGGTTAGATTTCTCGAAAGCGAAACAATGATGATGGCTTGAAGGCGATTAAGAATCATAGTTTAACATTGACCCAAGGCCCAACAAATGCTTAATCTCCCTTTGCTTGAATTGATTAAAAGAACAACTCTACAAGTGAAGGGCATAGTACCCATGGGACCCTGATATCCCACAGAGCAGGGGTTAGATTTCTCGAAAGTGAAACAATGATGACGGCTTGAAGGCGATTAAGAATCATAGTTTAACATTGACTAAGGCCCAACAAATGCTACCCGCAGCTCACAAGGGGTTGAACCCCTACCCCCGCCTCAAGAGGCAAAGATCCAAACCACTCGAACAAGCACGCAGTGACAAACAAATTAAATTTTGAGATTTCTACAGATAAGCTCCATGAAAGCATTATATCATATATATCAGCCCATTCCTTGTGTCATTAGCATGAGATGTGAATGCATATATAAAAACAACTTCAAATACCCATTTTTAAAGCTTTTTACCAACCAACTAAGGACATATTTTTAGCAGCACATGTACATGTGAACTCTAACATTCATGCCGTTTGCTGTTCCACAAATAGATATTCGTGTTGTTCATCTTTATTTGTGGCATGTGCTATTCGTATGGGTTCTTGGCGTGTTCCTCATGATGAATCCCATGTTATAGGTATTGTGAGAGACGTCGAAGAGGTTATAGGCCTCTCGCTCCGTCTGATGGTGCAAGGCTCTCTCTCCCTCCTCATACCCACACACACACACACACACTCAGGCTTCATGATGGTGCAACCAACCAAATAAGAACATGTACATGTGAACTCTCTAGCACTCGTGCTGTTTGTTGTTCCACACAGATATTCCTGTTGTTCATCATGATGAATCTCTGATGTATATGTTGTGAGTGACGTCCAAGAGGTCATAGGCCTCCGGCTCCGTCATGATATTGATGGTGCTGTTTGTTGTTCCACACAGATATTCTTGTTGTTCATCATGATGAATCTCTGATGTATATGTTGTGACTCGTGAGTGACGTCGAAGAGGTCATAGGCCTCCGGCTCCGTCATGATTTTGATGGTGAATCGTGATGCATCTCTCTTTCTGTCTCTCTCTCTCTGGTCTTACGTATGTCAGGTAGCGTTCTGTCTACCTTGCACACTCCAACTCGTTAAGTTGAGCGCGTCTGTGGCCTGTTCAGAGTTTCACGTGAAACGCGGATGTGTACAAGAAAACGGCAACGTGGGAGATCGACATCGCCTTGTAACGTACCTGCAAAAGATATGGCATCCGTTCATCGCAATAAGCTATTCGAGAAAAGGTAAGGTTCCTTTTCCGTGTTCAGAATGCTTTGAGATTCCAAGGAATTCTAGGACTGATCGTCCAGAAGCATGGTACTCAGGGCGCCGGTAACTCCTGTGCCTTTTCAGAGATCCTTCACCAAGAGATGCCGCGAGCACTGAGCAGTCGTAAGGCGTTTTCTGGTGTGTTAGATGGAAATATTTAATGGACCGTGTCAGATATTATAGACACCGAAAATGATGATGGCTATCAATACGCCTCCTGCTCCGGCAATAGCGAAGCGAGGACAGTTACGGGGAAAAAATGCAGGCCGCATTGGACCACGCTATTTTTTTGTGTGAAACAGAAAGATGTAGAATTAATCAGAGGTAGGCAGCATATGAAGTAGGGCACAAACTCACGAAAAGAGGAGGATACAGGAAACAACATGCCTCACTACTTTAAGAGATGGATTTGGTCGTCCTTTTCAGGTGGATCACACAGGAAGGAGGATCTCCATGTGACTTCTCCCTCAACAACCTAACATGAAGATCTTGGTGATATGGGAATGCCCCCATAAAGGCCCTTGCAAACTATGTTACAGAACCCAAAAAGGAAAGGATTGGGTTGTTGTGAGTTACATTCAGAGGAGGCATCCCTGGATGATTTCGGTGAGTTAGTCAAGACTATGCCTACTTTCACGTGCGAATGTACATGTGGTGTGTGGCATTTGTGCTCTCCTTTTCAACATTAAGCAACGCTTTGAAGCCTGTTGTTACATTCACATGCAGTGTAGAGGAAATTATTGAGGATCAGAGAAAAGGGAGAAGTGTTACAAGCACTTTCACGTGCGATAAGAATACAAAATGGGAGTAGAATACACAGTAGGAGAAGGGTATGCGTACATACATAGACACACACGTTATACACACATACACACAAACACGTACAGACTCTAGTTGAAGATTGGATCCGGACATTCGCACAGTAATTGTTAGCCTTTACCAGAGTGGACATACAGTATACTTGTTGCAAAGGGCGTGATATATATACAGTTTGCATGCTCACCATTACCCTATTTGAAAACAAAACTACAAACGTGAAGAAAATGATCTTTCTTCAAGAACCATCAAGATGGTCGGTTAAAGAAAATACCACTGGTTTTATCTTCATGTCCTTTTGGAGTAATGTATTGCATAAGTCGTTATGGTATATCGATTGCTGCATGTTTTTTCAGGCATTCATTCAGACAATTTATATTTGATAGATACGCAAAACACATACAAAATGGTCACGTTACTTGAGACTGATCAATATTTCTTTGTAACGACGAGAACTCTTTATTTCGACGGTTGCATTCAGAGCTTATCCTACTGAACTATTAGGCCAGCAAACTATGTATCAACGTATATACTAAGCACTATCTTATCAATATGTCCATCTATAGTTTAACTTGAAATCAACTTAAATGTTTGTGCTTCCATAAATGGTGGAAACTTAGCTTATTGTCTTTCTAAAAGAGTTTATCTATTAGAGCTTGCATCTACACAAGAATATTGATGACGTGAGAACGGATGTCATAGCTCCTTGCCCAAGCTTCGCAAGATAAAATCTGAAATTTCGTATCTTGTTTGGGGCAAACACAGAAGTCAAAGTGCAGTTATTTCATTCCTTTCGTAAATTTATTCTCATTATTTAATTCTTTATAGTTGTAGTTTCTAATATTTTGGAAAATTCTTTAAAAAGAAACTTCTTTCATTGCCTTATTGTTTTACTCTCATCGTTCAATTATATGTATTCGGATGGCTTATCTTTTTTACTTATTTTTTTGCTTAAATTTATACATATGTATATGCGCATGTACGTACGTAAGTAAGTATGTATGTATGTGTATGAGTACGTGTATGTGTGCATGGGTATGTGTATGCGTCTGCGTCTGCGTCTGCGTCTGCGTCTGCGTCTGCGTCTGCGTCTGCGTCTGCGTCTGCGTCTGCGTCTGCGTCTGCGTCTGCGTCTGCGTCTGCGTCTGCGTCTGCGTCTGCGTCTGCGTCTGCGTCTGCGTCTGCGTCTGCGTCTGCGTCTGCGTCTGCGTCTGCGTCTGCGTCTGCGTCTGCGTCTGCGTCTGCGTCTGCGTCTGCGTCTGCGTCTGCGTCTGCGTCTGCGTCTGCGTCTGCGTCTGCGTCTGCGTCTGCGTCTGCGTCTGCGTCTGCGTCTGCGTCTGCGTCTGCGTCTGCGTCTGCGTCTGCGTCTGCGTCTGCGTCTGCGTCTGCGTCTGCGTCCGCGTCCGCACCCGCACCCGCGTGTGTATGTTGTTGAAATGAAAAAGCATTACTCCTACTCTACTCTCATACACACATCTAACAAGCTATGGAGGAAGGAAGAAAAGATAACAAAACATGATGAACTAAATAAATAGAAATGAACTTACAAAGAATGCTCTATGAGCATGGAGACTCCATGAGGAGAGTGAGGGCACTCCTGCTAAGAGCTTGAGTGAATAGCTTGTGTGGAGTGAAGGAAGGCCTTGCTTATATGGAGTTTGGGAGGATTCCCTTGCATGTGGGATTAATGAGCTTTCATAAGAATGAAAGTGAGGTGGGACAAAAAGGTGGAGCATGGAACTCTCAGTACCTTCTCTATGTGATGACCCTTTTGTTTTTAATGTAGGGGACTAGTGACGTATGGGATCACTTAGTCCATTGGTTTTTTGGATCTAAGGATATATGAGATCCTTAGACATATCTTGGACATATGGCATCTAAGTGTGGGACATATGACATCCCTTGGTTTTGTTCCACAGACATATGGGATCCATGGTGTGTGGGTCATATGGCATCCCTTGGATCTTTGGACATATGGGATCCCAAGACATATACTTGGACATTTGGAATCCAAGTAGTTTTTGTGGGGATCTAGGGACATATGGGATCCATAGACATAAAGGGTTTACATCATGGGATAGGTAGTGCTTTTGATCCATTTTGCCTATTGTTCTTGTCTACTCCTTTTGCCTTTGAGAGCCATGGTTGGGATCCTTCAAGCTTTAGTCCTTCTTCCTTCTTTCTTGTCATTGATGAAGTCGTTCTTGTTGGTTGTATGCTCCCTTCAATGTTGTAGAAGCATGTCTTTGATGTTTCTTTGAGTGATGAAGATCATATTTGCTCAAGCCATAGGGAAGGTCTTACCACTTTGTTATGTGGAAGTGTTTACTCCCTTTACATGGGGCTTCAAATATGTTCCATCATATAAAAATAAGTGTATACAAAGAGGCCTTAACAGCTTAGAAATAAACCATGAACAGAAATAAATTTTCATAATACATCATAATTTATGTGTGGAATTCTACATCTTAGCTTCATATTGATAAATTATTGCTACTTTTCATGGTCTTCTTGGGAATTAGTCAGAATAGAATCGGCTTCTGAAAGTTCTCTCTTAACAACTGAGTATATTGAATCTATGCTTGTCCTCTCTGTATGAGATACATCTAGAGTTAGTAGGAACTCTCAAAGGTGATATCATAGCTTGCGTATTGTTGGTCTTTCTCGTTGTCGATATTAGCCATCTCCTTATGTTTGCACATGTCTAAAAAAAACGAATCTGTGACACATTAATCAAAAGAGGCATTGCTCCTTTGACATCACTCACTATGTGAAAAATTGGGTCTTCTGCGAATCGCGCAAGCACATCCGACAGTGAATGCAATATTGGATGAATCTGGTCGTTTTTCTCTGTTCAAAATAAAATGGCGCAGACCATTTTCTTGTGTCGTTTTCCACAATATGCTCCATTGTTGCTCAAAAACATCCGTCAGAGGTTGTGGTGGATTCAAAGCTGTGCAGGAGATAGGAGAGGCCATGGACTCTGAAATCTGCTTTTGCTTGCACACTTTTTTTTTTCAAGAAGGCAGACAAACCATACCTTTCTCTCTTCAAGGCGAGGCTCGAGCACAGGGATCTTTGGCGAAAATAATGGGGGGAGACATAAATCATCTCTATGGAAGCGTTCGAAGCTCTATCTTTGATTGTTTTGCACATTTTCTCTGTTAATGTTGAGCCCAACCATGTGCTACAGTTTCATCTACCCGCTTCGATTGAGCTACCGAGCATCGTTTCCTGAGAGAGGCTTGCTCATATTGTTGAAGATTGTTATGGTTCTTGCAAGCTTTCAATTGAGCATAGAGCAACTTCATTAGTCTTTGAGAACAATGCTACTGCATTTGCCATATTGGGCAGGTCAGCCACTCGCTAGGTTGTCGTCACTCTTCTGACCTGTTGCTTTCTATGAGGTGGAACAAGGAGTCTGGATTCGTCAGGATTGAACCTTGAGCAGCAACATACTTACTTTGTGGTACTTTAGCAACATGTGTTCCTCGGAGAGGGAAAATATTTCTTTGTGTCCTATGCTCATGTGATTGAAGACGACCCATAGAATACCATCTGAGAAACCAGGTTCTTCATGGGGAGGAAAAAAATAAAGCCTAGTGCTTGTAGACAGATGCTTTCGACATTGCAGAAAAATGCTTTAGAGATTGTAGATAGATGCTTCAAAGATGGCTGAATTCATGAGAAGCCATCTTTCTTACTCCTGTGTTGATTGACAAAGAGAAAGTGCTTATCAACACTTTGATTAGGTGTAGAATGTGTAGATGTGCACGAGAATAAGATTTTTTTTGGATTACGACAGAAGAAGAGGTTGTTAAAACTCTTCTGTTTGGAGGAAATGTGAGAGAGGATGGAAGCATGAGAAGAAACAACAGATAGCATTTGATGATGAGGATTTCATTGTTGCAGTGGTCCCCTCTACTTCTGTCTATGACAAGTGCAGTCTTTGTCTCACAGGTCCACATGCTATCTTCTTGTGTAGAGCATTTTATTCGAAAATTCATTGGTAATGATTTAACATTCTACGAATGGCAAAGATGAGATATAATTGATGTGGAGTGCTAAACACTAAACAAATAAAAGAAAAAGGAAAAAAATATGATGATAAGCATGCTTAATGAAAGTGCAAATAGTGCTGAAAATCACTCATTGATGTGATATGAGGGGAAGGGAGGGAAAAATGAAATATATTTTAATGATGAAAACAAAAGAACATAAATCAAAAGAAAAAATAGTTAATCTATGCTCTGATACCATGTTGAAATGAAAAAGCAGTACTCCTACTCTACTCTCATACACACCTAACAAGCTATGGAGGAAGGAAGAAAAGATAAGAAAACATGGTGAATTGAATAAATAGAAATGAACTTACAAAGAATGTTCTATGATCACGGAGACTCCATGAGGAGAGCGAGGGCACTCTTGCTAAGAGCTTGAGTGAATGGCTTGTGTGGTCATAGCCATGGCATTATAGTTGGAACATAGGGTGGGTGGATTCGCTGAAGATTTGGACTAGTTGAAGGCAACTAAGAGTACGAGTGAGGACCCACTGAAACAAGTGTATTGCACAACATGTAAGAACCTAGGACACACTGCTTCTGCATGTGCACTAAACCAAATGTACTATGCTATTTGCAATACGGCGAGTCTCTCCATCGAAACGTGTCCATATAATGCCAAAGTACAGGCCAGGCCAACCATAAATGCTATAATACAGGAGCACAGACAACAGACTACCCACTATGTACCATCGCAGTTGAGGAATACGTCCTCCAAAGTTATAAAACCTATCGGGGAATACGAGCAAACAACTTCGGCCATACCCAGTGGAACTCCAGTCAATCGGGTGAAGGAACATCCCTTCCGCCACCCAGATGCCATTTTTGCGGTGAGATTGGACATATCCGAAGATATTGTAAAGAGGCGGCCAAGTATGATAAATGAAGAAAAGAATGACAACATCCAATGGCCAACATGGTATATATTTCAACAGTAGAGACTCAAGCAGGAGTGGTCCAAACACGGTCCGACAAGAAATTACAACTGGCTGTTGAGATTTTTGAGCCTGGCATTCGAGAATAACAGAGAGTTTTTACCAAAGCTAGTATGTGGGCCAGTCAAGAACCAACCGTTTTTCCAGATCCAGTACCGGTGGTTCAGCAGGCAACACCGAATCCACCACCGGAAAAACCGAGTCGGGTGACAGTGCCATCGGAGAGTCCACCGTATGCGGTAAGGAGTACGTCGAATTTTGACTGTGTATGGGACATTCTATTGCAGGCCTCTATTACAGTACCGTCGGGGCAACTGTTAGCCTTGGTTTCAGCTACACGACAACAATTTCACCAATAAGTTTGTCCAGAATCTTCGTGTACACCTGCTACGGCCACTATTAGCCCAAAAATCGATTCTATGGTCGACCATGTTGTTCCTTTAATTATGGTATGGTATAAAAACCATAAAATCAACCAAGTGTTAATTGATGGAGGCTTTGGTGTGAATATTGCGATAGCCGCCCTTTGAAAACGGCCAGGATGGACTCAGATTGAACCTGTTCAAGTTTTTATGAGGATGGCGAATCAGTCCAGGGTCTATCCAGTGGGTTTGGTATGTGATATACCCATTACTCTTCAAGGAGTGGTGTTCAAAATAACTTTTGTTGTTCTAGAATTACCTGACTCAACTCTGGACTACAACTTGCTGTTCGGGAGGCCCTGGCTGAAACAAGCCAAATTATTGCAGGGCTGGTCAGCACACGAACTTATTTTTAAAAGTAACCACTGGAAGTATGTCGTTCCGTTGGATGAGATGAAGCCATGTGACCTCCATACTCGACCCTACGTATTAGAGCCTATGCATATGTTGGATGGACTTTCAGATGATGAAGAAGAAGCTTTTCTCAATGCTAACCAGGATTTGCTCGCCTTGGAACAATCGACTTACAAGCGGTTGCAGATAATTGGAATCCAATCATTTGTTCGGTAGTTCTAGTTACAAAAGAAGAGGACCTAGCTATGGATCAAGCTTCGAATGCCCAGAGTTTCCACCATTTATTCTAGTCACCTGAGGATATACCCATGCCACGACAGTTTTATGTACCGGAAGATCAACTTATCACATGCAATTTGGGAAATGAGGATACACCACGACCGGTCAAGATTAAGGCGGGGTTACCAGAAACTTTTCAAAATGATCTACTACAGTTGTTGACATAGTTCCAAGATGTATTTGCGTGGGACTATCGAGATATGAAAGGGTTGGATCCTCGCATCTATCAACACCGTGTGATACTCAAGCCGAATGCGTGCCCAATCAAGCAACCCAGTTATCACATGAACCCAAATTATGTTGCTCAAGTGAAAGCTGAATTGGATCGCTTGTTGAAAGTAGGTTTCATCGTTTCCATTGAACATGAAGAATGGATTTCCCCTATTGTTATAGTCCCAAAGAAAAATAAGCAGTTATGTATCTGTGTGGATTACCAAAAACTAAATGCGGCGATCATACCGGATCCCTTCCCACTTCCCATTTTGGATATAATGCTTGATGATGTTGCCAGACGAGAAATGTATTCCTTTTTGGATGGTTACAGTGGCTATAATCAGGTGCGCATGGCTGAAATGGACATACAGAAGATTGCGTTTATTACAAATTGGGTGTATATGCGTGTACGGTGATGTAGTTCGGTCTTCACAATGCTCCTAGTACCTTCCAACGATGTATGCAAGAATTTTTTTCCCCCTACTTAACCACCTTTATGCGAGTGTATCTGGATGATTTTTTGTTATCGGGTGATACCTCGGCTCACCTTTACCACCTATGGTGCTACTTCTCTAAGTGTCGAGAGTTTCGGTTGTGCTCCAATCCTAGCAAGTCAGTCTTTTCGATTTCTGGTGGCAAGTTGCTTGGTCATATTATCTCAAAGCAAGGCATTCAGGTGGATTGAGATAAAGTGCAAGCCGTGTTAAAAGCACATGCCCCTATGACACCAAAGGAAGTTATGCGATTCCTTGGCCAAATATGCTTGCATGGGCGGCATCTTCGGTGGCTCGCACATTTAGCCATACCCCTGAATCGGTTGATCACTAGTAATCCCCGACAATTCGTATGGACTGAGGAGTGCCAAATTGCCTTTGATCGACTGAAAACACTATTAACCCAAGCTCCTATACTACAAGCACCTAACTAGCAGCTTCCGTTCCATGTGTTTGTGGATGCATCGGACAGTGCCATCAGTAGTGTGCTCATGCAACAACAGGATAAGTGGTTTCGTCCTGTCTATTATGCTAGTCGACAATTAGCTGTTGCTCAACGAAATTACTCCATCATTGAGCGCGAATGTCTCGGCTTGGTTTATTCGATGAAGAAATTCCGGCACTACTTGCTGGGACACCAATTTAGCTTCCATGTGGATCATGCTGCTCTGGCTTATCTTATTTGCCAACAACATTTAGGGGGCAGATTAGCCAGGTGGGTGTTGTTACTGCAAGAATTTGATTATGTGGTTGTACATCGTCCAGGGTCAGCTCATGCATTAACTGATTTCTTATCTCAGCTTGATTCCGTTGAACCTCCCGGTGGAATTGATGGTACTACCCCTGCTATCTATGTGACTGATTCGGTCCAAGATGAGGGTCAGGAGCTCCCGATGGCACCTTCGTATTATGATACTCTTATGATGTTTCTCACGAGTGGTAGCTCCTCTATTAATACTTCTACTTCGGCTCGTCGTAAATTGGCAATGTATAGTCGACGGTTCCGGATCATTGTAGGATAGTTGTATTACATGGATCCTTTTGGTGCACTATTACGGTGTATTCCACCCCATGAAGTTCCTTCGATTATTGACATGGCTGATCATTTTTCGGTCGATCTTACTTAGTAGAAAATTCTGCACACTGGCTTATGGTGGCCCACTATGGATCGTGATATTGCTACTTCTATTAAAACGTGTGATGCTTGCCAACGATCGGGACAGCCTTTACAATGGCATCATTTTCCACTGCAGCTTGTTGCTCCCCTTGAACCTTTTCAAAAGTGGGGCTTGGATTTCATTGGTCCTATTACACCGCCGGCTATGATTACTAATCATCAATATATACTTACTTGTACGGATTATGCTACTCGGTGGGCAGAAGCTTGGGCTTTACGGTCCGCCACTGCGTCAGTGGTGGTTAAATGTTTGATGACTGATGTGTTCCCTCGGTTCGGTCTTCCCTTAGAGATTGTTTCAGATCAGGGCACACATTTTGTTAATTCTTTACTGCAAGCGCTTACCCGCACCCTACATATTGTTCATAAATTTAGCTCTCCATATTATCCTCGTGCCAATGGTCTTGCTAAAAGTACCAATAAAACCTTATTTAACGTGCTCAAGAAGTTAGTCCTAGAATGTCCGAAGCGTTGGTATCAATTCCTTCCCTCCGTTCTGTGGGCATACCGTACTACTTACAAGGTGGCTATAGGGAGTACGCCTTTTAAATTGGCATATGGGCTAGAGGCCATTGCACCCATGGAGTTGGTGGTACCTAGCCTCAGGGTGGCACTAGAACATAAGCTCTTATCGGAGGAATCCTTTCCTTTTCGATTGGATGTGTTGCGGTCCTTAGACGAACAACACTGAGAAAGTTTTATAATGCTACAAGAAGTTCAACTGCGACAAGTCAAGACGCATGATCGGTTTCTTTGCACTCCTATTTTTACCAAAGGACAATTAGTTCTATTCTATAAGTTGATGGAATATCTCCTATAATGGAGGATCACCTTTTTTAGAGAAAGCCAAAATTTGAATTCAAATTCAAATTTGAAGTGAACATCTATATAACCTTCTAAGGAAAAAGTCGTGGTAGAAGACTCATCAATCCCGAGCTATTCATTGTAATTTTTGAGTGTGTGTGGGGCCTACACTCTAGCCCACACCTTTCTACTTCATTAGGCAATGATCTTCATGCCTATGGCATTGTACAACATTGTTCATTAGTACATTACATTTACCTTGTTCATTTCTGAGTTCTGTGTCATAGTCTCTATCTGTCAATCAATTTGTGCAGCTCATATCTCACTCATTTCTCCACCAAATTCAAAGATCTATAGCTTTTGGAACTAGCTCAAAGTCTTCTACATGCTGTCAAAATTTGAAGGATTTCTATTCAGCCATTTTAGAGAAAAGTTCGTCGAGGTGATCACTGGTTGAAGTCTGCAACAGTCCTAAAATATCGGGGGTAAAAGTTTACTTGCTAAATTAATCTCTCAACATAGTTAATCTTTTTAAGTGATTTCACTTGAAATCATTAGCTTGCTAAGCTAATTAGATATCCCTAAAAGGAATTTTTCTAATTCCTATTGTGCTGGTCATACTGAGCAAAAGATGCAGCAGGTGTATTGTCAAAAATAGAAGGTTTTCTTGAAGACTTGAAGTTCAAAGTAATCTATTTTGATTCAATCTTTTGATACATCATTTTCAAAGTACATAATCCATTTTATGGTGTCATTGGAAAGCTTAGAAGGTCTATTTTATCAACTCTGAAGCATCAAAGGGCTGGTACAAAGCAGGATTTGGTAGTACCTACTTATCTTCCTGAAGTATTCATCCATCTTCCCAACAGTGGTATCAGAGCAAAGTTATGGTAAAATGGGAGATGATTTTCCTTCATTTATTGATAAATTGGACAGGAACAACTATCAGGCATGGTCTCTAAGGATGAAGAAATACATACAAGGAAGGAATCTTTATGGATACATCTCAGGAGATGAGGAATTGCCCTCATTCAAAACCAAAGGACTACCAACAAAGGAAGAACATGAGAAGCTCAACACATGGTGTGCCAAGGATGCATTAGCAAGGTCTTACTTACTCAACTCCATCTCTGATTTTCTTTTGCCACATATTAGAAACTGTAAGACATCCCAAGAGACTTGGGAAAACTTGTCATCCTATTTCTCTTCCAACACAAGGGCCATAAAAAACCGATTATGGATTGAATTCACCATACTAAGGAAGCAACCTAAGCAGGCTATTTCAGAGTATGTGACTAAGACTAAAGATGTAGCAGATCAGTTAGCAAGCATAGGAGAAGAGATTGAAGAAGAGCAGATAGTAAGGCAAGTGATCAATGGGATTAAAGCTAATGACAAATGGGAAAGCTTCACCACTGCCATGGACCTATACATGGACATGCAAATTCCAGATCTTACCACTCTCATGGGGCAATTGTTCACTCATGAAACCAAGCTCAACAAGAATGGAGACTCATCCAAAGGTAATAGCTCTTCTGCCCTATACACTAATAAAAGTAAGTCTAAAGATAAAGGCTAGAACAAGAAAGGAGAGGATGAAGGCACTACCTCCCAAGCCAACTATGCAGGGAGAGGTAGATCATCAAGAGGAAGGGGCAGAGGAGGTAAGCAAGGTAGGGGAAGACCTTATAACTCCTCACCATGCAACATTTGTGGTTTATCATACTACAGATGAGTGTTTCAGGAATTACAAGGATCAGAGAGGAAGAGGATATCAAAGAGGTGGATACTCACAATCAAGAGGTAGATTCAACCATCATCAAGGATACAACAACAACTACAACAACAACAACTATAATGGCAACTACCAAGGAGGATTCAAATCCAGAAAGGATTACAACAACTAAACAGAAGAACAAGATGATTCTCTTCTGATCATGAACATGACTTCAAAACCAGATACAAATGATGACCATCTCTTCTACATTGACTCAGGATGCTCAAATCATGTGGCTGGCAATGTAGCTCTTCTCTCTGACCTTGAAGAACCAAGAGGAAAGCATAAAGTACAAACGGGTGATGACACAAAACACTCAGTAGTTAAAGTTGGAAATGTTAAGACTTGTGATGGAAATCAAAACTTGTTGAGTAGGGTACTATATGTACCAACCATTACAAAAAACATGATGAGTGTAGGACAGATTGTGGAAAAAGTTTTGCAAGTCAGGTTCAACCAATTTGGAGCATTTGTGGAGGATCCCAAGCATGGGTTCAAGAGAATAGCTAAAGGAGAAAAATCAGGTAGACTTTTCACTTTTGAGCTAGA
>CM035417.1:157725332-157737832 GCA_020310875.1 Ceratopteris richardii | reverse complement strand
AAAAGTGCTTGGATAGTCCTAAGTTTGTTCACACACATCACTACCAAAATATATGAAAAAATCCCTCTAGAAGTGATGCGGTGAACAAGGAGCTTGCACTCATGTATAAGGAAGTGCCAAGCTATGTGGAAAGGGATCAATCCACAAAAGGAAGTAAGTGCAAAGCTTTGTGGAAATCTTCAAACTTCTCTTGAGGCAAATCCTTTGTGAAAAGATCTTCAATGTTATCCTATGTTGGCACATATGCCAAACTGATCTCTCCCTCATATAATGATAATGCACCTCAATGTGCTTTGTGCAAGCATGGAACACATGATTCCTCACAACTGCCAATGTGCTTTGACTGTCAATGAAGATGGTGATGGCAAAAGATTGACCAACACGTAAATCAACTAAAAGGCATCTAAGCCACACACACATACACTCAACAATCACTATGAAAGTTGCCCTATACTCAGCCTCAAAACTAGAAGTGGCCACAATAGGTGGCTTCTTGCTCAACCAAGATATGCATGAGCTACCAAGCATGAAGCAAAAACCACTAGTGGACATACGAGTGTCATAGCAACCAACCAATTCAGAGTTAGAAAAAACATGTAAATCTAGTGGTAGTGATTCCCTCTTGGGATAAAACAATCCAAGTCGTCGGGTACCACTCAAGTAGCAAAAGATGCACTTAACCACCTATCAATCCTTGACACCTGGGCAATGCATAAACCTACTCATCTAAGAGACAAAAAATTGAATATCTGGCTGCATTATGCATAAGTAAATCAAGCATCCAACAACTTGTTGGTAGAGAATAACATCAAATGCATCTCCAACATCATGAAGACTCAACCAAACCTGTTTCCATCAAAATGGCAATAAGTTTGCAATCTTAGAGGCCAAAATGATGCAATAATGTTTCAATATATTTTGTTTGCCATAGAGATATTCCACCATCAATTTGCATAAACTGAATGCCCAAATAATGACGCAAATGCCCCGAATTTGAGATCTCAAATGAGGCGCGCAAATCAACCTGAAAATCAACAATGATCAGAAGCACATCGTTTGCATGCTTAACATATAAGGTGTTGTGAGTTGGATTGTTCCCAAAAGCATGTGCAATGAATTACGCATGTATCTTTTCATACTAATCATGTGGTGCTTGCTTCGAACCATATAATTCCTTTTCCAACATGAACATTTTTTTTCATGCCCTTTCTGCACAAAACCATAGGTCTGAAAAACATACACTTCTTCATGTAAGTCACCATTCAAAAATGCACTTCTAATATCCAACAGATGTACATTCCAACCATGATGGGCTACTAGTGCACAAATGCTAAGAACAATAGTAATTCGACATGTGGATGCAAAGGTCTCATCAAAATCAATGCCTCTTTCTTGATAATAAAACCTTTTGTAGCAATCATCAACTCTTCCATCAGGTTTATGTTTTTGCTTGTATACCCATTTAGTGCCACTGGCCTTTTTGCTAGGAGGAAAATCACATAAATACGAGGTTACATTCTTCATAATAGCATCATATTCTAATTGCATGGCAGCAATCCAATTTTTTTGAATTTTGTGCTTCATCAAAAGAAACAATCTCATTCTCATCATAGAGACTAGAGACACCCATAGCATAGAAAGCTAATGCAAAAGAAGCACTATGAGAGCCTGAATTAGTACAATATGACAAAGATGCATCTAATTTGCTATCTTGCAAAGTGTGCATTAGCCATTTAGGCATAGCCTTTGCCTCCTCTATATCAAACCTCTCATCAACAAGTGCATCATGTAAATCTACATCAGAAATGGAATGATCTCCATCATCATGCGAAACTTGTAAACGTTGAGAAAATGCCTCATTTGGAGTAGTACTTGACTCTCCACCTATAAAAAGAGGCAGCAAAGTGTTATACAAATCTTTAGAGCTAACTCATGTCTCCCTAGTACATCAAAGTAATGGCCAAAGCATCTTCCACAAAAACAACATCAAAACTAACCAAAACATGTTTAGTTTGTGGATGATATAGATGATAGCCATTACTTTTAGAATTGTACTCAAGAAAGATACATTTCATTGCTTTATCATCCAATTTCTTGCATTGTTGTTTAGGCACTAATGCATATTCCAGACAACCAAAGACACACAAGTGAATAATATATGGCTTGCAATCATGCCAAGCCTCATGTGGAGATATATAATTCAGTGATTTGGAGGGACACCTATTAAGTACATATGCTACACACATAACAACCTCAAGCTAGAAGCTATCATTAGGGGAAAACGTGAACCTTGCATGGGCCTTGTATGGATTCCTAATTTTTAGGGATTAGAAAACTAAATCCAAGAGATTAAGAGGTCATACCAAACCATTAGTGGTTTTGCCAAATAAAATAATGTCCATAATTCTTCTATTCCAATCCTCATTCGTGAGAATTAATGGCCCTTGGATGTTCCAAATCAATGGATAAGATTCAAATGGATGAGACACTAGAGAGAGAGTGTCTGACAACTCCTGCGACTTAGATAATCTCATGCATTCTCTACAGATTTTTTGTCCCTTGGATGAGGTGAAATCGAACGACGATCCGAAAATGGGGATATGAAATTTTCGAACAATTATGAACCCTTGGATGCATTCAAATCAGATGGCGCATTGCATTTGGGACTGAGCTCGAATTTGGAGTCACTTTGGACTGTCCGATGGCCTCTACATCCAATGGAGGAGGTAGAAAGGCGCTTTTCTATTCTTGGGATCACTCTCAACCATTGGATCCTCAATAGATCCAAAGGAGAGGATTGTAGGTGCCCAATATCAAGCTACTTTTGAATGTAGCCATTAGATCAAGTCTCCAATCCAACGGTGGAGGTTGATTTTCACTTTTTTCATCCATCTCTTCATCTTGGCCATTGAAGACAACTCAAATCTAACGGTCACATTGCAAAGTCGCCTTGACTCTTGCAATTTAATCTGAGCCTTAAGATCTTTAAGAGAATCCAAGGGTTGTAATTGATTTTTGAATTTTCCAAAACCATTCACAAGTAAAACCCACAAATTTTAGGTGGTTTTGGCATCTTTGACCATAGAAAACCAAGGGAACCCTATGCCTAGCCTATGTGATTAAGGAACTACACTGTGTCCACCACCCTCCTCTCATTGGTCCATCACTGATCACTCCTTAAGCTAAAAGGCCCATAGGGGGTTCATTTTTTCTCCTAATGTGTGGTAAAGCCTGACTTTTGACCATACACCTCGCCATTTTCATGAAAGACCTATTCTTTCTTTCAACAAATCTATTTTATTGAGGTGTATATGGCACTATACACTAATGTTGTATCCCACATTAAGCCAAAAATGCTTTAAAAATAGAAGACGTGTATTCCGCCCCTCAATCAAAATGGAGGGTGTCCATTTTACATGTTGACATATTTTCAGCTAAAACCAAAAACTTTTTGAAGCACATAAACACTTCGGAATTTGCTTTCAATGGATACGCCCATGCATGCTTGGAAAAATCATTGATAAAAGTCATGAAGTAAAGGTAGTTTCCAAAAGAACATGTTTGCATAGGACCATAGACATCATTATGAACAAGATGCAATTTTTGAGTAGCTCGTACAAAACCATCTTTGGGGAAGGAGGAATGTTGCATTTTGCCCAAAATATAGCCTTCACAGACATGTTTACCAGGTGACTCAAGTTTGGGTAGAGAGGACACCATTTTAGATTTCTACGGGTGTAACAAACTAGCAAAGTTTAGATGACCAAATCATGCATGCCAAAGCTTTGCATCTGAGATAGCCTAAGAATCTTGAGCTATACATATCATTCACACATTTTGCATGATCTATGAGCTTATAAAACCCATGACATAAAATGCTAGAAGCAATAAAGACATCCCCATTTGAGAGATCATGAACTCTACACCTGTCATCAACAAATTTGACAACCAAGCTGATCTTGGCTAATTTTGAAGCTGACAACATATTTTTCTTGATCCATGGCACAAAGACATAATATGTTTGGTTACCCCACTATCAAAGTACCAAACATCTGAGTCTAGTGCAAAGATACACATTGATGAGAAGATGGTTCATAGCGACAAATAGTAGTAAGTTCCCATTCTTCATTCTGCACAAGATTAGCACACTTTGTTTTAGACATTATAAACAGATTTTTGATTACTAGTAGATGAGATGCATTTAGCTTTGCCCTTTTGATTAGCTAAGAGAGCTTGATTTGCAACATGCATAATGGACGTGTTCTACCTTGACTATTCTTCCTGCAACAAAATAGAGACTAACTCCTCAAATGTTAAGGCATTTGGATTGTCTTTCATCATCAAGCGAAGCGTTAGAAGCAAAAATATGATATGAATATGGAAGACCATTAAGAATGGTCTACACAAGTGAGCTATCTGGCAAGACTTCATCTGTAGAAATCATCTGACCCTTCGAATCTTTGATCTTTGTCAAACAGTTGTCCATAGAATATCCTTCATTCATAGGCTCACTCTCCAATTGTTTTTGGAAGTAAGCAACACGAGCCTCATTTCTTGCCTAGTACAAAGTGGTAAGTGTATCCCAAGCATCCTTTGATGTTTTGCAAAAGTGAATATGAGGGATAATGGCATGTCTGACAAACAAAGCTATCAATGCATGTGCCTGAGCATCCATGTCATCCCAGCGAAGTTGCTCGATAGTAGGCGCAACAAGAAGTGCAACACGAATAGGAATTCGAAGATCATCATCTTCAACACCATCTACATCACATCCAATAACTATATTTGCAAGTGTAGTAGGTTGTTTTTCAACACCTTGCACAATATTCCATAGTCCTTTTGTGACCAATACATGACACATCATATATGCCCATAATGGGTAATTTATACGATCCAACTTGTTCTCAACAACCAACATATGGAATACATCATTGCTTTCAACCATGACCACTCAGTAAAATATCCTAGTGCAGAAAAATGATTGTATCTCAAAAAGTTAAACAAAACTACCATGTTATGCTCTGATAATCTTGTAGCAGACTTTGAGGTGCAATTGCCTACACAGGCATTATGATAGTGCGTTCAGAGGCCAAAATGAGATCAGATCCAAATTTTGACACCACAACATGAAGGAGTTTTGATTTCTTAATCAGCTCGAGTATGCTCACCAAATTTCATCCAATTTTAAGACTGTGATCCGAGCGGGTGTGGACGATACCCTAGATGAAGCAGCGACCTACTTTTATACCAATTGTTGGAGTTTGAGGTATGCAGAAGCACACGAACAACACAAAGAAGAAAAAGAAGCTTGGAGTGCAACACACAATACTAAATGTATTACCAAGTGAATATACAAAGATAAGTGACCCATTAGGGTTATAGTCATAAATACAAGCCGGGGGAAAAAACCTTCTAAAGAGGGGAAAAAGTGCCCCGACGGTCCTAAGTGTGTTCACACACATCACACCCAAAATATATCGACACCAACTTGGTGGCATTATTTCTATACTACATCCTTTAAGTCTTTGTCCTACTGTAGGGCTCTTTATATTTTCAAAGGTATTCTCAAAATGATGTTTGGAACAAGAATTGCACCAATTTTACACACTAGCCTTTTCTTCTTTTTCCCTTCACTATGTTATCACAACAAAACATAAAACAACTTAAAAGATGACAATTAAGACCAAGATTTATCATAGTCAAGCCAATTTCACACAAACGGCTTAACACCGACCATCTTCCTTTTCTTTTGGAGTTCGAACTTGAACAAGCATATATCTTCCTACAGCATGTCCTTTATAAGGTTCACGTGAAACTTATCCATGGGACTTAGACCTTGAACCATTACACCATACACCGTCGACCGACCTCATGCATGCCCATTTTGGCTGGCGTGAAGGTCTTGATATAGAAACATTTCCATTAGATTATAAAGAAACGAGACACGTCTCAAGCATTTATCGTCATGTGACACACACACATATATATATACACATACATATATATATATATATCTTCAAACAACAAAGAGAAGACATGATTTGGAGTCTCCTACTCCATATCTACCTTATTTTGTGTATATATATATATATATATATATATATATATATATATATATATATATATATATATATATATATATATATATATAAACTAGAACAAGTGGAAGGCCAAACGACAAAAAAACAGAAGTTGCCAAAAGGATTATTGCCTCCATATATTGTTGATGATATTGTCATGCCCTCCACAGATTGTTGACGCAGGAAAAAGCGGCTTTTGGCTTTTTGTTTTCTTGTTTTTTTTTTGGCTTAAATATCTTTTTGTTTGTCCGATGTAACAAGAATATAGAACAAATCTAATTACAATAGACAGAAACAAGACACGCGTCAAGTATTTATCGTCGTGTGCCACTTGGCAGAAATTTGCTCGATTTATTTGATCACCCATTCCAGAGAGCTTACATATGTACACACATACATATTCGTTATTGGATTAAGGCAAACCAAGTCAAACAAAGTGAAGATATCATTCTCTCTCTCTCTCTCTCTATATATATATATATATATATACATACATATTTGTTATTGAGTTAAGACAAACGAAGTCAAACAAACTGAAGATATCAGTGGTGCCTATCATGGACGCGGCTTCGGTGGTACATGAAGTTCATGGCTATCTGACACCCCCTCATAGAAATCAAAAAGTCTGTCCTCGTATGGCAAATTCTTCATCATGGAATCTGGACCAACCTTAAGGCTAGCAAATTTTGTGGGATTCCTCCCTCGTGCAAACGCTGCTACCGGTCTATCGAAGATGTTTCACACATCTTCTTTACCTGCCCCAACTCCAACAGACTCTGGCAGACAATTGGAAAGAAAATTAGACTTCAGAAACATCTCACTTGGCAGCAAGTCCTACTGGGAGAAGCGATCGGCTGCTTCGCGACTCTTTGGAACGCCATCAGAGGGGAGGTCCTATGGAAAATATGGTGGGAAAGATGTGCTTTCAACTTCGGTGACTCCCCCAAAGAGTGGTCAATTGAGAAATCGTTGTTCTTCCTTGGCAAAAGGATTGTTAACTATAAGAAATCCCCCCCTCTTTAGGCATCATCAAATACTCCTTTTGATCAATAACAAGCTTAAACCCAAGTGGGCCCCACATGAGGGTGATGAGAGGGTGATTAACCTTCTTTGTAATGCCATCTAAGCTTTGTAAAAGCTTCCCCTACTTTGTGGGATTTGGGGGGTCCCGTGGGCACTAGTCCTCTTCTCTTGTACTTTTTTTTATTTAATTCAAGTCCGGGAGAGTAGGCTAATGCCGAACTTCCTTTATATTAAAAAAAAAAAGATATCATTCTTTCTCTCTCTCTCTCTCTCTCTCTATATATATATATATATATATATATATATATATATATATATATATATATATATATATATATATATATATATATATATATTCAAAGTTTAAGAGTGGAAGGCCAAACTACAAAATCCAAAAGCTGTCAAGAGATAATCTTGAATCAGGTGACTAGTAGAAGGCCCATCATCTTCTTTTTATTTTGAATGAAAATTGTGTTTATTATGAGAGTATTGGTATAATCATTAGTGCTACTCACCAATCGATAAATCCTTCAGATTTGAGAAAAAAAATCTAATTTTTTCTTCGAAACTAATACAAGTGTTGACGATGGTTTTGCTAACATGCACACTCTTGAAGTCTTCCTATGCAACCAAAGCCTTAGATGATTCTTAGGAAGATCAACGTATAAGAAGGACATGTCTTAACACCTTAAACACACAACCCTAATCTTAATACCTTAAACATGTCTTCAAACAAACAGGGACTTAGAACCGATTCTCCAACAGTAATGTTTAAGCTCATATGTAGGCAGTATATATTTTTCTTCTTTCGAGCCAATAGGAAATGATGAAAAATTCTTGTCATGAATTTTGAACTACACATCAAGTACGTGAAAGAGGATTATCACTTCCAACTGCCTCCGTATGTTCTTGATTTGGCATAATACTCGATTATGTTTTAATACATTAAAAGCCCAACAAAAAAAAAACTCTCAACTAAAGGCCAATATGGTTGAGGGAAAAAAAAAACTAAGGAATGCCGGAGATTATCAAAATATGAGTCTATGACATATACCCCCAATTGATGGGCACGTTAGAGAGTGTACATGAGATTGCGCAAAAGGAAAGGGTCAATCCAACCCCATTAAATAACTACAATGTCAAATATCTATTGCATTTTCTTGATTATGAACCTTATTAGTTAAAATGTACTCTAGGGTGAAGCGATCATGGATGAAGTAATGCAACAATGCATTATGATTGGTCTTTACATGATAGAAGTTATTGTTACCAATGTAATAATACTCTAACTATCATTGAGTAAACAAGATATACCCATATCACATGCCAATCTATCTATCTATCTATCTACACGTCCTGGGCATCCATAGCATAGTCCTTCCTTCATTGCCTTCTCTTTCTATTGAGGGGTATGAATGGACTTGTTGTAAGCCCTCTTAGCTAGAGTAGACAACTTTCTTTTTCACCTTGAATTTTCTTTATCATGTGCACCTGCTTAGCCTCTTTTGCATGTTGTGCACTAGTCAAGATAGGAGTGGATGTAGAAAAGGGTCGACTCATCTTATTCCATGAGGATCTCTGATCTTGGGAGCCTATGCCCCTATGGCCATCCTCATAAAATAGATCCATCGCTATGGCATGTGCCAAAGAGTGACACCTCTCCTTTCTAACTAAAGGTCAGATAGTTTCTCTAAGCCCCAAGACAAACGTGTGGACTTGGAGAAACTATGGGATAGAGTCACATAATTTAAAAAGTACCTCCCTATACTTATCTACATAATCTTGAATGGTTTGGTTTTTTTGATTAATGAAAAACCAAGTTTCTAGTGCTCTGGGCCTCTCATCAAGTGGTACAAAATCATTTTATAATAGGACATTGAACTGTTCCAATATAGTGGGCTTTTTTTATCTTGCTCTATTTTACACCATCACCTATAGGCAACCTCCATGAGGTTGTAGGTTGCCTGCTAAATCTTATGCCTATTGTCCATGATATCACATAGACGGAAGCACCACTCCCACTTGCTAAGCCACTACTCAACAACATCAGCATTACGTGAGCTAGTAGAGCCATGATATCTTGGCCGCTTAAGATCTTCAAGCTTCCATCGGACTTCTCTTACTAGAACACTCTCGCTAAGAATTTATAGGGTTTGATGCTCACCTAGAGCATCTAAATCCATTCCTGGTAGGTCAGTCTCTAGCACTACATCTTCTTTCTTGGAGTTACATATGTGCTCCAAGATGTCATGAATTGTGCTCTCTAACTTTGAGATCCTAGCACTCATGGTCTCTATGACATCGGGAGGGTGATCAGCCATGTGCCTATTAGCTTTCTTAACTAGTGAAGAAGGTCATGAATCCATACTAGGAAAAAGTGAATTTATTTTTATGTTTTCGATGATTTTATGTTTTTTTTTTTAATTTGTGTGTTTATCTACATCTAAAATAGGAAAGTAGTTGTGAAAAGTAACTAGTCACAAGCTTTTGCATAAAGAAATAACAAACAAGAACATTTTTAGTATGCTTTCCTACTTTTATGCTTATGCATACATAAAATTTTAAAACTTCAATAGCATTTTGGTAGGAAAATGAAAAAAAAACTAAGTGCACTACATGCACTTTCAAGCAAAGGTGCCAATGTGCACACAATATATAGAATATGAACAAAGGGAACTACATGCCTTGTATAAAAAAAACCTCACGCTTGCAGCACCGTATAAAAATGATAAGAACATTAAATGTTCTTATATCTCCTTGGTGGTACCTGCAAAAGAAAACACTACCATCCTAGTTTCATACAAAATGCAGAGCTGAATAAGCCTATGAACAAACATATGATGCATATGCCATGTGTCATGCTTGTTCTAATTGCAAGACAATGCATAAAGAGAGTAGAAATGCACAAAAATCACGAGAAAACTTATCTTGGGGTATAAACTATGCATGTGCAGGTATGTGCAAGTGTTGGAAATAATTGATATATACTCCTCTTGCATCTCCAAATGGATCTCGATCATCGTTGCATCGAAAAAATCTTTGTACAAGGATAGTTGATGTTGAACATTCAACTTCAAAGCTTTGTACATGTGTGTAGATGAGTTGAAATGGTATCTTCAAACCACTCAAAGGAGAGCTATCTGAGTAAGGATTCTATCTAGAATCACTCAATTTGGTTGAGAATTGAGGAAGATATGGTCATTTTAGTGGAAGAAGGTACTCCAATTATTCTTTTGGAGAAGGAGTTTGGAGATGGATTGTGAGAGAAATTCGAATTTCTTCTAAATAATCAAATACTTGCCTTTGTCCTTATCCCACATATGCCTTCAATAGCAGCTAGTAAGAAGATAAATAGAAATTCATACTACCTCTCTACCATCCAAGAGAGGGGAGGAGAAAGAGATGGAAGGTCTCCCTCCTCACATGTTCCCGAATGGGCTCTCTACATCTACGTTGGGCACTGTATGCGCTTCATATTTGTGGATTCTTGGGTGCTATCACCCGCTCGCGAGGCTCCTTGGGGGGCCTTTGGGCTTCTCTAAGGGCCTCCTCCTCCCCTACTTTTGCATAGAATCAGCTTTGTACCTACTCCATCGATGGAATCCTTCAAATCGATCAAAGATGGTGATGATTCTTGTTCGAAAAAGTCAACCCCGAATTTGCATCAAATGTTCTCCTTAGATTTTCTCAAAGAGGCTCTGATTACCAAATGTAGGAGTTCTCCTAAAATCTCTCTTGAACACTTGAAAACTAAGACTTATGAATGATGTGTGTGCTGCTCTCCTCCCATCCACTATATCCCCTTGCATCCAAAATAGTAATGCTCTAGAATGATCTAATGCCAACATGTGGCCACCATGCAACACTCATCACCATTACCATTGAATACCTTATGATATCCCCTAAGCTAGGGACCTTGGCTATGGCTAGTCCTTGTCCCACACACACATGGAATGGTCTCTATAGACCAATGTCTAACAATATGCCTCACTAGCTACAACATATTCCATTTTTGTAGTGGAGAAAATTGTACATTTTTGAAGATAAGACCTTCAAGAAATAGCACCACCTATGAAGTGAAAAATGTGTCTTGAAGTAGAATTCTTTTCTACACAACCAACATATTCAAAGCCAATGTATCATAAAATGGACGCATCACCTCTACCCAAGCATAAGAACTTATATGTAATGCCACTTAGATATCTCATTATCATTTTGACCATTTCCCAATGCTTCTTGCCAATATTAGGCATATGCATGGTCATAAATATAATTGAAATTGCAATCTTTGTTATGATAGCTACCATAACATACATGAGACTACCAATAGTAGAGTGAGGAGGAATTTTGGTCATGAATTTCTTCTTGTCATCAGATTTGGGACATCATCCTTGCTCAGATTCACATGTAGGCAATGGTGTACCCAATTCCTTTCCACAATGCATATTGAATCTATGAAGTCCTATGGATACATACACACTCTAAGATTATTATATGAATATTTTATTCCTATCTACTCCTATCTTGAGTAATCGTTATACCAAGTATATGTATGATCATCAAAATATTTCATGTCAAAAGTCTCACTCAACCTTTTCTTTAAGGTAGAACATATCAAAACTTCATACAAACATCTCTTAGACAATGATCCTCATTACCTTTAGAATAGCCCTCAAAGTTGATATTGCTCTCTAGGTGACCACATAAGTCCATATAAGCTCTTCTTAAACTTTTAGTAGACTTATAGATATCATCTTTAAGATCTCCATGCAAGACAACATTCTTCACATTCATTTGGACCAGCGATAATTCCTCTTTTAGAATTGATCCAAGAAACATGCATAATGTAGCCATCTTGACCACTAGAAAAAGTCTTCCTTAAAATTTACTTTTTGTTGCTTAAATTCTTTTTCAAGCAATCATGTCTTATAATTTGTAGAAACACTATTTTATATGAATTTCAGCTTATATATGCATTTTTATGGTAATTTTTCCTACCCTTTGGGAAAGGTAGCGATTCCCAAGTACCATTCTTATGAATAGAATCAAGTTCACTTTTCATTGCATGATCCCACTTGACATGGCCATCTGCATTCATAGATTCTCCAGTGCTTAGTAGCATCATCAATGAAAGTGAAAAAGTAAAGAGTTCCGAACATAGATGTATAAGGTGTAGGTCCACCTACATCTGCATGAAAAAGATCTAATGGGTAAATCAAAGATTCACAGTGTGACTTATGTACATTATTATTCTATTTACCATATTCACAATGCTCGAAAAATGGGAAACCAAAAAACAAGAACACGAATAAGTATCTAGAATGTTAAAGAGAATCCATTCTACTAAGAGATATATGGCCTACATGACCATGCCATAAAGTTCTCATAGGATACTCG
>CM035417.1:157678147-157683147 GCA_020310875.1 Ceratopteris richardii | reverse complement strand
TAGTTTCTTCTTACCATCTCTCTCAGATGAATACCTGACATTTCAGGTTTCTGTTATTCATCTGTACATACGCGATCTCTGGCATCTTCTGGGAACTTCTCTCTCTCTCTCTCTTCACTCATACGCGATCTCTGGCATCTTCTGAAAAACTACTCTCTTCTTCTGACCTCTATATGTGCTCTATTTAAACTGCACGCTCTTCTCACGCACGTTCTTGTTCGCACTTCCCTCTCTATTATTCTTATGCACGTTCTCTCTTTATATACAGTTTGATTCGGTGTAACGAACTCTATCAAAACTCTGATTCTGCAATATTCTGCGCTGTACATAACGGTCGTGAATTTGTCCCTTCATTAAGGCTTCTGATTTTCTGAATATTTGATTCTCCTTCTCTTTATCTTTCTTTTTCTTTATGTCTGTCTGTACGTCAAATTCGTGAGTGATTCTTCAACAACTCCCCCTCAATCACTAATTTGACTCTTCCTATCTTCATATATTTTTCTTTCTTTTATACCTGCCATTTCTTTGAATCTGCTTGTCTTTGTTCCATCCAAGCTCTTTGTCAAAATATCTACAATCTAATCTTTTGTCGGAGTGTATATTATTTCTATCTCCTTCTCCATTACCTTTTCCCTCAGGAAATGATACTGAATTTCTATGTGCTTTGTTCTTGAATGAAATACTGGATTTGCTACAAGATATAGTGAGCTCATATTATCTCCATGTATGATAGGTATACCTTGATCAATACCCATGCTTTTGAACAAGGTCTGCATCCATATCACTTCTTTAGCTGCTTCTACAAGTCCTTTATATTTTGCTTCTGTTGATGATAGCGCCATTGTGTGTTGTTTCTTCGAACACCAGCTTACTAGCTTATCTCCTAGGTATATCATATACCCATGTGTTGATCTTCTGTCATCTTGACTTCCTGCCCAGTCGGAGTCGCTGTATGCTCTCAGTTTTATATCTGATGTAAAAGGATAGTATAATCCTTCTTTTATAGTTCTTTTGATATATCTAAGAACTCTCTGTCCTGCAACCCAATGTTGATCTTTCGCACAATGCATAAACTGTGAAAGAACTCCCACTGCATAACTAAGATCCGGTCGTGTTAGTGTAGCGTAGATTAAGCTTCCCACTAACGACTGATATTTCCTCATATCTTTAAACTCTGCACCACTATATTTACTGAGTTTATGATTTGCTTCAAGCGGTGTTGAAGCTTCTCTGCAATTCTCCATATTAAACTTCTTCAGTAAGTTTAGGAGATACCTTTCTTGTGTAACATATACACCATGAGCTGTGTATGTGATTTCCATTCCAAGAAAGTATGATAACTTTCCTAGATCACTGATCTGAAACTCCTTTTCGAGTAATCTCTTTACTTCTTTAATTCCTTCATCTGACGTACCTGTGATTATGATGTCATCTACATAAATGCAAATGTAGATCATACCTTCTTCTGTTCTCTTAATGAGTAGACTTGCATCTGCTTTCGAACTTTGGTATCCAAGTTCATTGAGATATTTCACAAGCCTGTAATTCCAAGCTCTTGGAGCTTGCTTCAGTCCGTAAAGTGCTTTTCTTAGTTTGTAAACAAAATTTGGGTATCTGGAACTTACAAACCCTTCCGGTTGTTTCATGTATACTTCATCTGATATGTATCCATTCAGAAATGCATTCTCTATATCTAGCTGACTTAGCTTCCATCCTTTTGATGCTGCTATAGCAATCACTGTCCTTATGGTTGACATCTTTGCCACCGGACTAAACGTCTCATCGTAATCTATGCCATGTGCCTGAGCATAGCCCTTGATAACCAGTCTAGCTTTGTATCTGGCTATCCTTCCATCTGCAAGTTTCTTAACTTTGAAAACCCATTTATTTCCAATCACTTTCTTATCATTTGGTTTCGGAACAAGTTCCCATGTCTTGTTCTCTTCCAGTGCGTTGAACTCTTCTTCCATTGCTTCTTCCCATTGCTTCTTGCCTTTAGCTTCATCATAGTTCTGAGGTTCTTCATCATCCTTGACCATATATGCATAATTTTTCTGAGTTATATAGGAGGTATCATAGGAATACCTTTCTGGTTGTCTTCTAGTCCTGCTTGAACTTCTTGGTTCAAACTCTTCATGTGTATCTGAATACACATCTTCATCAAATCCCTGTTCATCTTCGTTTCTTATACCTGATCCGACCCTGGACGTACTTGCCTGCATATAGTCTTCATCTCTATTTACCTATACAATTGATTTCCCTTTCTCTTTCCTTCTTACTTCTTCTTCAAATTCTTCCGTTGTGTGACTTTGATCTATATACCAACTTTTCTGTTCATCAAATGTAACATCTCTAGAAACAGTAAACTGTTTTGTTAGAGGACTCCATAACCTGTAGCCCATCTGCTTTTCATCATATCCGACAAACACATATTTCTCTGCTTTTGGTTCGAGCTTATGTCTGAGTTGTGATGGTACATAAGCGTAAGCTACTGATCCAAACACTTTGCAATGATCAAGTGTTGGTTTCTTTCCCCACCAAGCTTCATAAGGGGTCATTCCATCTAATGTTGTACACGGTAATCTGTTTACCAAGTATGTAGCTGTATTTACAGCTTCAGCCCAAAGATAATTTAGACAATCTTTTTCTTTTAGCATAGCTCATGCAAACTCAACTAGAGTTCGGTTCCTTCTTTCTACTACACCATTTTGTTGTGGTGTATACCTGCAGGTTATTTCTCTCTTAATACCTACATTCCAAAGATAGTCATTGAACTCTCGGGAGAAGTATTCTCGCCCTCCATCAGACCTCAGTCTCTTCAGCTTTCGACCTGCGAGTCTTTCAGCATATGCATGAAAATGTTTGAAAGCTCCAACCACTTCCGATTTCTATGTCAAAACGTAAAGAGTTATCCATCTTGTAGCATCATCAATGAATAGAACATAATACCTTGATCCGCTGATTGATCCTTCTTTTGTTGGACCCCATACATCTGTATGAATGAGTTCAGGTACTCCATCATGTTTGAATCCTTTCTTCTGGAAAGGTAACCCGTGGGCTTTTCCCATCTGACATGCTTCGCACTTGTGAATCATGTGTTGGTTCTGTACATTCGGTAATCCCAGTACTGACTGATTTGAAATCATAGCTTTAATTCCTTTTTCATTGAAATGACCTGATCTCTTATGCCAGAGATCAAGTTCTGTAATCACCTTTTCACCATGTGTGAGCAACGCTTGGCCGATGGTCCCTTGTACTCTTAAGGTAAAGAGTCTGCCTTCTTTCTTACCAGAGACAATCTGATTATATCCATTCTCGGGATCTTCTACAAATACTCCTTCATTTGTAAATCTGACCTGAAAACCTTTCTCAACTATCTGTCCTACGCTAATCAAATTTTTTGGTATTGTTGGAACATACAAAACATTTGTTAGCAAATCTGCTCCACTCTTACATTTCACTTTTCCAATTGAATGTACACTATGCCTCGTATTGTCACCTGTTTGAACAGTATGACTGGAACTACCTTTTTCCAATTCTGACATCAGTTCTATATTTCCTGACAAATGATTAGAACATCCAGAATCAATGTAAAATACCTTCAGGTCTTCGTTATCTGATGTGCTGATTGAGTTCATCATCAATGATGTATGACTTTCATTCTGAGTGTCATTTGTGTAGTTGTTGTAGGTCGTGTTGTAGGATTGATTCTGTCCCCAACTTCTTGCTCCACCTCTACCGTAGCCTCCTCTTTGATTCTGTCTACCTCTTTGAAAGTTACTATGATATCTTCCGCTTCTACCTCTGCTGTTACTGTTCTCATTTTGATTTGATCCTTGTTGATTGTGCCAGCAATCATGAGCGAAATGATTACTTAGTCCACAGATCCAGCAAGCCTTCTTGTTGTTGCTCTGACTGCCTCTTCCTCTTCCAAAACCTCTTGCTCTTCCTCTGCCAGTGCCTTTACCTCTTGCATAATAAGCCTGAGAACTCGACTCTTCTTTGTCTTTTGACTTACCTTTGTCTTCTTTCTTCTTGTTCTTCATGTACATTGCAAAACTTTGTCCTTTATCTGCATCTCCTTTCAGGTCTTGCTCATATGTGAGCATCAAACCAAGCAGCTGATTTAAATCTGGTACAAAATGATTTAGAGATAGTTCAGTCGAGAGTACGAAAGGTTTCCACCTTTCATCTCCTCTCAAACCTGTTAGCAGTTGCGCTATCAATCTGTGATCTTTGACATCTTCATTTATGGATCCAAGACTATCTGCTAGATCCTTCATCTTAGTAACATAGTCACTAATGCTTTGACTCAACTTCTTTTTGAACGTTGTGAATTCGGACCATAAGCTAGCCTTCCTAGCTTTCGTAGTATTTTGGAAATGATCTTCCAACGCACTCCATATGTCCTCCGCTTTCTCCAGACCTCTAATGTGCGGTAGTAGATGATCTGTAACGGTATTATAAATGTAAGCTCTTGCCGTTGCATCTTTCTTCTGCCACAGCTTCAAGGCTTCTAATTCCTCTTTTTCCGGTTGACTATCATCTTCGAAAGTCGGCTTCTTTTCTTCTCCGGTTACATACATCATCAAGTCCTTACTCATAAGTAATGCTTCCATGCGCATTACCCATGCGGGATAATTATCTCTGTCCAATTTATCAATTTGGACATGATCTTCCATGATCTTCTTGTTTCTGTTACTTCCGGTGACCTTTTGAGAATCTTTTTGCTCTTCAGAATCTTTCTCGTTCTGGTTCCACTTGTTGTGGTTAACCGGCTCTGATACCAACTGTTAGTGATACTTTCGCTCTGATACCACTGTTGGTGGTCGTCATGGCAAAGGCTTGAATCTTGTCAGGCCTGCCGAAATCGCCACGCCACTGAAAAAGTTGGCTAAGCTAGAGCGATATTAGAACACCTCTATAATCAGAAGTAGCTTAGCAAGATTACTGTTACTCAAACATATAAGACTGCGTTTTGAATTTACTGAAAATTCCAC
>CM035417.1:157643147-157658147 GCA_020310875.1 Ceratopteris richardii | reverse complement strand
AATTGGGGGCCTTATTGAAGTTGGCTACCATCCTCCACCTCTGGACCACCACTTTGGCGCGTGCGGCACTTAAGGCTGGAATTTGGCAAGGCCACCCTTGGCCACTCTGGGTCTATATAAACAGAGGTTTGGCACTCATTTGGGGGGCTGAATCGGAGGTAATCTGAATCGTGTGGGCTATTGTGTATCATCACTATCATCATTTGTTGATGCTAGTTGAGGCTATTTTTTTGGTCTACTCTCTGCACTCTGTTGCTACAGACACACTGTGGGAGGTCACTCTGTGATGATTATACAGAGCGTGGGCCTCCAATGGAGTTGGTGATTAGCATTACAGGGTGATTGAGTGGCTTGGATCTAGTCATTAGCATGCATCGGTGAATTTCTTCAGGATCAAGTCATCTTCTTTATTGTATTCACTTTGTTGGTCTCACTCTTGTACTGTTGCTAGTTAGTTTGGAATGGCATGCTAGTCCACTGTTACATCCTTTTGTAGTATTTTAGCTCTCTGTAATCATTTTCAAAGTTACGAAGTGATTTCCTCTCTCAAGAGCACTTGTCATTGATCCTTTCTCTATAACTGTACATTTTCACTTCTATTGGTTTCTCTGTTATCAGTGAAGGTACCTGCACACAAGAATGTCACAGGGTATACTTCCCTAAGGAGAACCCCCCTTGGTAGACGGAGTACTGGAAATGTATACAATTTGATATTGTTGGAAGTGGCTACCCCAGTACCTCCTCTACAGTTTGGCACGCCCGGTGGGACACTTGCATTTTTGTGTGAGGTATCTAGTGTGCACTATATAGTTGTCATTGCATTAATTTCTTGATTTTTTGCATTCTGTGGGTGGGTACATGACCCACACTCGAGTAGACAGAGAGCCCCTTCGTGTACAAAAGAGCCTCAAGAAGTCAGCTCTACCTTCGGCTAGTACCCCTCTACCCTTAAATTTTTCCATCGATTTGGCTTCAACCCCGCTTTCAAAAGAGAAGTTGAGGAGGACGTTAGATTTTTCCTCTGATACTTCAGAAGAAGCACCAGTGCCCATGGAGGAACTTTCTCATTTACTCTCTAGGTTGAACATCAAGTTCCCTACATTTAAGGGATTGGCTTATGAGGATGCGGATGACCACGTGAGGAGATTCGTCTCGTTATGCCGTGGACGAGGATTGCAGAACCGAGAGGATGCAATGTTGGTACTCTTCCCATCTACATTGGAAGGCCTTGCAGACAAATGGTATAGTCAATATGCAGATGGACACTTCACTACGTGCAAGGCACTGAAAACGGCATTCTCACAGACATTTCGACCAAGCAACTCCTCGGAAAGAGCTCTAGATCAGCTAGAGAACCTAAAATTGAGATCAGGTGAATCCTTTCATGAACTTCACACTAGAACAAAAGCACTTGTTTCACGTCTGCCACATGCTCCAGGTGATTTCTTGGTAAAAAAATGGATAGAGAAAGCTCTGCCCAAGTCATCTCAGCAGAAGCTTCGTGAATCCCTTAGATTGGATGCAACACTTGAAGATTTTGTTGCAACTGCATCGCGCATTGAGGAGGCTAGATTACATTTTGAAGGGGAGGCCCAACCAAATTATGCATCAGACTTGGATCCTATAGGGCAACTCAGGAAGGAGTTGGAAGCCTTAAGAATGCAGCAAAGTTGCCAAGAAGAGAAGGTCGTGCCGCCGCCCCCGCCCCACACTGTTGATGAAGTAGCTCAACTTCGTCGTGAGCTCGAAGATTTGCGAACTACACAGGACATACGAAGACAGGTTTGGTGTACAATATGTAGCAATAGTGGACATTCCAATGTTAATTGTCCTAACAAGGTCAGTTGTCAATTCTGTGGCAAAGATGGTCATGAAGCTAGAGATTGCTACTACCTCAAGGGAGCACAACAACGAGGTAACCATCAAGCTTTGGATTCATATTATGCTAGTACTTCGAATGCACCTAATAGAGAAGAGACCCGTCCAACTCGGCCTAGATATAATAGGCCACTAATGTGTTATCGTTGTGGTGAGTATGGCCATATACAGAACAAGTGCTCCTTACTAGAAGGTGCACCTCCCTGTCAGCATTGTCCAGATGTTAAGGATCACTATACCAGGGATTGCCCAAGGAGCCACCCTCCTCCAATTCACATGATTGCACTCTCCCCACCAGTAGAAGGTATGACCACTCAGTCTTATGCTGTTTCATCTTCGTCAATGCCAATGATGACTAGAGCCAGGCAAGCGGCAACAGCCTATAGGGAGGAACAACAAGGACGCAAAGATAGAGATGAGGAAAAGAAGGCGGGATGGACGGACCAAGCGGACATTGAAGGAGCTTATGAGAGGGTGACTACTTTGCTAAAAGATCAACCAACAAGTCCTCAGGAAGACACACAAGAGGTGAACATTGAGGAAATCTTGAGAGGTATTCATCATAAGATTAGTATGTACCAACTCATAAAGATGGATTCAAAAGTAAGAAGTGATTTGTTGAAGATTATACACTCTGCATGCTTGTGCCCACCTCCTAGCATAGATGGTTTTATGGTTGACTTTCCCCCTGCACCCCTTGGCTGACTATCAGAGCTCAAGAGTATCTGTTTTTATAAAGGATGAAGCTCTCACAGGTGTTATCATAGATGGAGGTTCTGGCATCAATTTGATGCCTGATTTCACCATGAAGAAACTAAAGTTGAATCCCACGAAGGCAGCACCCTTCACAATTACATTAGCAGATCAACGTCGGGTTGCACCACTTGGCATTGTTGAAAAGGTACTTATGATAGTGCAGGGTTGTCACTTTGTTCTAGACTTTGTTGTTATTTCCCTACCACAGGAGACCTCATATCCTCTACTCTTGGGAAGGCCTTGGTTAAGGCAAGCAAAGGCTCTACAGGATTGGGGAAAGAACAAGTTATGGATTTCCACATGTACTAACAATCAATTACAGATACATTTGGAAGAAGGATCAGACATCAACAAGGCTACTGGGTATACAATGGACACTCAGGTAATGCCTTCTGAAGATGATACCCTATTAAATTGGATGATGGGGAGTACAGAATGCTGCACAGTGGAGATATGTGAAGTAAATGAGGATTTTATAGAAGCAGCACAAGGAGGCCAGAAAGAGGAAAAAATTGATGTTTTTCACTTGAACAGTATGGAAAAGAGTAAGATATGTGATCACAAGAAACTAGAGGAAGCGGCAAAAATTTGGCACCAGGAGGCCCAAGGTGGTGGCCCAGGTGGGCGACAGGAGGCCCAAGGTGGTGGCCCAAGTGAGCGACAGGAGGCCCAAGGTGGTGGCCCAAGTGGGCGACAGGAGGCCCAAGGTGGTGGCCCAAGTGGGCGACAGGAGGCCCAAGGTGGTGGCCCAAGTGGGCGACAGGAGGCCCAAGGTGGTGGCCCAAGTGGGCGACAGGAGGCCCAAGGTGGTGGCCCAAGTGGGCGGCAGGAGGCCAAAGTTGTGCACTTAGCCAAAAGTGGCCAAAATGGGCCAATCCTCCCTCTGGAACTCACTACTTCTCTGAAGCAAGGTAGTCGAGCTTATCTTTTGCAGGCACCTCCCGAAGGACCGAAACCACTTATTGGGCCAGTAGAGCCAGATAGTCAAAATTTGATAATAGGCGCCACTACAATGATATGTAAGGAGAAGACAGGTAAACATGAAAAATTGGATGATTTTATGCTTGCAGGATCAGAAAGTGACAAAGTTGTGCCTGCATCTGAGGAGGCTAATTTTGACCTTCAAGAACTACCATTTTCAAATATACCTTTAGGATGGATCAAGGAACAGATTGTGGATCATAAATTGAACTCCGCTCCTGCATACAGTGGGGATGAATTTTCAAGTGAGTCTAATTCTGAAACGTTTGTTCAAGAAGTAAATCTTGGAGATGAAGAGAACCCTCAAATAATTCACTTGGCCTCTTGGTTGTGGCATTATCCCTCTTTACTACAGAAGGTGACTTCTCTACTTTTTTCATATAAAAATGTCTTTGCATGGTCCTACAAAGATCTAACAGGGATACCAGAGGAGCTTGGATTACATCGAATACCTTTAGTTGAAGGAGCTTCACCTGCAAGAAGCAGGCCTTATCGTCTCAATCCAAAGTACGCAGAGGCAGTAAAGCTAGAAATAACAAAACTGGAAGAGGCAGGTATTATTGTTCCAGTAGAACATTCAAGGTGGCTTTCTTCCATGGTCATTGTACCAAAGAAAAATAGTGGCAAAATAAGAGTATGCGTTGATTTTCGTGCTTTAAATAAGGTGACTATTCAAGATGGCTTTCCTCAACCATTCACAGAGCAGGTGCTTGAAGAAGTAACTGGACACACTCTATATAGTTTTCTTGATGGTTTCAGTGGCTACAACCAGATAGTGATTCATCCTGAAGATAGAGACAAAACGGCCTTTGTTACTCCATGGGGCACTTATGTTTATACCCGCATGGCTTTTGGCTTGAAAAATGCACCAGCTTCCTTTAATAGAACAATGTATCTGATATTAGGGAAATGGTTAACCACCTTTCTGCGCATTTTTATGGATGACTTTTCAGTGTTTTCAGGCACGGATAGGAGAGCAATAGTTCAAGATTTCCATGATCACTTGGAAAATCTGAGGGAAATCTTTGAGCAGTGTCTCAAAACAGGTTTGAAGTTAAATCCTGCTAAATGTCATTTTTTGGTCACTAAAGGCACTCTCCTTGGTCATATAGTATCGGCCGAAGGGATAACTGTTGATCCGGCAAAGATCACTGCCATCCTCTCCATGCCGATTCCACGAACCCCAAAGGAAGTACAAAGTTTTTTAGGCCATGCAGGATACCATAGACGATTTATCAGAATGTATTCAGAAATAGCTAAGCCCTTGTCCAGGCTTACAAGTAAGAAGGTTCCTTTCTCATGGAGCCCTGAAGCTGAGAAAGCATTTTGCGAACTAAAATTGAGGCTGTGTACTGCTCCACTTTTAACTGTTCCTAATTGGTCATTAGAGTTCCATGTACATACAGATGCTAGTCTTCATGCAGTTCGAGCAGTCTTGGCTCAACCATCATCACATAAGGTAGACCAACCTATCGCCTATGCTAGCAGATTGCTTACCAAAGCTGAAAGGAACTACAACACTACCGAAAGGGAAGGTTTGGCTATCGTATTCGCTCTTCAAAAATTTCGGCATTACCTCCTGGGGGTGCATTTTATTGTCATATCTGATCATCAGCCTTTGAAGTACTTGATTAACAAGCCTAGAGTAGCTGGAAGGATTTGGCGATGGTTATTGCTATTTCAAGAATTTGATTTTGATATTCATATTAAGCCAGGGAAAGAGCACTATATGGCGGATCAGGTATCAAGGACTGCTCTGAGTGAAAAGGCAACAGGTATTAATGATGAACTGGTGGATAGTACTCTTTTTCTGATTGCAATGCAAACCGATTGGTATGATGGAATTCTTCAGTTCCTCTCAGTTGGAAAATTCCCCAACCATCTAACACCATTAGAAAAGAGGAAATTACTCCTTAAGTCCAAATCTTACTCACTCATAGATGGAAATTTATATAAATATTGTCATGACGGTATCTTGAGAAAGTGTGTTTTTCCAGAAGAAGTAAACTTTTTGCTTGAAGCAGCACACAACGAAGGGCATATGAAGGGAGAGGATTTGGCTCACAAAATTATCCACAAGGGACTATGGTGGCCTCAGATATACAAAGATGCAATCAAATTTGCTAAGGAGTGCGACATCTGCCAGAGATGTGCTCCTAGGCCAACCAAATTGAATTTTCAACCATTAGTCGTCTCCACAGGATGGCTACCTTTTGAACGTTGGGGTCTTGATTTTATTGGTCCAATCAGTCCAATTTGGTCAACCTGGGAGTAAGAAATATATTATGATGGCCACATGTTATGCAACTAAGTGGATAGAAGCTAAAGCCACTGCAGATTGCACGGCCGTGACAGTGGCTAAGTTTTTGTTTAAACGTATTTTCTCAAGATTCGGTTGCCCACTTGAAATTACTAGTGATAGGGGCACTCACTTTGTAAATCAGTTGCTCCAATTCGTCTTTGATAGGTATAAAATCTTTCACAAAAAGTCATGTGCTTACTATTCAAGGGCAAATGGCCAAGCGGAAAGCTCTAACAAAATTTTGATTGGGCTCTTACGCAAATTATCCTTTGATCCTCAAAGTTCTTGGCCACAAGCATTAATCGGTGCAATTTGGGCTTTCCGAACTACTAGAAGGGGAACCACTGGCGAGAGTCCATTCCGCTTAGTATATGGTAAAGAGGCCTTGGCACCATTCGAATTTATTATCAGGAAGGAAATTGGAGCCAGAACCATTGGAATTGAGCCTCCCATTAGAAGACTTGTGGCATTGGAAGAATATAGGGAAGCAGCCATGAGGAAACTGCAGGTAAAGCAAGAGGAACGCAAAAGGTTGCATGACAGGTATCTAAGGCCCAATGAGGTACAGGAAGGATCTTTGGTCTTGGTGCATCAGATCCCGTCAACATCCACCAAACTGGCACCTAAATGGATAGGACCCTTCAAGGTGATAAAGGTATTACCACAAGGAGCAGTTGATTTAGAGGACTTGCAGGGTGAAAGGATGCCCCTGATCAACATCTCCAGGGTGAAGAATTATTTGAATTAATGCAAGCAGATGGAATTCACTCATTGTACATACCATAGTTCTTTTCATTTTCTGCAGTTCATTTTGATAGAATAAGCAAATAAATGAGTTGTTGCACCGGGACGGTGCAAAGTCTTGATGTGGGGGTCTGTAGAGCAGGTGAGCTTGCTAGCATTTGATTGACTTTATTTGGGGAGAAGCTTCGGGGAAGTGTCAAAGCATGAACAATTTGAAGCAAAGTCTTTGGGAGGAAGTGGACGGCACCTTCTTGGACTTCATATGCAATGGGTGACGCCTTCTTAGGCTACATATATGCAAAAGGGCGAGCCTCCTCCTAGACACCAAAAGAATTTGGGCGACCCTCTACTTGGGCAAGTTTCCTCTACTTGGGCGAATTTCCTCTACTTGGGCGACCCTCTACTTGGGCATCTTCCTCTACCTGGGCGACCCACCTCCTGGGCGACCCTCACCCTGGGCGACCCACCTCCTGGGCGACCCTCCTCCTGGGCGACCCACCTCCTGGGCGACCCTCACCCTGGGCGACCCACCTCCTGGGCGACCCACCTCCTGGGCGACCCTCCTCCTGGGCGACCCACCTCCTGGGCGACCCTCACCCTGGGCGACCCACCTCCTGGGCGACCCACCTCTTGGGCGACCCTAGCCCAGGGCCACCCTCCACCTCTTCCTCCATATTGGGCGACCCTAGCCCAGGGCGACCCTCCACCTCTTCCTCCATATTTGGCGACCCTAGCCCAGGGCGACCCTCTACCTTTTCCTGCATAATTGGGCGACCCTAGCCCAGGGCGACCCTCCACCTCCCTTCCTCCATTCAGGGCGACTTCACCTCTTCATCCATATTGGGCTAGCCTCCTCCTAGTCACCCCTCGCCCATGGCGACCTCATCCCTTCCAGCTCTCCTCCTGGGGCGACCCTCGCCCAGGGCGACCTCACCTCCCTTTTCCCCCATTTGGCCCGGCCATGGGGCGACCATCATCCTAGGCGACTACCACTTGTGCTAACTGAGCGACCACCCCTGGAGACTCATTACGAAGCAAGGCGCCACTCCTCCTATTGGCCACATCTCCTTGAAGTGGGCGACTCACTCCCTTTCAACCATGTGGGCGACCCCCACCTTGGGCGACCTTCTCCCTTAGGCGACCCCCCACCATTGGGCGACCCCCACTCCTAGGCGATCCTTCTCCAGAACAACTTGGGCGACCACCATTTTGAGATATGTGCAAATTAAGGCGACCATCTCCAACCATTCCCCTCCACCTACTCAATCTACTACCAAGGCGACCATGTGAAGTGCATCAACCTGGACGTCTAAACTCCATAATCAGGTGACTACTATTTTATGAAGGAATATCAAATTGGGCGACTACCGACTTAGTATGGGCTCCACCATGAGCTACTTGGGCAAATGACGGGCGGAGCATATTTTGTCAGTAATGTGTCAGAATGAAAAGTAATGCAGGGAATATTGCCGCTAAGCTTTGGCGGTGTCAGAAGCTAAAATTGGGGGCCTTATTGAAGTTGGCTACCATCCTCCACCTCTGGACCACCACTTTGGCGCGTGCGGCACTTAAGGCTGGAATTTGGCAAGGCCACCCTTGGCCACTCTGGGTCTATATAAACAGAGGTTTGGCACTCATTTGGGGGGCTGAATCGGAGGTAATCTGAATCATGTGGGCTATTGCGTATCATCACTATCATCATTTGTTGATGCTAGTTGAGGCTATTTTTTTGGTCTACTCTCTGCACTCTGTTGCTACAGACACACTGTGGGAGGTCACTCTGTGATGATTATACAGAGCGTGGGCCTCCAGTGGAGTTGGTGATTAGCATTACAGGGTGATTGAGTAGCTTGGATCTAGTCATTAGCATGCATCGGTGAATTTCTTCAGGATCAAGTCATCTTCTTTATTGTATTCACTTTGTTGGTCTCACTCTTGTACTGTTGCTAGTTAGTTTGGAATGGCATGCTAGTCCACTGTTACATCCTTTTGTAGTATCTTAGCTCTCTGTAATCATTTTCAAAGTTACGAAATGATTTCCTCTCTCAAGAGCACTTGTCATTGATCCTTTCTCTATAACTGTACATTTTCACTTCTATTGGTTTCTCTGTTATCAGTGAAGGTACATGCACACAAGAATGTCACAGGGTATACTTCCCTAAGGAGAACCCCCTTTGGTAGACGGAGTACTGGAAATGTATACAATTTTGTTAGGAGTGATGTAGGATGCACACAAGAGATTGAGTTGATGCTGCAAATCCTGCTTCACACCAGCCCTCCTTTGATTCCAGTTATGCTTAGTGGACCCCTTGAGCTTCCAAATGATACCAAGAAACCATATATGTGCTTTACAAATTAGTTGTGTAATGACCACATCAAAACAGATGATTTTGAACCTTCACAAGTCCAAAAAACTTTCTATTCCTGTAATGATACCTGCTCAGTCTTAAGCTCAGTGTGACCAGCACACTTACAATTGGATTAATTCCTTCTGGGAGTATTAAATTAACTTAACAAGCTACCATTATCAAGTTAAATCACTCCAATTGATAAACTATGCACTGAGAATGGTCTTTAGCAAAATCAGAGACACCCCCGACTTTTTAGGATCTACACAGAAAAATACCAGAGACTGCTTCGTCCGCGATTTCTCCCAAATGGCTGAATGGAATGACTTGAAACTTTTTAGTGTTGTAGAATACTTTGAGTTGGTTCCAATGAGCTTTGAATCATCCAATTTGGTTCAGTAGATCATGAGATATGCTTCTCTGAAGTTGACAGACTTGGAGAAGATGACACAGAGAAAATCAGAGATGGTAAATGTGTATATACTATTGATTTAGATGGTTGTACAAACTCATTAGCTTGACAAGCATAGCTAATTGAGGTGTAGTGGTGTAGGCTATGAAGTAGCACTAACACACACTCAGTTACAATGAGTGATAGACCTCGGGAGTTGAGCTAATGTGTAGAGCTTCTTACCCGCGACTTTTTCCTAGTCTTTTATAAGGTATCACTTGAGGTTTGAATTTGAAATTCAAATGTAGGCTCCCTCAAATCTCTCATCTAAAAATATGGAGATATTCTCTCCATTCATACCTTCCAAATTCCACGACTAATCAAGTAGGTGGTTGATTACATGTGTAGGTAAAGTAATTTCAAATGATGCCAAGTCATAATAGACTTTTACAATGGGTAAATGAGTAAGAACTTGTAAGCACAAGTTCACATGACCATAAGTGACTAATCCTTCAAGTAGAATGTGTTTCCAAGGTTCCAAATCAACCTTTAATGTTCCAAGCCAAGTGTGAAGGCTTGAAAATACACCAACAGCTCCCCCTCAAGCCAAACACTTTGGCTCAAGTCTGCATATCTAGTCTTCAACTACTTCCTGCAATCCAATCATGGATTTAAATCTGCATAGCTTGCTTCCATCCAATGCTTTAGTAAGCAAATATGCACATTGCATATTAGTAGACACATAAGTCAATTGGATATCTTTGCTAAGTAATTTTTCCCTCACATAGTGGTAATGAACCTCTATGTGTTTTGTCCTTGCATGATAAATTGGATTAGCTGCAAGGTGAAGAGAACTTGTGTTATCACCAAATATGATTGGTGGCCTTGTGAATAAGCCCAATTCTGAATACAAAAGCTTCAACCAGATAGCTTCTTGAGTGGCATTGGCTAGCCCTCTATACTCTGCCTCAGTAGATGACAAAGCTACTGTGGGTTGTTTCTTGGATGACCAAGAAATTGGTTTATCACCTGCAAAACATATGTAACCAGATGTGCTCCTCCTGTCATCCTTGCAACCTGCCCAATCTGCATCTGAATATACCTTAATGTCAATGTCTGATGTGTAAGGAAAGTACAAACCATGATTTTGAGTTCCCTTTAGGTACTTCAATATCTTCTTTGCTGCCTCTAGATGAGGTACTCTTGGTTTGTGCATGAATTGGCTAAGTACACTCACACCATATGCTATATCAATCCTGGTTAAGATAGCATTATTAAGACTACCTACCATACTTTGGTAACCTGTGATATCTTGTAGTTCTTCCCCTTCATGAGCACTGAGTTTATGGTTGACCTCCATAGGAGTGCTTGAGTCTTTAGCATCCTGCAAGTTAAACTTTTTGACTATATCCTAAATGTACTTCTTTTGAGTGATATATATACCTGCATTTGTATACACCAACTCAAGACCTATAAAGTACTTCAATAATCCAAGATCATTGATCTTGAATTCTTTCATCATTTGACCTTTGATGTGTCTAATTCCCTGAACATCATTTCCTGTAATAATGATGTCATCAACATAGACACAAAGATAGATTACCTCTGAATTGCTCCTTTTGATAAACAATGAAGTGTCTGCCTTACTCATTACAAACCCTTGGTCTTGGAGATAGGTTGTCAACCTATAATTCCATGCTCTAGGTGCCTGCTTCAACCCATACAGGGCCTTCTTCAATTTGCAAACATGATTTACCTTATTTGGATCTTCATAGCCAGGTGGTTGTGACATGTAGACTTCTTCAGATATCCATCCATTCAAGAATGCATTCTTCACATCCAATTGGTACATGTTCCAATTTTTGGATGCAGCTACACTCACCATAATTCTGATAGTTGGCATCTTGGCCACAGGAGAAAATGTCTCCTCATAATCAATGCCTTGGGTTTGTGCAAAACCCTTGGCTACCAACCTAGCTTTATACCTGTTTATTGTACCATCTAAATTCCTCTTGAGTTTGTAGATCCATCTGGATCCTATCACCTTCATAGACTCCTTCTTGGGTACCAAGTCCCAAGTATCACTCTCCTTGAGAGCCTCCATTTCTTCATCCATTGCTTCTTTCCATTCTGGTTTGATGATTGCTTCTTCAAATGTACCTGGTTCTTCATTCAAGAGATCCTTTGCAAGATATACAGAATGCTTAGTTACAAGAGAAGTATCATACCCATATCTAATAGGTTTCTTACTTTCTCTCTGAGATCTCCTCATAGCTTGAGTTGAGGATTCTGGTATATCCTCTATCTTCTTCATCTTCATTTTCCCTTTGGATTTCCAAGCCTTGAACTCCTCAAGATTGATGGTGTCTTCATCATTTGAGCTTGTGTCCTCTCTCTGAATTGGTTCTTCCTTGATAAGCTTGGGGAAGTCTTCTTCCATGTCATAAGGTAAACTAACCTTCCTGCATTCATTTTCATACCATGAGTCATTCTCATCAAAGATGACATCTCTGCTTACCTTGAAACCTTTGTTTGAGGGGTTGTAGAATCTGTATCCCTTCTGATTCAAATCATAACCAATGAAGATACATTTTTCAGCTTTAGGGTCTAGCTTTCCCCTTACCTGTGAGGGAATATGCACATATGCAACACAACCAAAGATTTTGCAATGATCCAGAGATGGTCTCTTACCATGCCAAGCCTCATAGGGTGTCATTCCATCAAGTGATTTTGATGGCAACCTGTTGATTAGGTATGTGGCAATAGATACACTCTCTGCCCAAAGATAATTTGGCAATTTCTTTTCATTTAGCATAGACCTAGCTGTTTCTACAATGAGTCTATTCCTTCTTTCAGCTACCCCATTTTGTTCAGGTGAGTACCTTGTAGTAATCTCCCTCTTGATACCTCTTTCCTGCAAGAAATCTTCAAAGTCATTGGAGAAGTATTCTCCACCACCATCTAACCTTAGTTTCTTCAAATGTCTACCTGTTTGATTTTCAACTAGTGCAAGATACCTCTTGAAACAATTAAATACTTCATCTTTATGTTTCATGAAATATAAGACAGTCCACCTGCTATAGTCATCAATGAAGGACACATAGTACCTTGATCCTGATATGGATGGTTCCTTGCTAGGTCCCCAAACATCTGTGTGTACCAAGTCTAGATAATCTTCATGAATAAAACCTTTCTTGTTATATGGCAATCTGTGTGACTTACCAAATTGACAAGCCCCACACTTGTATATCATGTGTTGCTTGGATACATTAGGTATCCCAAGCACACATTGATCCCTACTCATTTGCTTTAAGGTCCTTTCTCCAATGTGACCTAATCTCTTGTGCCAAATCTCCAATTCTGATAGTGTTTGATCCTTATAGTTGTATAAAGCAATATTCTTAGTGTCTTCAAGTTCAAAGGTAAACAATCTACCTGATTTTTCTCCCTTGGCTATCCTTCTGAATCCATGTCTTGGATCCTCCACATATGCACCATGTTGAGTAAACCTGACCTGTAGACCTTTTTCAACAATCTGACCTACACTCATTAGGTTCTTAGTGATTGTTGGGACATACAAGACTCTGCTCAATAGATTCTGATTACCATCACTAGTTTTGACATTACCAACTTTGACAACTGAATGTTTAGTGTCATCACCTGTCTGCACTTGATGCTTGCCTTTGGGTTCTTCCAAATCAGAAAGTAATGCAACATTGCCAGCTACATGATTAGAGCAACCTGAATCAATATAGAATAAGTGATCATCATTGATACCTGACTTAGAAGTCATATTCATGATCAATAGGGAGTCATCTTGCTCCTCTGCATAGTTGTTGTAGTCCTTCCTATTTCTGTATCCACTTTGATAGTTGCCATTGTGGTTGTAATTGTAATTGTTGTTGTATTGATGGTTGTATCCATTGTAGCTTTGATGTTGATTGAATCTGCCTCTTCCTTGAGAGTATCCTCCTCTTTGGTGACCTCTTCCTCTTTGGTTCTTGTAGTTTTTGTAGCACTCATCTGTGGTATGTTTAGACAAGCCACAAATATTGCATGGAGATTGGTTGTAGGGTCTCCCCCTACCTGACTTACCTCCTCTGCCTCTACCTCTTGAAGATCTACCTCTCCCTGCATAGTTTGCTTGGGAGGTAGTACCTTCTTCATTAGCAAGCACACTGAGCTTAAGACTGAGCAGGTATCATTACAGGAATAGAAAGTTTTTTGGACTTGTGAAGGTTCAAAATCATCTGTTTTGATGTGGTCATTACACAACTAATTTGTAAAGCACATATATGGTTTCTTGGTATCATTTGGAAGCTCAAGGGGTCCACTAAGCAGAACTGGAATCAAAGGAGGGCTGGTGTGAAGCAGGATTTGCAGCATCAACTCAATCTCTTGTGTGCATCCTACATCACTCCTAACAGTGGTATCAGAGCATATAAGGTAACATGGGTGATGGTTTCCCTTCCTTCATTGACAAATTAGACAGGAACAACTACCAAGCTTGGTCTCTAAGGATGAAGACCTATCTACAAGGAAGAAGCTTGTTTGGATTCATATCAGGAGATGAGGAATTGCCCTCATTCAAAGCTAGAGGCCTACCCACGAAGGATGAGCAAGAGAGACTAAATCAATGGTGTGCAAAAGATGCTTTGGCAAGGTCATATCTTCTAAACTCTATTTCTGATTTTCTTCTACCACACATAAGGAATTGCAAAACTTCCCAAGAGACTTGGGAAACCTTGTCAACTTATTTTTCATCAAGCACAAGGGCCAGAAAGAATCAGCTATGGGTTGAGTTTACCACTCTTAGGAAGCAATCAAAGCAATCTGTCTCAGAGTTTGTCACCAAGGTCAAAGACATTGCAGACCAACTTGCAAGTGTTGGAGAGGAGATTGAGGAAGAACAAATAGTCAGACAAGTAATCAATGGACTAAAGGCAGATGACAAGTGGGAGAGCTTTACCACAGCCATGGACTTATACATGGACATCCAAGCACCTGATTTAACAACTCTGATTGGACAACTCTTTACACATGAAGCAAAGCTTACAAAGCATGGAGAGCAATCAAAAGGTAACAATTCCTCTGCCCTATATACTGATAAGAAAGTTAGAGACAAAGGCAAAAGCAAGAAGCTACCATTAGCAAGTTAACTCACTCCAATTGATAACCTATGCACTGAGAATGGTCTTTAGCAAAATCAGAGACACCCCCGACTTTTTAGGATCTACACAGAAAAATACCAGAGACTGCTTCATCCGCGATTTCTCCCAAATGGCTGAATGGAATGACTTGAAACTTTGTAGTGTTGTAGAATACTTTGAGTTGGTTCCAATGAGCTTTGAATCATCCAATTTGGTTCAGTAGATCATGAGATATGCTTCTCTGAAGTTGACAGACTTGGAGAAGATGACACAGAGAAAATCAGAGATGGTAAATGTGTATATACTATTGATTTAGATGGTTGTACAAACTCATTAGCTTGACAAGCATAGCTAATTGAGGTGTAGTGGTGTAGGCTATGAAGTAGCACTAACACACACTCAGTTACAATGAGTGATAGACCTCGGGAGTTGAGCTAATGTGTAGAGCTT
>CM035417.1:157635647-157640647 GCA_020310875.1 Ceratopteris richardii | reverse complement strand
TAGCCAACACCACAATACCTCATTTAGCTGTGCTTGGCAAGCTAATGAGATTGTACAAACACATATATCAATAGAAGTATACATTCATCATCTCTGTTTTGTCTGAGTCATCTACTCCAAGTCTGTCAACTTCAAAGAAGCATTGCTCTGGATCTACTGAACCAAATCAAGTGTTCTATAGCTCATTGGAACCAGCTCAAAGTCTACTACAAGCATACAAAATTTCAAAGGATTTCATTCAGCCACTTGGGAGAAAATCGAGTCGAGGTGCACACTGGTATTTGTCTGCAGAGTTCCTGAAAAGTCGGGGGTAGATATAATTTTGCTAAACTTATTTCTCAGTGCATACTTTATCAATTGAAGTGATTCCACTTGTGATTGGTAGCTTACTAAGGTACATTGATACTCCCAAAAGGAATTGTGTCAATTTTAAGTGTGCTGGACACACTGAGTAAAAGTCTGAGCAGGTATCATTACAGGAATAGAAGGTTTTGCTTGATTTGTGAAGTACCAAGTTATCTGTTTTGATTTGGTCATTATCCAAATCATTTCCAAAGTACATATATGGTTTCTTTATCTCATTAGGAAGCTAAGCTTGTGTACTAAGCATATCAGAAGAGAAAAGAGGGCAGGTGTGAAGCAGGTTTTGCAGCACCAACTGATTTCCTGAGTGCATCCATCCATCACTCTCAACAGTGGTATCAGAGCATAGAAGGTAATCATGGGTGATGGTTTCCCTTCCTTCATTGACAAATTGGACAGAAACAACTATCAAGCTTGGTCATTGAGAATGAAGACCTATCTACAAGGGAGAAGTCTATTTGGATACATATCAGGAGATGAGGAGCTGCCCTCATTCAAGACTAGAGGACTACCTACAAAGGATGAGCATGAAAGACTTAACCAATGGTGTGCAAAGGATGCTTTGGCAAGGTCTTATCTCTTAAACTCTATATCTGACTTTCTTTTACCTCATGTAAGGAACTGTAAGACTTCCCAAGAGACTTGGGAAACCTTGTCAAATTACTTTTCTTCCAACACAAGGGCTAGGAAGAATCAATTATGGATAGAGTTCACAACACTTAGGAAGCAGCCCAAACAATCAGTCTCAGATTATGTGACAAAGATCAAAGATGTGGCAGACCAACTAGCAAGCATTGGAGAGGAAATTGAAGAGGAGCAAATAGTCAGGCAAGTGACAAATGGACTCAAGGCAGATGATAAGTGGGAAAGTTTCACCACTGCAATGGACCTCTACATGGACATGCATACCCCTGATCTCACAACACTCATGGGCCAACTATTTACACATGAAGCAAAGTTCACCAAAGCTGGAGATCAATCAAAAGGTAATAACCCCTCTGCTCTCTTTACTGATAAGAAAGTTAAAGATAAAGGCAAGAAGAAACAGGATGAAGAAGGCTCTACCTCTCAAGCCAATTATGCAGGGAGAGGTAGGTCATCTAGAGGAAGAGGCAGAGGAGGTAAGTCAGGAAGGGGGAGACCCTACAACTCATCACCTTGCAACATCTGTGGGTTGTCCAATCATACCACAGATGAATGCTACAAGAACTACAAAAATCAGAGAGGAAGAGGCTACTCAAGAGGTGGATACTCTCAAGGAAGAGGCAGATTCAACCAACATCAAAGCTACAATGGGTACAACAACCAATACAACAACAATTACAACAACAACCACAATGGAAGCTACCAAGGTGGATTCAGAAATAGAAGAGACTACAACAACTACACAGAGGAGCAAGATGACTCCTTATTGATCATGAACATGACCTCCAAGATAGGTACAAATGATGATCATTTATTTTACATTGACTCAGGATGTTCTAACCATGTAGCTGGCAATGTGGCATTGCTTTCTGATTTGGAAGAGCCCAAGGGCAAACATCAGGTACAAACAGGTGATGACACTAAACACTCTGTTGTCAAAATTGGAAATGTGAAGACATGTGATGGTAATCAGAACCTACTAAGCAGGGTACTCTATGTACCAACAATAACAAAAAATTTAATGAGTGTTGGTCAGATTGTGGAGAAAGGTTTGCAGGTCAGATTCACACAACATGGAGCATATGTGGAGGACCCAAAACAAGGATTCAGAAGGATAGCCAAAGGGGAGAAATCAGGTAGATTATTTACATTTGAGCTAGAAGATACAAAAAACATTGCTTTGTATAATTACAAGGATCAGACACTCTCAGAGTTAGAGATATGGCATAAAAGACTAGGGCACATAGGTGAAAGGACTCTCAAGCAAATGTGCAGGGATCAGTGTGTGCTTGGGATACCTAATGTATCCAAGCAACACATGATTTACAAATGTGGATCATGTCAATTTGGTAAGTCTCACAGATTACCCTACTCAAGAAAAGGTTTCATGCATGAAGACTACCTAGACCTGGTACACACAGATGTTTGGGGACCTAGCAAGGACCCTTCCATTTCTGGTTCAAGATATTATGTGTCTTTTATTGATGACTATAGCAGGTGGACCATTTTATACTTTATGAAGCATAAAGATGAAGTGTTTAATTGTTTCAAGAGGTATCTTGCACTTGTTGAGAATCAAACAGGTAGAAGCTTGAAGAGGCTAAGGTCAGATGGTGGAGGAGAGTACTTCTCCAATGAGTTTGAAGATTTCTTGCAGGAAAGAGGCATCAAGAGGGAGATCACTACAAGGTACTCACCTGAACAAAATGGGGTAGCAGAAAGAAGAAATAGACTTATAGTGGAAACAGCTAGGTCTATGCTCAATGAAAAAAAGTTGCCAAATTACCTATGGGCAGAGAGTGTGTCCACTGCCACTTACCTCATCAATAGGTTGCCATCCAAATCACTTGATGGTATGACACCATATGAAGCATGGCATGGTAAGAGACCCTCTCTGGATCATTGCAAAATCTTTGGATGTATAGCATATGCATATTCCCTCACAGGTAAGAGGAAAGCTAGACCCAAAGGCAGAGAAATGTATCTTCATTGGTTATGATTTGAACCAAAAGGGATACAGATTCTACAACCCCACAAACAAAGGGTTTAAGGTAAGCAGAGATGTCATATTTGATGAAAATGATTCATGGTATGAGAATGAATGCAGGAAAGTAAGTTTACCCTATGACATGGAGGAAGATTTTCCAAAGCTTACCAAGGAAGAGCCAACTCAGCAAGAAGACTCAAGCTCAGATGATGATACCATAAACCTTGAAGAGTTCAAGGCTTGGAAATCCAAAGGAAAGATGAAGATGAAGCAATTGGAGGACAAGGCAGAAACTTCTACTCAAGCTATGAGAAGATCTCAGAGAGAGAAGAAGAAACCTATCAGATTTGGGTATGACACATCACTTGTAACTAAACATTCTGTATATCTTGCAAAAGACTTGTTGAATGAAGAACCAGGTACCTATGAAGAAGCAATTACAAAGCCAGAATGGAGAGAAGCCATGGATGAGGAGATAGAAGCCCTCCAAGAGAGTGATACTTGGGACTTGGTACCCAAGAAAGACACTATGAAGGTAATAGGATCCAGATGGATCTACAAATTGAAGAAGAATTCAGATGGAACAATTAACAGGTACAAAGCTAGGTTGGTAGCCAAGGGTTTTGCACAAACCCAAGGCATTGATTATGAGGAGACATTTTCTCCTGTGGCCAAGATGCCAACTATCATAGTTTTGGTGAGTGTAGCTGCATCCAAGAATTGGAACATGTACCAATTGGATGTGAAGAATGCATTCCTAAATGGATGGATATCTGAAGAAGTCTACATGTCACAACCACCTGGCTATGAAGATCCAAGAAAGGTACATTATGTTTGTAAATTAAAGAAGGCTCTGTATGGATTAAAGCAGGCACCTAGAGCATGGAACTACAGATTGACCACCTACCTTCAAGACCAAGGATTTGTGATGAGCAAAGCAGACACTTCTCTATTCATAAAGAGAAGTAGTACAGAGGTAATCTACTTATGTGTTTATGTAGATGACATCATCATTACAGGTAATGATGTCAATGGGATTAGACACATCAAAGGACAGATGATGAAAGAATTCAAGATTAGTGATCTTGGATTACTAAAATATTTCCTAGGTCTTGAATTGATCTATACAGATACAGGTATCTACATTACTCAAAAGAAGTATGTACAGGATATGGTCAAGAAGTTTGGTTTGCAGGATGCTAAGGTATCTACTACTCCAATGGAGGTTAACCAAAAGCTAAGTGCTCATGAAGGAGAAGAAATCAAAGACATTACAGGATACCAAAGTATGGTGGGTAGCTTGAACTATGCTACCTTGACAAGACTTGACATAGCATATGGAGTAAGTGTACTTAGTCAATTCATGCACAAACCTAGAGTACCTCACCTAGAGGCAGCCAAGAAGATCTTGAAATACCTCAAGGGAACTCAAAGTCATGGTTTGTATTTTCCTTATACATCAGATATTGATATAAAGGTTTACTCAGATGCAGATTGGGCAGGATGCAAGGATGATAGGAGAAGCACCTCAGGTTACATTTGTTTTGCAGGGGATAAGCCTATCTCTTGGTCAGCTAAGAAGCAACCTACAGTGGCATTATCATCCACTGAAGCAGAGTATAGAGGACTTGCAAATGCTACTCAAGAAGCTATTTGGTTGAAGCTTCTATATACAGAGTTAGGACTACATACAAGACCACCTATTATCTTTGGAGACAATACTAGCTCTCTTCATCTTGCAGCAAACCCAATTTATCATGCCAGAACAAAGCACATAGAGGTTCATTACCACTATGTGAGAGAGAAATTGCTAAGTAAAGAGATTCAATTGACATATGTTTCTACTAATATGCAATGTGCAGATTTACTTACCAAGGCATTGGATGGAAACAAGCTAGGCAGATTCAAATCTATGATTGGATTGCAGGAAGTGATTGAAGAATGAAGAAGAAGACTTAAGCCAAAGTGTTTGGCTTGAGGGGGAGCTGTTGGTGCAAAACAAGCC